>OY796661.1:56356100-56747715 GCA_963680705.1 Rhagium mordax | reverse complement strand
CTACCTCAGTATTTATAGTTGTTTTTGTTACAAGCTTTTATTATTATGAAATAAAGTGTTTCTTTAAAAAATGTGTGTCAATCAAGAGTAATTAAGCGGTAAAGCTTCCTAATAAAATGGATACAGGTGCTTAGAGTCAATTCTCAACTACTTTTAGAGTCCACCTCAGCCATCTTAATCAGTATATTTGCGCATGTACGCTCTCTAGTAGCTAAAATACTCAATATAAAGGCTTTTGTTCAGGATGACAATTGCTACAATAACGTATGTCTCATAAGTTTAAGCACAAATTTCCAAATTGTCCAAATTTTTTGGACCAAAAATGCATTTACATAAAGTTTTATAATACATAGTAACTAACTGTTTCTTAAGCAACTAAATTTTTTTTTCTTTGGCATTGGGCTTGTAGCCATGCAGCCAGTCACAAAAGAATATGACTTTTTTACATGGCGGAATACTAACAAAACAAAAAAAAACAAAGGGAAACAAACAGGGACACACGTTTCATGTCCAGGAGTCTTTCAGGACCTTATATGTTACACAATACAGTTTTAGACTACGGATAGGAGGTATCGACTTACAGAGTATCAGACACTAAGGAAACGAAAGCTAAATCTACTTAAAGATTAATTTTAGTCGCTTCTAAAAAACGCTAGTAATGACAGGAGGTTGAATGCAGGCTGTATATTACATTTTCTAATGCCCTCGTATAGTTTATTACTTGCTTGAATATTGTTTGGACATTCAAAGAAAATATGGCCCAGATGACCAGTGGAGTTAAAAAAGGTACAAGTGTCAGACGGGAGAATTTTAATTTTAAATAGATGTGCCGGGTAACAAGCATGGCCAAATTTCAAGCAACTAAATTCTAAACTTAAATTAAATAAAGAGGACCATGGTCTTCTACAAGGTGCAACTTTCTGCAAACTATAGCGTTCAGTTTTGGACCAAGCATCGATTTCTCAGACCTTTCTATAATTCTGCATCGAAGTTTCTCCTCATTTTGAGCTTCCCATCCTCCATCGTAAACTTTTTGAGATAAATGCCAAAAAATCTTCTATGGGACGAGCCTGAGGAAGGTTAGGAGGATTGTCGTTTCGCGGAACAAATGGACCAAATGGTATGTTATGGTCTGCCAGCCAATTTTGAGTTTGTCATGCGTAGTAACAGGACGCAAGGTATGGCCAGAACATAATATCGTAAAATAGATGGTTCTACGCAATATATTTTGATTTTCAAATATGCGTAATATTTCGACTTTAAGGATTCGTCCAACCAAATCATAAATTTCTTGACGAAAAGCCATTATAGTACAGAAAATTAATTGAAGAGAGAAAATAAAAAGTAAACCAAACTTTTCATTACATACTATGTTGTTGGAGGAAACTTTGATACAAACCTAACCACGCTTTTTTGAAATTACAGGTAAGTTGCGTTACAGCATTCTGTAAGAAACGGTAGCAATGGTATATCCTTCTTATTTATATACATAGTATGTCCACAGTTAGAGTGGATAAGAGGGTAAACTTTTTTATTTCTCATTTTATATTCTTCATAAAAGTTTTGCTTTTGTTAAAAATATGATTGTCATGGAGTAAGTTTACATCACATACAGGATGTTCAGAAAATAAAAAAATCTTAAAATTATGTAAGAGTTCAATTTTAACGATATAAAAACTGTCAATAAGAAAAGTTGAATTGAAATTTATGTCCGAATTCTAATTTGTGGATAAATCTGTCTAATTCGACTTTTTATAGTTAATAATGAAGTAGAAAATAATATGCAGTAAAATGGCAAATCGAGGATAAATAAGTGTCACTGTCTACCACAAGACAACTTTTCATCAGTTAGGTATATAGTTTTTAATTTTTATACCACGTGATACTTCTGGAAAATTTAAAAAAAAAGTCGAATTGGGCAGATTTATCCACAAATTGGAATTCTGAAATAAATTTTAATTTTAAACAACTTTTCTTATTGACAGTTTTTAATATTGTTAAAATTAAACGTAGTTTACTCTTACATAATTTTTAGATTTCTTAATTTCCTGAACACTCTGAACATGATATGTTAACTCCCTCCATAGCAATGTTATTTTTAATAAAAGCAAAACTTTTTATGAAGAATAAGGTTTCCGCGTAAAGTGAGAAATAAAAAAGTTTACCCTCTTATCCACTCTATATATCCATAATCATACTAAATTTAATATAGAGAATTTATTATTCTGCACAAAAATTTACTTTATATATTGTTTCTATAACTCTCTTCTAAAATGTCTAGAAATGTACTAAACAAGGCCCTTAGGGTCTGTCTAGGGGTCAAGCTTTCCACTCCTGTTGTAGCTCTACAATTCTACAATCTACATGTAGAGGCCATTGAATTTTCCCTTGAACTAAGGCGTCAGATTCAGGCAGAAAAATTCATTCTGAAGTCCTATAGTAAACACTCGTTACTTATAAGAAAGATTAGTAAATTGAATACGGCTGACTTATCATCGAAATATTGGATTAAGAAAAATTCACCACGTAGCGTGTTTCGCACATCACACATTATCTTACCAACTATAATAATAATAATAATAAGTCTTTATTTTCCATTAAGCAGTATAGATAATACATAAAAAGAGAGTATCAATTGTATCAACATATCTAACAGAAAATTGCCGAAGATCAGATGGTAGTGCAAACCCGCGGGTTAGCACTACCCCTGTAATTAATCTTAAGCATAAAAAAAAATATATATATATATATATATATATATATATATATATATATATATATATATATATATATATATATATATATATATATATGATAATTAAATAAAAAAAAAGATAACTCATTATAATAATCCAGCTTATTGTTCTATACATATACAAAAAAAAGGAAAACAAGATAAGAAATAAAAATATAACTGATTACTCCAATACAAAGGACAAGTTTAAATTTTTCACAAATATATTATATTTGAGTAAGATTATTTTTAGAGATTTTTTAAAGGTAGAGAAAGATGAAAGATTTACTTTTAATATCAGATGGCACAGAATTATAAACTTTGCAGATTTGATATAAATGATCATTTGAATACTCTGTACAGTGCAGGGGAGGAGTAAGTGTGCCTTTAGTGTAAACCTAATGTTTATATTATGAACATCTGACCTGTAATTTATGTTTTTATACAAATAATTTACAATACAATATGAGCTTATCTCCTACTAAACCAAGTCATAATTTCTATGACTTATCAGAACATTTTGCAACCATCATCCCAAAGTATCATTTAAATCCAACCCTTAACAAAATTGTATTGCATACACCCTTACAAAATTACAAGAATTATACATCAATATACAGTATGCCCACAGTTAAGGTGGATAAGAGGGAAAACTTTTTTATTTACGCGGAAAACTTATTTTTCATAAAAAGATTTGCTTCTGCTAAAAATATGATTGCTAACATATCATGTACTACAGGATGTTCAGGAAACAAAAAAATCTGAAAATTATGTAAGAGTAAACTACGTTCAATTTTAACGATATGGAAAACTGTCAATAAGAAAAGTTGTTTAGAATTAAAATTGATGTCAGAATTCCAATTAATTTTTTTTTTTTTAACCAACAAGAAGAAACAAACTAGTAAAATATTCTTAATCAGCTCCTTTAGAAATCTCTTTGTGCAAGATTACATCGTAGTGGGTTTAAAGGAGTTTAAGATAGGGGCCTTTAAAGAATAATATATTGTCAAAAATAGTATATTGTCAAACTATGTAGTTCGAAAATCACAATAAACACACACAACAGCTAACTGATACTCGTATTAGAAAATAATTCATGTGATGTAACCATATCAAAATATGAAGTACCAACGCCTTTTTCCAATGCATCATCAACAACTAATTCGTCGGTAACAATGAAATCAGTATTATTCGTTCATTATTATATTATTCTGAACAAATAATGAGGAATAGATTTTTTCCTTTAAGAATCCGTTTTACAGATAAAAAAAAATATTTTTAATTCAAAAATTTGTTCCTTTGACACCTTAAACACCTTTAAATCCACTACGATATAATCTTGCACAAAGGGGTTTCTAATGGTGCTGATTAGGAATATCTTACTAGTTTTTTTCTAAAATACATTTTTCTTGAAAATCGACCCTATTTTTCCATCCTAGAATCGGACGCATCTGACTAAAATCAAATATGGTTACATCTAAATACTTACTTTGTAGGTATGCCGGATGACTTTATGACGCTCGTCTCTATATCCTCTTGGTTTTACAAGATATGAATATCACATTTGGGCACGTCAAATAATGATTAAATATGTACTACTTCGACTGATTCATCATTTTCTGTCACTTCCGGTTTCACGGGAAATGACGCTAATTTTAGTTTTTTAAATGGAACATTCGATACCTATATTTTTACATTTTTCAATTCAAGTGGTCATTTTGTATACAGTTATGGCATATTGAGATAAAAATATTAATGACTAAAATTTTTATGAGCAAATTTAATTTTTCACCTAGGCGGCTGTGACCTCAAAAATGTTTTGATTTGCTTCAATAATTAGTCAAAATATACTTACTATTATGATATTAAGTCATATGACATTTGTGTTATAGGATCTATCTTAAATATTTCGGAAATTATTTTTCCAGAATAACTAATTTTTATAAATGGCACCATGGTGGCTCACATTATGTTGCAAAGTACTGCTTGTTTGTTGTTACATGCACTGTTGTACCAGTGTCTGCAATCCAGCTTTCTTGTGAGAATAATCCGTTGTAACAAACCAGAGAGTCTCCAAAGTTTGATTTCTTGAATGTTTTTGACAGTGTTTCCCTTTTTTATATCTTTCACGGTCACCAGACCTCACAGGACAGTCTTTCTAAAAGTACTTTTTTATCCACATCTATGGCATGAAAAATGACCACCTTTCTTCTTACTTTGACCACCTATTTGAGTATTTACTGAGCTTGAACTCGCTCTACCTGATGTCTTCATGCCATTCAGTTACTTTACTTTGCTGGTACTACTTCGAGCGACAAATGCACTTTGCGTTTCTGAAATATTACATTGCTCTATTGTTTTCAGTTTTTCTATCAATACTCGTAGGTTGCGATTACTTGGTGGCATTGGTTCCCAAACATTTCGAAATTTATCACAGTCAGAACCAAAAATTTACAAAATACGTTGTTTAGTCATTGCATCCTTCAGCTCCACAAAATGTTTTTGCAGGAGTGCGATATGTGAAACAATGTCATTCACACAATTTGACCAACTGAAAAATTCTCTGACCATTAATTTGCTCTTTCTATACTTCACTTGACGAAGTACATGTCATAACAACCGTAGCAGGTTCATCCTAAAGCACTACATGGTTAATGGAGAGGAGACGCTAAATGACAACATTGTATCAAGTCTGGTTGTTCGCATGACAAATGTTTCGTACTCTATTTCAGTTGCTGCATGTTCGGACCCACCTGCAGGACTTGGCTTCTTTCTATCTGCACTCACAATGTCTACCGAACAATGTTTCCTCAGCTGTAACTGTACAAACAACTTTGGCCAGCCACTTGCACCTTGCAACTGTGTTTGCACTCTATTGGTGGCATTGGTGCACTTAAAACACCTGAGTGAAAACTATAGCAATAGCAAGCCTGTAAACCCTTTCACAACTGGAACTTTACGTAAAGGCTTCTCTGGAATATTTGTTGCAATCAATTCTTTACAGGTTTAAATAGCACCTGAACCCTGAACCCAATATATAAGATTTCGTTTTTATTGAATGTAAACTATTAATCTAAGGACATGCAAAAACATTTATTGAGCATTTTAGAAAAAGCAGAACCATTATATATTTTAAAATAGGTATAACAACAACTTTCTATTGTCTCTATCACCAAGGCTCTATGCACAAATCCATATTTGATTAATAGTGCAGTGAAATGGTAATTTGGCTGGGAAAACAATATATTATGCTATTCACATTTTATTTACATGAGGGGAGGCTTTGGAAAATCTGAATTCTGTTGGCATGAATGACTGTTTTAATTACTGAGGTTATGTTGAAAAGTCAAAAACTTAACCACAAATTTAAATTGGTTCTACATAGTTGCCAGAGTGAGACCCTAAAGAAAGCACAGCAATGTTATCAATAAAAAATTTGGCAATTCAGCCAAAGATAAGTGACAGTGACGATCAATTAAATCTGATACTTCAATATTTTGTCAATAGTAGACAACCCTGAGACAACCTAAGAAAAACATATAGCCTCCCCTCATGTAAATAAAATGTGAATAGCATATACAGAGTGTTTCATTTTTAAATGTCGTCCTTTAAGGAGGTGATAGAGCATCGAAAAATAAGTCGACCTGACCAAAAAAAAAATATCCAGTGGCGTGGGAAATAGGGTGAGAAATAGAGGGCGTCACCCCAGTATCTACGCCACTGGTGATTTTTGACATGAGTTATTCTTATAGGATTGTAGGTATGTAGTTCAGTACTGCCTGTGCAAAATTTGGTTAAAATCGGTCGTATGGTCTAGAAGTTATGACAAAAAAACGATTTTTTTATTCCAACTTTGAAGGCCTGTAACTTCGTTACTATGCATTTTTGATATAGGTTTTTTGGGCAGGTCGACTTATTTTTCGATGCTCTATTACCTCCTTAAAGGACGACATTTAAAAATGAAACACCCTGTATATTACAGTAGTTTTTTCTTTATCATTCTTTATGTTTTTTGGGGTGCTGGATCCGAATTTTAACTTTGCCACGTCGTAAAAGTGATGCGTTCTGAGAAAATTGCGAAAAACTGTGAAAAAATTCTTCCATTTTCAGTTCTTTGTTTATAACTTGAAAACTAAGCACTTTCAGAGAAAAGTGTTTTTATATAAAAATAAGGCACGTTAAACTTTTTGCAAAATATGTCCTTAGGTTTTTTTCTTCAGGTGAACGGTTTAGGCGCTAAAGCGCATTGAAGTTAGTATATTATTATATCGGACGTAGTGGCTAAGCCAAGAGCAACTTCCTCATTTTTCGTGGTGAACTCTACAATATCCTTATTTAAAACAATTCATTTAGTTATATGTTATTAGATTAATTACCTACATAATATTGTAACTAAATAATTATCAATTTAATTAATTAAAAGTAAATAATGCGGGAATTATGCATAATTACCGGTAATTATTTATAACCACCAGTAAATGTGGTGAATGTAAGAAATTTCTTTAAATTTGTTACAGTAACCGGAAATTATATATAATAGCTAGTACGTAGTGGTAAATGTAATAAACAGCTTAAAATTTTGTTTAATTTATCACATTCACTGGTGAATATACAAAGTATCCAACATCCAATACAGACAGGTCAATGTAATAAATAACAAGAAAAATTAATAGTGCCGCAGACCCCGAAAGTGAAACAAGATGCAGCTTCGGACACGTGTTACGGAGTTATTGCTCACCATCAACGTAGCGTAGCTTAAAATGATGGATCCGATGAATAGGATCAGGAACAATAACTGAGTACAGTTAGAAAGTAGCAGCGCACACAGTACTCAAATTGTACCTTCGTGCACCATGTGCCAATTTATGGCCTCAAATGATAACAGTCAGCACGGAGAGCCCTATGCGTACTGCTCAATTTCTACCTAGGCAAAAAGTAATAAATAACATTGCAAACAGGAATCGACTTGTCTACTTGCTGCTTTCTTTAGTTCTTATTTTAGTAGTTAAGCCGTATTTATGTCATTCGGACGTATTTTCCTAGCCCATCCCGTGTTCTTCTGTAATTTACACAATGTCTGAGTGTATGCTTGAACGATTTACTTCTAAGTTGTCAAATATTATGAGGAATAAAAAACAAAACAGTAGTTTTCTTAGTAAGGAAAAATACCGTGATTTAGTAAACAAAGTGAAGGAAAGTAAATCCAAAACTAGTGACAAAAAACCGGAGGACTATCAAAGACTAAAATGATATGATATTATGAGGGTAGGTGATGTTGACAAACTTATTTATCCTGTAAATGAAGAGAGTTCTGGCATTAGATTTTACGTACACACTGAGGATCTTTTTACTTTAATTCATGAAGCACATATCGCGATAGGTCATGGCGGACGAAACAGGATGTTAAGAGAATTGCAAAAGAAGTACAAAAATATTACTACCGAGGAAGTGATGATTTATTTAAATTTATGTGAAAGTTGCCAGAAAAAATCCAAGGTACCCAAAAAAGGACTTGTAGTTAGGCCAATGGTGTTTCAAGAAATGAATTCAAGGTGCCAAGTAGATTTAATCGATATGCAATCTCAGCCAGATCATGACTTTAAATTTATACTTGTGTATCAAGATCATCTAACAAAATTTGTGCAATTGCGTGCGCTAAAAAGTAAGCGTGCGGAAGAAGTTGCGCATGTATTAATTGACATTTTTACTATATTTGGAGCCCCTAGTGTGTTGCAGAGTGACAATGGCCGGGAATTCAGCAACCGAATCATAGAAGAAGCGTGTTCAATGTGGCAAGAGCTTAAGATCGTGCATGGTAAACCTAGACATAGCCAATCCCAAGGTTCTGTCGAGCGTGCAAATCAAGACATAGAGAACATGCTTAGTTCTTGGTTGGAAAGCAATCAAACTAATAAATGGTCTGAGGGATTGCGCTTTGTACAGCTGATGAAAAATAGAGCCTTTCATGAGGGCATCAAGTGTAATCCATATGAAGCAATGTTTGGCTCACCTGTGAAAGTAGGTTTAAAAACATCTTCTCTTCCCAATGATGCCCTAGAAAAAGTTAACACTGAAGAAGACCTTCAGGTCCTAATTGAAACAGTGAACCATGAGGATGTTTCAGACAACAATATTGCTGTAGACGGCACGGGTTCAGAGAGCAACAGTACACCTTCTAACGGACGTCCATATGAAAATATTGCAGGTCCTTCAACTATGTCTGCCATTATAAATATACAAGGAGCTGTTAAGAAGAAACGAGCAAGCGCCAAGGAAGGTTTAGAAGCACAAGCAAAGAAGATGCAGAAAATTTCAAATCTAAAATTTCCTCTTGGTAAAGTGGGCGACACAGTAAAGTTACGAGTACCGGATGTTGATAGAGCAAGACGCGACCCATGAAATATGTTAGCAGTAATATTAGAAGTTCAAAATGATGAATTTTATCAGCTAGGGACAAAAATAGGTCGATTGTCGCAATTGTATACCAGAAACCAATTTACAACTTGCGAAGAACAATTTATTTCGATAGACAACGTTCCAAATCTGAGCGTGTCTCTTCGAGAATGTGTTAGGAAATTATCTCTGTCTGGTGGTCAGGGGTATCAGCGCAGCAGAGAAAAATAAAAAGCTGTGTAACTCCAAATGTCACAATAGTTTAGCATGCCATAATAAATAATAGGAAATAATAGTACATTTTGTTTTGTAGCAAATTGGCAAACTACAATTGATTTGCTTATTTTGTTAATTACTACTAGATCTTACTTGTTAATGTTAATTCAGAAGTGTTATTTGTCAAATTACCTACACTACACGTACTTTGTTGCCTATGTATTGTTCTACTTTGGACATAGTTTTCTGTTTCGAAATGAAATCGTTCACCTTAGGTATTTTTAAAATTTCCAATTTGTAATAGGTACTCATCATTTATCTAATGTTTATTTAAAATGGTTTTTATTTTTATTTTCTATAGCATGCCTATGATATACTCGCATACTTGTAAAATTACCAGCTTGTACTGTTTTTTAAATTCAATAATAAAATATTTACCTTACAATGTTGTTATCAAATTATTAATTAGGTAATTTAACGAACAAACATGGGTAATTATAAGAAAACTAGTAAAAGTGATAAATTTACTTGTATTTATTAAATTAACCGTATTACTTTGGAAACTATATAAAATTACCGGTAAAAGTAAATAATTTGCAAATATTTCTTATATTCACCAACGCTTCTGGTGAATATGAATAATGACCGGCTATTATATATATTAACCAATTTATAACATTTACCGTAACATATATATGCTATTCACATTTTATTTACATGAGGGGAGGCTTTGGAAAATCCGAATTCTGTTGGTATGAATGACTGTTTTAATTACTGAGGTTATGTTGAAAAGTCAAAAACATAACCACAAATTCAAATTGGTTCTACATAGTTGCCAGAGTGAGACCCTAAAGAAAGCACAGTAATGTTATCAATAAAAAATTTGGCAATTCAGCCAAAAATAAGTGACAGTGACGATCAATTAAATCTGATACTTCAATATTTTGTCAATAGTAGACAAGCCTGAGACAACCTAAGAAAAACATATCATAGCCTCCCCTCATGTAAATAAAATGTGAATAGCATATAGGCAAATCGTAATAAAGTATAATATAATAAGTTTAATAATAGTATATTGTACAGCTGTAGGAAAAGTCTTTACATTCCCGGACGACCGTGAAAATTCCGAAAATGTTGTGACAACACTGGAAACACTGGATAATCATTAAACTGACACTAGTGACAAAATGAATAAAGAATGTAAATGTCAGTCCTTTCCTTTCGGATACACTGGGACTGAGGAGCAGAAGACAATAACGAGCACACATGTAAAAAAACTTTTAATTGATTTTGGCAAAGTGGCAGTATGTGGTGAACATGTAAAAACTTTCATGCTTGACAATTTAAAAAATAATGTAAGTAAACTAGTTCCTCATTTACGTGTGTATTATTAACGCATTTTAATGCTCCAATTTAGGATGCTCTCAGGTACAGGATTAAAAGAGACCCCAAAGTTGATCCCTTGTATCAACCCTTTAATTTTAGAAAATACGAGGGTTTTGTAAATCCAGAAGAACGTTTGAAACTACAAATAGTATATAAACCCGTAATACCATTCGAAATAAATATAGATACATTTGAACTTATAGATAGTTCTCATAATGTAATCAAAATCAGAACAGTCGGGGAATCTACAGGTAGGTTTTAATTGATTTTTAAATAAATATGAACAACTTATTTTTAGGTCCACGCCTCAGTATATCAGTAAAACGACTTAATTTCTTCATAACTCCATCTGATAAGATAAGTAAAAGAACTTTCGAAATTAAAAATATATCGGATGTTCCTGCACAATTTCTATTCGAATGTAATAAAGAACAAGACATTTTTCAAGTTGTACCTGTAAAAGGAACTCTTCAAGGCCAAAGACATACCTACATTGAGGTTTACTTTGTTCCACAAGAACAAGGTTCCTTTTCACAACAGCTTAACTGTTTAACTTGGTGTGATGTAAGTAGAACATATTCATTTCAAATACATTCAGTGACGATCGAACAAAAATAGTATTGTATAAAACACATTAATTATATTAAGGTTAAAACTCATCAATCTGGTTTCCTAAATAAATATTTGCCAATAGTGCATGCTGTATATCAATTAAGTCAAATGGTCTCCAAATAACATTATACATCCATGGTTCTCGTGAATACATCATCGAAAGGATATTCACCAACCAAGCTTATTAAATATCTAAATAAAAATATCACAATTAAAAATATACTGTAACAGGCAAGCCATCATTGCTTTCAATGCCGAGAGCAACGAAGGCTTCATACCTCCTAGTACAGAGATTATCAGGACGACCATCTTAACAGAGTAGCCTGGGTATAGCACTTGGAGCTCTGTATTTCGTTCGTTTCTCCCCCTCCTTCAAGGCGATGTTTGCAGATGCTGAGAACTCGATGATGTATATCACCTTGATCTGATAGTCGAGGAGAACTTATGTCAAGTTTATTGGCTCGAATTAACATGACTGTCAGGAACGATTAGTTCAAGTAAGTTCCGGTAAATTCTCGTTTTCGACAACGGATTAGATATCTTTGGGAATAAAAGTAGCATTGGTGTTTGGTCTATCTCGTACGGATGGTGTAGATGGTAGTACAGCACTCGTTAAACCGCATTATGCCGGTGGAAGTCGCATAAATCGGATGTGAAGATAATAAATGCATCGGGAAATTCGGCGCTAGGCGGCAGGTGCTGCAGTTGCAACCAGCAGCCTCTACACCTATTACGCAACTTCGATAGATGGTGTTAATAATGAATCTCCCGGTCGATAAACTTAGTGTTTCGATAATGTTATGGGTTTACCGACGTGATGCTGAAACATACTGTTCTGTTCGGCAGCTTTAATTTAAGCTATTAGTTGCTTCGGTGAAACCTCAGTTACTGACTCGCCAAGCTCCTCGCCTAAGGTCGAATACGAGACCGAGTTCACCTACAGCGTTCTATATTGCCTTCAACAATAAGGCACCATCTTCTATGGTTTCATATGATCTCTCACTAACTATAGAAGTGGGTCCGACCTCCTGAGGTTATTACATACCATATTCAGTGCTACTCTGCTATATGCATACGCTCCAGTCTCAAGAGTCCTTGCCCCCCCCGTTGCCGTGGGTGGTATGAAAATCGGACGACCTAGGATGAATACTCCTATGGAATATTCATCATCTTGCTGTTATCCATGGCCAATTGGCCAACTCATATACTCGCTACTTAACGAACCCAAAGGACTAGAGCAGAATCGGAACCGCAAGCAAATTAGTGGTAGAACCTTGTTCTTCCCCGAAAGTTCAGAATATCATATGTGTTGGAGTCGGTGTCCTGGATGTGGCGTTGTTCCACACCCAGGTATCTGTAAATTTTTCAGGTATACAGATGTCGTAGGACGCTTCCGTCTGTGAGCTGCGCATCGTCATGAAATTCTCCGTATCACCCTCTCTTGAGGCAGCGTTGCAGTCGTTTTGAATTACCCTGTATAACAGTTGACATTTATTAAGTGGTGTTTCAAATTTCTTAATTGTTTTTATTATTTTTACTCATTTCAAATATACTTGCAGGATCCATTTGCTGTAGAACTGTTTGGTCTATATAAAGAAGAGGATTCTACTAATGTAGCAAAAACATCTTTTAAAAACTATCCGTTTTCTTTTCACGAAACGATTGGTTATGCTGCGTATTTACAAGATAGCACCGAGAAGCAATATACTCCTTTCTCCCTAAGTAGGAATAATATAGATTTTGGAAGAGTACTGAAAAATGATAAAAATCCCAATTGTCAGGTAACTTCTATGACAAACCACATGAAACATGTTATTAATGTGAAATGGCCAAAAGGTAAAAACGAGTACTCAGTAAGTAGTTCATTTTAATTTGTATTTTATATTTTAGATGACAATGTTTTCAAAGTAATTCCCAGATGCATAAACATTCCTCGTAATAATTCAGCACTATTTGAATGTTATTTTACTCCAGGAGACAACGACGCTCTTTATAGCAAAATGTTAACAGCTCAAATAAATTGGATATCGCATCATAAATCGTTAAGGGAAAAAGATGAGGCACATTACATACCCATTACTGCCACTTTGAGGGTTCAAGGTACAACCACCTACTTCATGGATCTTTTATAGAAAATTACCGGGTAACTCTTACTTAGACTTTAAAATTAGGGTAGATCGGGGTTGTCAGGCTACTGTAAGTTTTCGAATGAATTTCAAAACCCCATTCTTCTATCGATGATCCTGTGAAGCCATAAGTTTTATACAGGGTGTTTAAGTTTGGCATGATCGTCTAGTTGTAATTTAGTTAGGACCCAAACACGTTGTGTTTCCTTCCCAGAGTCTTTAATAGAGTTTGGTATTACTTGTTCTTAATATTGTGCTAAATTTATTTATTTCTTGGTTACTAGTTTTATTAGAATCTGATACACTTAATTTACCTATTGTTTTATTTAAATGTAACCTATTGCCAATCGCTTTAGTTTTAATATCGAGAGAAATTGACAAAAACTCATAAAAGAAAATTCAAAAGTTTATTTTCGTAAAAAGAAAAATTGTCAAAATACACGGAAACATAATTTGGCTTAATATGCATTTAACAAAACTCACCGCCATCTGGCCCGAGTTTTCAACTCATGGTTGAACGAGGGGCAGCAAATTCTCCTGCTACAAGTTATCTACCCGTATCTTGTATACCAGGATGTTGAGGTCTGTTGATCATGTCTACCAACAGATTAGCGAACAGCGTGGTGCCAAGAAGGGCCTTGCAGGTTGTAAGGAAATGTAAGGAAAACCTGCTGATAGACCGCTGTATTACACAGGATTATGTGCAATACAAGCGGAATCTATCAATGGCCTGGATTGATTATCGTAAGGCATTTGACACAACATCTCATGAGCTATTGCTTCACTTGCTCAGATGTCTTGCGGTACCAGCACCACTAGTGAGATGCATTAAACAACTGTTGCCGCTTTGGAGAACTCGCTTCACCATAACATCCGGTGCCGAGCGAGTTTCGACAGAGTTGGTGACATTTAAGAGAGGAGTGTTTCAGGGTGACTCTTTGAGTCCGCTCCTCTTCTGCATCTCACTGCTGCCGCTATCTGTTGAACTCCGCCGAACCCGCGGGTATATGTGTGGGCCACCCAACAACCGGACGCATAAGGTCACCCATCTATTTTATATGGATGACCTTAAAATCTATGCGTCCGGAGAGCAAGACTTTAAAAATGCTCTACGGGTGGTCGAGGATTACACGCGGGCAATTGGTATGGAGTTTGAGTTGGACAAGTGCGCAGTCGTCCACCTCAAGAGAGGACGATGCGGGGAATTTCAAGAAGATGCGCAGCTAGCAGACGGAAGAATCCTACGACATCTGGATGCCGGAGAGACCTACACATACCTGGGTGTGGAACAGCGACACATACCTGGGTGTGGAACAGCGACACATACCTGGGTGTGGAACAGCGCCACATCCAGGATGTGAACCAAATAAAGGATTCTCTCCGTGGCAAGTACAGACACCGACTCCGAAAGATCTGGTCCTCAGAACTTTCGGGGAAGAATAAGGTGTCTGCCACTAATATGCTTGCCGTTCCGATTCTGCTCTACTCCTTTGGCGTAGTCAAATGGGGAGTAGATGAGCTGCGTCAATTGGACAGGAATACCCGCAAGATGATGAATATTCATAGGAGTATTCATCCTATATCGTCCGTTCCTCGTGTGTACCTCCCACGTCAACGGGGGGGCCGAGGACTTTTGAGTCTGGAGTGCATGCATGGCAGAGTGGCACTGAGTATGGCATGTAATGTCATCAGGAGCTCGGACCCACTCCTACAGTTAGTGAGAGATCATGAAACTGTGGGAGTTGGCGCTTTATTGTTTAGGGCAGCACAGAGGGCCGCAGATGAACTCGGTCTCGTGTTCGACTACAGGCGAGAAGGCCGGCGAGGTGACTCAGTCACTGAGCTTCCGCCTAATCGTCTGACAGCCCACATCAAAGCTGCCGAACAGAGAAATCTGTTCAGGCAGCACGTCGATAAACCCCTGCACGGTGTTTTCTATAACAACATAGAAGCACTGGGTTTATCGACAGAGCTGACCTTCGCATTTTTAAGGTCAGCGGAGCTGAAGTCGGAGACCGAGGGATTCATTGTGGCCTGCGAAGATGGTGTTATTAACACATTGGTCTATCGTAGTCGCGTGATGGGTGTAGAGGTACCTGATATCAACTGCAGGACCTGCCGTCAGGCGCCGGAGTCGCTCATGCATTTATTATCTGCATGCCCGATTTATGCGACTTCGACCTACATCCACCGACATAACGCGGCTTTACGAGTGCTATACTACCATCTACGGCACTCGTACCAGATAGACCAAACACTAGTGCTGCCTTACGTCCCCGGAGATATCGAGTCCGTTATCGAGAACGAGAAATGCCGGATTTACTGGAACTAGTCGTTCCCGACCGTCAGGCGAATTCACGCCAATAAGCCTGACATAGTCCTCCTCGACCATCAGACCAAGGTGATGTATGTCATCGAGTTCTCAGCACCTGCTTAGACAAACATCGCCTTGAAGGAGGAGGAGAAACGGACTAAATACAGAGATCTCCGGTACCAGCTCCAAGTGCTATACCCAGGCTACTCTGTCAAGATGGTCGTCCTGATAATCGGTGTACTCGGAGGTATGAAGCCCACGCTGCTCTCCGCATTGAAGACCATGCCTGCCTGCCAAACATCGGCAGAATGGTTGGCTGGTCAAATGCAGAAAGCGGTCATCTTGGGATCACTTCGTCTACTTAGGGCACACGAGTCTGGAATTTACAGTGACTAACCCTGCGGGATGTGGGGAGTTGCTGTAGATTATTCACTGGTGCTCTCTCTGTGTGGTGTCGGAGGCCACAGGGAGACTGTCCAGCATTAGGTTCGGGAAACCGGGAAATTAATAATAATAATAATAATAAATGTTTTGTGCAAATGATCTTTCTCGGCCGAATCTGAAGTTTGCGGCCGAGGTGCACCCGAGGCCAAGCAATCTTCGGATAAGACATGGAACGACATTGTTGTAATTGAAGCAAGAAAATGTATAAAATGCGGTTAGACACTGCCAGAGGGCGACATTAAATTTTTCTTCTTACTCTGTTAATAGTATCCTTAAATAGTATATTATATACCGCGGGACTGAAGTAGTACTTTTAATCCCGAAGGTAAAGTTTTTGGCCAGACCGAAGGGAGGGCCATAATTTACCTGAGGAATTAAGAATACTACTTCAGTCCCAAGGTATATACAATACTTTTCGCACTTCCGGAACTGAATGCAAATGTTAAAAAATAACGAAAATTGTTGTGTTTAAAAAATTTCCGATTTTGCGATTGCGAAGTCTCTCTTAAAGAACACTTACTAATAGAAGGTCTTGATAAACGTTGCCATCGTAACGTTTCTGCAGCTTTATCGGAACAAACGCCAGTTCAATATGATATGAAAATGACGTATCTGGTATGAATCAAGTATCTTTATCTGCTGCATTAACCCAGCAAAAATTAGTTAATATTGCCAATTGTAATAATGTTAATGTAAATATTAATGAACATTACCATTCTAAGTAATTTTTTTCAATAAAATACATATTCAAATTATTTGTTAATAATTTCATTCTTCCGGGATTTCTGTCATTATTTGATCCCGGAGGGATTAAATGTAATACTTCAGTCCCTATCAAAATGGAGTGAAGTTGTTACTTTATTCCCGGAAGTGCGAAAACATATATTACAATATTGCTTTAAAGTTATTCCAAAAAACGTATTAAATATTTAAAACCAGTAGTATCAGTAAAGAAACAGAGAAAGAACAGTATCGCCCTCTGGCAATGTCGAACCGCATTGTATACATTTTCTTGCTTCAATTGATACAACTTTCTATCTGCCCGTAAATGATTGTCATGGAGCTTAAAATATTCACCTCTTACCAAAACCACCTTCATTGGCGAACAAATGATGAACAGTGCAATATTTTAAAAAATGTTTCTGAATAGAACATCAACAGATTAAGAAAAAATAACACTCTGAAGAACAAATGTTATCTGAATTAGATACCTGGCAAACGATTTCTTAATGCCTTACTAAGTATGATATAAATATACGTTTAGTTTTTAATTTGTAAATTTAAACATCTACATATAATAATGGAGAAGACTGTGTCCTAAAAAACTATTTTTAGGTCACTCATTTCCAGAAGAAGAGTCATGGATTGCCAATATAGAAATTTTCCCTCCATTAATAATTTTGCCACCCTGTTTGCCAGGAAATACTGCAAATACAAATTTTAAAATTGTTGCTACAGGACATCTTCCTATTATGTATAAATTTGTGGCCCCCAAAAAAACGTATAGTTAATTTTATTTTACCTATATACACATTACACTTACCTCAATTCTTTTTAGGAATATTATTATAAAACCAATGTCAGGTGTTATAATACATTTTTATGCAATTATTGTAGTACAGCTTTGCACTGAGAAGCTGAACACGAGAACAATATATTCAGAAGAATGGTATATTGAATTAAATGGACGTAAAGAGAAACAAATTCCTTTTCATATTAGAGGAGAGGCTTCTATACCCACCGTGGTATTAGGAAAAGACAATTGTATCAAATTTGAGAGCGTCCAGCCTGGTTCTCAATCTGTGTTAACGGTTCCCATGAGAAATACATCTAGCTTTCAAATACGGTATATTTATATTTTTTAATCTTAGTTTGAGTGCTATTTTTAGATGATAACATTATACACTGACGACCAAAATTAACGCACCACCCAAAATTTAACACGATTTTGAGTTTCATTTTTTTCTTAACCGTTTGTCTGATTTTAATGTTTTTTTTGTTTTGTAGGTTAACTCTTCTAGAATGTGTAGCCGTTCCGATTTTAAGTAGAAATTATTTTATCTTTAAATATGGGGTGTAACAATTAATAAAGCTATGTTTTTTTTAAAAAATTCAGAACACCCTGTGGGAATCGCTAGCAGCAAAATTAAACTCCAGTTTAGACCCAATTGTAGCTTCATCTTTTCTTAACAATTTCTTTTTTGGTACACTTTTTTATCTTTGCTATTAAAGGAGATATATACCGAGTGGCGAAAAAAATAAAAAAATGTTTATTGGATTCTTTTTTTTGTTACTTAACTGATTCGAAAAAGCTTGGCGTCATTAGATAGGCAATTTAGTAGGCGACAAAAGCTATAAGGTAAAATGGTAAACATGAAAGAATCAAAATCTTTAAAAATTGATGTTTTTCTATCCTCGTTCTTTATTAAGATCTGATTGAGCTAAATCTAATAAATTGGTTACGAAAATATGACCAATTAAAAAATTTCTGTTTAAGGCCAGCCAGGGTAAGAAATTGGGTGAATACAGACAACTTTCAGCTGGTCATAATGTCATAATTATCGAAATTATTTAGGTTTTCCACTGCTATACCTCAATAATTTTAAATGTATGTAGTTTGTTTTTTATTAATTGCGTAATTAGTTTGTTTATACTATTTTGTTTTATAAGAGTATACATATTTTATTTTATTTATTTACTCCTGACTTACCATAATGTACAATTTTGTATTTCTAAGTGGTCAATATATCCATCCATCCATCCATCCATCCATTCATCGCTATATCCATCCGTCCATCTCTATATCCATCCATCCATCCATCCATCTCTATATCCATCCATGCATCCATATCTATATCCATCCATCCATCTCTATAGCCATCCATGCATCCATCTCTATGTCTATGTCTCTGTCTATCTATGCTTTTAAATAGCGTTTACTAGCATTTTTTCTTGGTAACAAATGGACCGATTTAGCTCCATCAGATTTTAATAAAGAACGAGGATAGAAAAACATACATTTTTGAAGGTGTTTGTCATTTTGATATTTTCGTGACTTCCATTTTGAACTATAGGTTTTATAGGCTACTAAATTATCTATCTAATAACGTCAAGTTTATTCGGATCCATTAAGTGAAGAAAAATGGCATCCAAGAAACAAAAATTTTAAATTTTTTTCCATTCGGTATAGTTATCTCCTTTAATAGCAAAGATAAAAAAGTGTACCAATTAGGTCTGAACTGGAGTTTAATTTTGCTGCTGGCGATTCCCAGAGTGGTTTGAATTTTTGAAAAAAAAACATGCTTTATTGCTACGCCCTATATTTAAAGAAAAAATAATTTTTACTTAAAATTGGCACGGTTATATATTCCAGAAGAGTTAACCTACAAAACAAAAAGAAATATATTAAAATCAGACAAACGGTTTAGAGAAAATCAAATTCAAAATCATAGTAAATTTTGGGTGGTGCGTTAATTTTGGTCGTCAGTGTATTTCACCTAAGGTTTTTAGTCACTTAAATATATTTACACAAACGGACATTTCCGCAATGGGACACTTTCGCCAGACCCTTAGATGTTGGGAATTACATCTGAAGTACCTTGAATGCTGGTCTAGCTAGACGTCCCAATGAGGGAGATCCAAGTTTGATCCAGATTGATATCATAAATGATACGTCATTAACACATTCAATAGCGCATCGGACTATCAATTCGTTTCTACTCGGGTTCCACGTTCGTTTTCGACATTAGGATAATTTTCTGTTGCGACTGTTGTATTCATATCTTGAGAGAATTTTTTAATCGTTCGATACAATTAGATACAAGGAATAGTGTACTTGGTGAAAGAATAAATAAGAGATGCAACGCTGTAATAATGATGGCTCGCTGGGACATTACGAAGTTACCTCCATAATGCTTCAAACCACACTGTTAGTTTGGTAAAAATTCATTTTACCAGACTAATTTGAATAATATATGTTGAAAACGAACGTGATCAAAGATTATTTTCAAATAATTTTTTTCAAAATTTTATACAGAATTTTTGTTCCACTAAATGGAGATAAAAACCAACCGCAGTTAGCTACATATTCAAATTTATGTCTTTAATTACTCGCTTTTACTGCCTAATATAAAACAATAATTACGATTAGGTTTTTATCTGATTTCTGTTGTCGAATAACGTCATTCCAATTAAATATGAGACATTAGCTTCTGTAAAATGAGAATTGGAAACAAGAGCTAATCATAGATAAGTATGTACAGAATTTTGATGCTTTTACAGATATAAATTTGACCCTGCTGATTGCAAATTTATAGAAATAGTTCCAAGCGAAGGAAATTTATATTTAAATGATGAAGTATACATTAGATTTTGTTACACTGGAGATATGTGTGCGCCAAAGAAATTATATATAAAATATGGATTACAAGCAATTCAGAAAATTGAGGAATTAGTTGGAGAACCATATTTCCAAACCCTAACAGTTTATACGAAATGTGCCGTCTCGCAGTTATGTGTAAGTACATAATTTCTATATGAAATAATACGTTAATTATTTTACATAATACCAAGAGGCATTATTACTCCTCACCTCTATTTAAACTTAAAATTTCCTTGTAAAAAAAATTCTCCACTAATTTCGTGAAAATATAACTACATACTTGCGTGCATAGAAATCGGCCCAGTGTAAATATACAGGGTGTTTCAAAAGTAAGCGTAAACCTTCTGGGGGCGTAATCCTCGGATAAAAATAAGACAAAAAGTTCCTATCAACATGGGTCCGGAAATGCTTTCTGATGAAGTTCCGGCCTTTCGAATGGGGCACCCTGAAGACGATTTTTCCGCAATATTTCCGAAACCGTTAACAATCAAATTTCGAAAATACATACACTGGATAAACTTTTGACGCAAAACTCGATGCTGAATTCAGAATTTAAAAATTTTAGTCAGGGGCGTCACATACCGGGAAGGTTATTAAGGGCTAAAATAACCCCATTTTTTTTTCGTTTCTGTTTATTAAGGTTTTCGTTAAAAATTATAAAATTTTAAAGTTTTCTACGTAAAAAAAGTACTCTTCATTCCGATAGAATGAACCGTTTTCGAGAAAATTGATTATGAAAAAGATACAACAGTCGATCATACAAACGTTTGTCATTGTTTTCAAGTAATTTGAAGTTTTACTGATACCAAAGATAATTTCATATACTAGATAGTCAAAGCCATTGTTTATTTCATCGCCCCATCTTCTCTCTCTAACACATGCAAAATTGGATGCCAAATAAAAGAGAAGTATTGCAGTATCATGAGTTAAACTGAGATGAAGCTTAAGTTGAGGTCGATTTATGAGCGATAAAATTAAACAATAGGTCTGACTATCTAGTGTATACATGATCTTTGCTGATACTGATTGGCATTGTGACATGTGATTTAATTTTGGTACAGTCTAGTTAGTAAATATTAAAATTAAAAGATTCAATAAAATAAGAACCTTTTTTATTCGCTATTTAAAGGGCCGTAACTTGCTCAAAAAGCATTTCCTGACCCATGTTGATAGGAACTTTTTGTCTTATTTTTATCCGAGGATTACGCCCCCAGAAGGTTTACGCTTACTTTTGAAACACCCTGTATTTTTTTTAGAAACTATTCATTACATCAAAAAATAATGCTGTTTGTAAGACAATTTAATAGGTTTTATTAATATGAGATTAAATTTATCAAGAGTGCTTATCGTTCATATGCGTAGCAACCGGTAAACCAATGAAACGCATTTATGTGGTGGTTGTAATGAGAATAACAAATTTAGAAAAGATTGAAATTATTGCCTTTGCAACTGAAATTTGCACATTATTCGTTTTTCATAATTTGATTAATTTTCAAGTGTGTTAGTTTAATGTACAGGGTGTCCCAAATTGCTTGATTTTGGCTGGTTTTCCTATTTCCAGACCAGATAGAGAAAAACTGACATATGAGTCTAGAGCTCGATTTTTGTGAAACGCCGATTGGTGAAAACCACATTTCGATATCTCTCTTTTTCTCTATCTGGTCTGGAAATAGGAAAACCATTCAAAATCAAGCAATTTGGGACACCCTGTACACTACACCGCAAAAAGCCGCCCGAGTAATTGCTTTAATCGAAAATGAACTAAGCAAGCGAGCTGTTGTTCGACAACTGAATATGACACACACAGCGGTTCAACAAGTGTGCCAACGTTATGGAGGAGACTGGATCTTTCATAGGCGACCTGGAACAGGCAGAAAGCGATTTACAACGGCTCGTGATGACTGACCCCTAAAACATCTGCGATCGGTCTAAAACGTACCCCAGCTCATTGTCAAGCACGTCTGTATTTTACACGAAACCATCTGAATTGGGGATCTGTTCTGTTCCCAGATGAGACCAGGATATGCCTCTATAGTAGCGACCGAAGAAGAAAAGTGTACCGAATACCAAGAAGGCGATTTGCAGAATGCTTTTTTGAAGAGCGGATTGCTTATGAAAATGGTTCCTGCATGATCTGGGGTGCAATTTCTATGGGAGCACGAACCGACCCTGTTTTCATTCGTAGGGGAAACCGTGGTCACGGAAGAGGAGGTTTAACGAGTGCTCTAGCACAGCCCACTTAGTGGAGTAAAATCCGCCCGAAATTATGCACTTGGGTGACCCCTGGCGTAGAACCAGATGAGACCTTTACCATTTTGTAGGGCATGTTTTGGGGCATATGTGGTGTGATCTACAACTTTTTTTAGTAGGGCACTTTTTTTTAAATAGCCTTAGAGTGCGTTATCTGCACAATTTGAAATCATGTGTTTTTTGGCGCATACATCGCCATTAAAAAAAAACGGCTAGACTTACCGCCCTGAAATTTTAACCACTTGTGCACAAAACCTAAGCGCTTCGAATGGTATAAACCTTTTTTTGGTAATACATCTATATATTACCCAAAAAAATACGTAAAATCAAAACTTCCAAGATTATGCATGAAGAACTTCGATATGCGGTTAGCTATGTGAAATATTCAAAATTTATATATATATGCAGTTAATGAAATGTAGCCTAGATATTGAAAAAGTTTTTAAAAAAAAGTTTGAGTTGATATCTGTAAGAGTTTTCGAGTTATCGAATTTTTAAAAAACGCTCGGGTTTACACGGAGTGAAATATTACGGCGCGCTCAGGCTTATGGCATAAATACAGGTGCCTCTCATGCAGCAAGTAGTCGATACCTCGGTCGATACCTATTATTTTAATGATTAAATGACGACCATTATTATGAATTTGAATATTTTTTGAGAAAACTGTGCACTCTGTGACTATTCAGACTTTATTTACTGTGTTAGTTCGGATATTAGTTAGGATATTTTCTATTAATCATAGTGCTTAGGTGTAAGACAATTTTATTATTAGTGTTTGACGGCGAATTGGTAAAAAACTATTGAGTATGTGTATGCTGTGGTTGTCTTAAAAGTAGATTAAAGAAACATAATTATTTTAGCTTTAAAATGTCGGAATGCTTAATTTGTGGTGCTCCATGTGACCCTTCAAGGAATAATAGTGTCAATAAACCCACACAAAGAGGCCTTTTAAAAATTGTTAAAGTCGCTGAGCGAAGACAAGACAAATTTTCAGTAAATATACTTAAACAAAAAAAAAGTATTCTAAGTGGTAATAGAAATTTCAAGTACCACGTCGCATGCAGAAGTTCATATAATAGTCAAGCAAATATAAATAAAGCCACAGTAAATAATAACTGTGCGAGTATCGCGAGCTGCAGCACTTCCAATTTGCGTGATTCCAGGAAAGATGGATTTGAAATCAGAAAAATGTGTTTGTTCTTCCCAAGACGTGAAGTAAATTCTATTTCTCCTTTAAATTTGTTTTTTAATTTAGATGCTTTTATTGTTGATTTTCCAATAATTTGACTATTTTGTATTACGTGCTCTTGAACATAATTTACAATTTCTAAAAATATTTCATTTCCAAGTGTTTGTGTTGATTCCGATGTTCGATCAACACTTAGCCAAATTTCAGAATTTATATTTCTTTCTGATATATAGTGTCCATAACAGGACTTATGATACCTACTTGGCATCATAGGCAAACAGATCGGAAATATTAGCTAATCTTGATATCATTTCAAAGTCACTTTTTTTCTTTGCAGCATCTAAAATTTTAAGTCTCGTCTGTTTTCCTGAGCCTGTTCACAGATACAAATAAAAAATAATTACTGTCAGTTAAATATACAGGGTGTCAAAATTTACACATGTACCTATTCTACATAAAAAACAATGCTTCGTTTCAGAGTTACAGGGTGCTGAAGAAGTTTTAATTTTTGAAATTAATTCATTCAAATTCGGTACATAGAATGATTTGGAGTACATAGCATTTCAAAACATTTATTAAACAAAATAACCTTGTCTTTTAAAAAAAATAAACCTGTAAATTTTGACTTAGGCTTCCTGAGACACTCTGTACATACCCACATTACCTACATATAAAAAAAAATGAAATAATGAATGGTGTAAAATATACTTGAACTTCTATAAAAATAAAAGCTAAATCGTATGGAAATTAGTTTTTCTTGTTTCTTTTTTCCTTGCCGCTTACAGAACACACACATTTTTCTGATTTCAAATCCATCTTTCCTGGAAACACGCAAATTGGAAGTGCTGCAGCTCGCGATACTCGCACAGTTATTATTTACTGTGGCTTTATTTATATTTGCTTGACTATTATATGAACTTCTGCATGCGACGTGGTACTTGAAATTTCTATTACCACTTAGAATACTTTTTTTTTGTTTAAGTATATTTACTGAAAATTTGTCTTGTCTTCGCTCAGCGACTTTAACAATTTTTAAAAGGCCTCTTTGTGTGGGTTTATTGACACTATTATTCCTTGAAGGGTCACATGGAGCACCACAAATTAAGCATTCCGACATTTTAAAGCTAAAATAATTATGTTTCTTTAATCTACTTTTAAGACAACCACAGCATACACATACTCAATAGTTTTTTACCAATTCGCCGTCAAACACTAATAATAAAATTGTCTTACACCTAAGCACTATGATTAATAGAAAATATCCTAACTAATATCCGAACTAACACAGTAAATAAAGTCTGAATAGTCACAGAGTGCACAGTTTTCTCAAAAAATATTCAAATTCATAATAATGGTCGTCATTTAATCATTAAAATAATAGGTATCGACCGAGGTATCGACTACTTGCTGCATGAGAGGCACCTGTATTTATGCCATAAGCCTGAGCGCGCCGTAATATTTCACTCCGTGTAAACCCGAGCGTTTTTTAAAAATTCGATAACTTGAAAACTGTTACAGATATCAACTCAAACTTTTTTTTAAAAACTTTTTCAATATCTAGGCTACATTTCATTAACTGCATATATATATAAATTTTGAATATTTCACATAGCTAACCGCATATCGAGGTTCTTCATGCATAATCTTGGAAGTTTTGACTTTACGTATTTTTTTGGGTAATATATAGATGTATTACCAAAAAAAGGTTTACACCATTCGAAGCGCTTAGGTTTTGTGCACAAGTGGTTAAAATTTCAGGGCGGTAAGTCTAGCCGTTTTCTTTTAATGGCGATGTATGCGCCAAAAAGCACATGTTTTCAAATTGTGCAGATAACGCACTCTAAGGCCATTTAAAAAAAAGTGCCCTACTAAAAAAAGTTGTAGATCACACCACATATGCCCCAAAACATGCCCTACAAAATGGTAAAGGTCTCATCTGGTTCTACGCCGAGGGTCACCTACCCCTAGAAAGAAGCGAGTTAGACCGGCGATTTTACTCCACTAACTCTACTACGTGGGCTGTGGCTCTAGGTACATCGAGGAGATTTAAGCAGTTCATGTGTCGACTACATTGGAGACGAATTTAGTTTTATGCATGACAATGCGATGCCGCACACCACAGGAATCGTGCAAGATTACATTACAGAAGTCGGTTTTCGGGTTATGGAGTGGCCAGCATACAGTCTCGACCTAAACCCAACCGAACATTTATAGGATGAGCTACAACGAAAAATTCGAGCTAGACTTCGTGCCTCAACCTCGATCCCAGAGTTTATTTATTATTGCAGTAGAAAAAGAGTATCTAGCTTAACATTCCACAAGGAACAATAGCTAATTTAATTAGATCTATGCCTAATCGTATGACAGATGTTATTAGGGCAAGGAGGAGTCATACCCATTATTAAAAATTCAATAATAATAACCATACTTCTCTTAGTAATAAAAAAAAGTCGAGTTGTTCCATGTATTAATTTCACTATGTTAAGCCTAAGAAACCAAAATAAATTTGAATAACATTTTAAATTGTCTTTAAAATCAAAAGTTTACGGTGGGTCAATTTCTATGCGCGCAAGTTTATTAGTTAAAAGTGATCTAATTTTAATGTTAATGGTATGTTTCAAAGCAGTACATTTTTAACAAATAATGCAAAAGTTATGGTGTTTAAAATTAACGACCATCTCCATAAACACATCAGTAATGCTAAATAAGTAAATAAAGAATAAAATAAGTAAAAGTAACATTTCAGGCCATTCCAAATCGCTACAATTTTGGAGAACTCCGATGGGATACGTTACTTAAAACTGAATTTTATTTATTTAATTTTGGAGAATCTACTATTTATTTCAAACTAAAGATTTTTTGTCGTTACGGCAACTCAGATGCAATAACTCTTGATCCTCAGAGTGGAGAGGTTAAACCAGGAGAAAAAATTAAAATAAATATTTCAGGAGTTGCTAAAACTGTCGGTGAGCATATAGTAACTATTTCATATGGAAATAGGATAGGCATTAATTCAAAAGAATTAACACAGGATAGCATAATCGAAATTTTTGATATTCAGTATAAGTGCTCATTTCCTACAATTCAGGTTAGTTTTTTACGTGTTACATAAATAATTATTTCATTCCTTTATTTCATAACTTTAGATTCAAGAAATCGTGGAACATACCTTCGGACCACTATTTGGAAAAGCACATTTCTGGAAATATCTATGTATAGACAGGTAACGAGTAAGCTTCCATTTTCAAAAAGGTCTACTGTAGATTTTCGTGTCCCATTTTCTTATTACTATAAATGATAATATATGACTGATGGTCGGGAGGTAGCGTACCTCTCTCACCCAAATGTTCCGGGTTCAAATCCCGGTCGTGGCAAATACTGTAGTGAGAGGAATGTTTCCACTATACACGGATATTAAGTGTATGTCCCTTGTCTGTAAATCTGTATCCCCTCCCCCACACACGGCTCCTCTAGAGTCTTTTAGAATAAAGTAATTACTTTATTACGCCTTAGCAATGTCATCATACTTGTTCTGAATATTAGATTATTACGTCTTCATTGGGGTGCTGGAAAAATATTTTTTTAAAGTAATTATAATAAACACAATATTTTAATAAATTAGAAATTTTATGGACCAATTTAATAGTATAGTTGAATTTTTCGGGGTTAAGTCCTTTATTAATTTAAAGAAAACTAGTTAATCGAAACGTTGGCATGTTAATTAACTATAGTTTTCTTTAAATTGATACAGGACCTAACCCCGAAAAGTCCAACTTTACAATCTTTTAAATTGGTTATATTTATATTTATATTTATATTAATAAATTATTCAAATATTTAATAGTTTACTTGCAAAACTTTCACAAATAAAATTGCAGCAAAGATATTTTTATAACCATACGAAATGTCAATAATGGCATTTTCTGTATATTAATACAATATATATATAAATCTGATTTAAGTATATTTAAGGAAGACAATAAAATAATCTTCGGATTAAAATAACGAACTACTTGTATTACTATCGTACAAGAATTTCTCAAAATCAGATTGTAAAAATTTAAACACCGTTATTACTTTTTCAGTTCATGTGTTAAAATAAACGCATATATTCATCGCTTTTCGGATTTTTATGATGGCAATACGAGCCCAGTAAACACATGATGTGTGGCATTCTGCTGGCCCAGTAGAGTTATTGATGGTTTTGTGATGTTGCTGGTTAAGCATTAATGGTCCATTACAAGTTGTGTACAGTCCTACCAGTAGTTTATGAATGACGTTTTGCCATTTTAGTACCAATAATGGTTTACTGAGTTTCTGCCAGTATTTTATACATTGCATTATTGCCATTTCAGTACCAATAATGGTTCATTGCCGGCGCAATCTACTTGAGTCTGCGCTTGCGCGTGACATTCCGTACCACCACTATCATTCGCCATTTTAACCTGTGGTGGCGTCAGTCGTCAATGTCGTTAGTAAAGAAAGGTGTTTAAGCAGTTGTTAGTGTAAAGTGTTTGAAATTTGGATAATAGGTACTGACAAACAGTGTAATTTAGAAGTAAAAATTAAAACCGTCATATCTTTTCCGGCCGCCTCCTTGCCCTCCTTCATTACAAATATCTCTCAAAAAAGTTATGAAACATCAAGAAAACAAACAACCGACAAACCCGAACAATTAGTTTCTCTAGTAAGTGAAGTGAAACAACGAAAAAAAAAAAAATTATTGTGATAATCCTTTGTTACAGGTAACGTACGTCAGCTGAACTTTTTGAGTGGATATCGATTTGTGTCTTGGTATAGAAAAACCCTATAACTGTGATAGGCCGCGCCTAATCTACCCAAACACCGGTCACCTGCACTTTTTGGCAAAAACTAGTTCTTATTTAGATTTAGGTAAGCAATTTAATAAATTAAAAATCATTTGTATATGTAATTATATGTACCTATATTGATGTTTACCTTGGAAAAACGTTTTTTGTTATAGTTTTAATGATACAAATTGTTTTTATTTGTTTTACAATAAATATGTTAATATATAAATATACTGCCTTTCATTGAAAAAGTAACATTTGTATTTAAATGCTATATATTTTTATTTAATATGTTCTATACTAAAATGTGAATAACATTCAGTGGCGGCTTTGAAAAATGGGATCTATTTAATTTGTAAATGGTTAATGGTTTGTAAAATATGTGCTGTTGGCTATTTAGTGTGCTAATATAGGTACAGTGTGCTCAGTGGCGACTGATGAAATTTAGTTAGTAATTTCTACTTATTGTAGCGTGGGTCAAGCGATATTTTAAATAACTACCAAGACTAAATAAAGAAGTTTTGCAGAACAAAATTGAGCTTAAAATTTGCGAAAACAGTTGCCCAAAAATGGGATTGCCTTCCCTGATAATAAATGTTGTGGATAATTTGAAAAATGTTTGCAAAACATTTTTTTCAGATTTCAGATTGTAAATTTTGTTTTTGATTAAATTTTTATACTTATCGTATTTTTAAATGTCAACTTTATAAAATATTAATACAAATTGAAATCCGTAGATAAATTTGACATCTGAATCTGAACGAAAGCTTGGCAAACATTTTTCAAATTATATCTACTTACAAAATTATCAGGGGCAGCAAACCCATTTTTGGCAACTGTTTTCGCATATTTCAAGTTCAATTCTGTTCTGCAGAACTTCTTCATTCGGTCTTAGTAGGTAGTTAATTTAAAGTGTCGCTTGACCCTCGCTCCAATACGAAGAAATGACAAATTAAATTTCACCAGTCGCCACTGATAGCACTGTACCTATATTGGCACACGAAATGGCCAATATAGCACAGACAGTACTGGTTAGACACTGGTAACAGATTATTGGTCTTGGAGTGGCTGAATAATGGCTGAATTGTGGTCTAATAATGGCCCAATATTAATTAAATGAAATACCACTGGAGGCTAAGCAGTGGCGACACATTACTGGTTAAATGATGGCAAAATCGCTGATGGCCGGTGGGACATATTTTTTCCGGTCCAGCACAGTCCAGTACTAAGCAGCCATCGAAGTACCATTGATGAGTTAGATGGCAGTTTGTGATTTACCATTATTGGGCCACGTATGTTGTGTTTATTGGGAGAGCAGCAAAAAAATGTGAGGGAGGCGTTTTGAGACTTCCAGATAGGTCCAGGATAGGTCTTACTGGTTTCGGATGTTTTGGAGATCTCGACTTCGTCTCGATCTCCAAACTTCCTTAACCAGTAAAAAACACTTATTGTCCTTAATACTTAATATACTAATACGTGTCAAAAAGCGACGCTTATAAAGTACATACGACATGCCACGGCTCAAAAATTTTATTATAAATTAGTATAGGAAATGGCGTGCAAAATCGGCATAAAAGGTTTTTTTCTCTGGAATTTTTTTGTATGGTGGGCGGATTGGGGTGGCACTTTTTTTTAAAAAAAAACTTTCAGTAGGTGCGCAGTGCGCGGGAAACGAAGATTGAAAAAAAAATTGTGTAGTACTACAGTCATTTGGTGCCCAAAATGGGGATTACTTAGAAAGTTTAACTGGAGTTTTGATATTTGGCATTTTCATAAATTTTTCTTTTCAAATATTTACTTTGTCGCCTCTTATTTTTACCGCTCGCGCCGCCATATGGGGCCAAAATTGTGACAATATTTCTTTTCCGACCGATTTTACGATGAAAAGAGTTATGTGATTAAGTAAACTAGAGAAAACCTATTATTTATGTACTACGCTGAAATTTTTCATTTCACAAAAAAAGAAGATTAGTACATAGATTATACGAAATTTTTTCTAGTTTAATTTATCACATCGGTAACTATTTTCTTCGAATTCTTCGTAAAATGAGACGGAAAAGAGCTGTTATCAGAAACCTGTTTTCGGGCGCCATTTTTCCAATATGGCGACGTGAGAGCGACAAAGATACGATGTGGCAAAGTGAGAATTCGAAAAGAGCACGTCGAAATCTATAAAAACAATAATTTGCAAAATTCCCGGAAAACTTTCCTGGTAAAACTACCAAATTACTGGATTATTATTATAGTTATTCAGAAAAAAATTGGTTTCTATATTTTCAGATTGAACAATATTTTACGCGAGATATGTAATGGAGAAACAAAAATTTTGCGTCTAAATTTACCAGAGTTCGAAATTAGTACAGAGATGTATTACATAACATTACTGATCGAAAATGTTTCCTCTCTGGAAATGGATGTTTATTTAAAACGAGAACAACTATGTGATTGTCCTTTAAAAGAAGAGCCGGGGCATATAAATATTAGGAAAAAAGTGTTCGATTGTATCCATAGGGAAATGTTGGCAATTGAACTACAGGATTCAAAATTCTACGTAATGTATTATTTTCTTATCAAATATTGATTTTTATACTTAACAAGTAAACCGCTAAGTACAATATTATAATATGTCTCACCAACAGATATAAAAATGTCCGTTAAATTTGAATGGAATTTCTCAATTGGTCGTATTTATATAACACGAATTACAAAGCAACCGCTAGATTTGATTGGCAAAGGCCGGCTCGGTTTTACACATTAGACCAGTCAGAACGCATAGACGCTAAACGTACGAAAAACACGAATCTCTTATTCGTTCTTGTGACATTTATTAATAATGTATGTCATCTGTGCTGTGTGTTAAGTAAGGTACCACGTATTTTTTTTTTTTCATGGCTTTCGGTCAAGGACCATACATCTAATCACAGTTGATAGTCAAGTACAAACTAAATAAATATTATTATTAATAAATATTAATAAACTAATAAACGCACAACATTACAATCGTTATCAAAATTTACAATCCTATGTCTAACCTAAAAACGAAAGCAAAAACCAGTACTAAATATTTGAGAAAGAAAACGAAGGGAATAGACAGGGTCACTCGCTTCTCGTCCTGGGGTCTGTCAGGACATTACAAAAAAAAACAATACATGGTGGACCACGGTTGAACGGGCAAAGAACACCAGGAAAAACATATGGTTCACAATTTAACCTAAAGCTTAATTTTAGTTTCTTGTATGAAACCTAAGGTAAACGTATAGATTTCAGTAGATAGGCAAAGATGATTCTGGCTCAAGATGGCGTCTGTCCATCCGGAGTGACCATGGAGAGGGTGAAGAAGTCTTCGAGGTGGTGGAGAAGAGCTTGGGGGTGTACAAGAGCTGAAGACCATTGCGCAATATCTTCGGGGGGTGGTCTTCGGCGAGGGGGTGTACAAGAAGTAATCGTCAATGACCAGAAGGTATTGCATCATCGTTAAAGCGTATAGCGCAATATTACGTAATCTTACGCAATCGTCATGGGCACACGTGCGCGTTCAAGGTTATTGCGCAATATTGCAGCATCCAGTTCTGAGAATGATAGGCGCACCTGCGTTCAAGGTTAGCGACTTGTCGAGACTTGTCTGTAGGCGGCTAGATCAAAGGAGTGATTAATGGTGAGCAACATCCATTTCTAAGAATGCACACGTGCACGTTCAAGGTTATTGCGCAATATTGCATCATCCGGTTCTGAGAATGGCGCACCTGCGTTCAAGGTTAGCGTCTTGTCGAGACTTGGGTGTGGGTGGCGAGTACGTGACTAAAAGAGCAACATCCAATTCTAAGAATGATGGAACACCTGCGTTCAAGGTTAAAGCGCTCTAGTTTTAGAACAAAGAAGTCTTTGAAGAAGAGCTGTCAGATATAAGTGATTAATGCCGGTGGTGAGTACGTGACTAAAAGAGCAACATTCAGTTCTAAGAATAATGGAACACCTGCGTTCAAGGTTAAAGCGTTCTCACGGTTTTTGCTGACTCGCAATGAAGTATGCGGAGGGGGAAAGGATATAATCGATGAGTCATCTTGCGTTCAAGTTTAAAGCGCTCTAGCACAATATCGTCTTTTTTTAATAAATGTTTTATTTTATTTTTTTATTTTTTTATTTATTTTTTTTTTTTTATTTTTTTTTTATTTTTTTTTTTTTGTTATTTATTTTTTATTTTTTTTATTATTATTAATATTTTTTAAATTTTTTTATTTTTGCGATGACGTCATAGCGATGAGCTCGAAGCAAATAGTAATGTAAACAAAAGGCATAGGCGTATGTTAAAATGCATGAAATGTATAATTATATTAATTTTATGGGGGTGCGCCTATGGTAGAAACCTTTAATTTAATATAGTCATTGTAAAACGTGACGATAATGTAAACATATGACTCATAGTTTGAGTGTATTTATTAACTGATGTAGATTTAAATAATTTACTCTACTATACTAGTGGGATAAAGATAGGGATATGTCTTTTTAAGCATATGACCGGTTTAATTTTCTGAGTTAAGCCTTTAGTTATCCAAACAAAGGGAGAGTTCTTTATTACAAGTATTAAATATATTAAACTGCTCCTACGAAATAGGGATGTAGGTCAAGAAGTTCTCCAAGAAGCTGTCAGAGATATAGGTGATTAGTGGTTTCCGGTGAGTCATAGGCACCAGACTTGTTATGAAAAACCCTGTATCTGTTTACAGACCTGTTATGAAAAACCCTGTATCTGTTTACAGACCTGTTTATACTAGGCTCCACTTTCAAGGCTATTCGCTCCGCATGGTATGTGTACATCAGCAGTCAGAATTATATCTTGCCGCTACAGTTCTGGGTGTTCGTTAAGAGCTTAACACCTTCATATCATATCACCACAAGCTCTTTAGCTCTTCAGACTGTAGTCTTGTGAGAAAAAACAGCAAAGACCAGAAACTTTTAATTCTAAAATTAGTCGCCGCATTTACCGTGATGGCGCTGCTGACGATGACGTCATAGCGATAGGCAGTGAAGCAAATAGTAATGTATACAAAGAGCATAGGCGTAGGTTAAAATACATTAAAAGGGGGCTATCATAATATTAATTTTATGGAGGTACGCCTATGGTAGAAAAAAATTAAATTTAATACGTGCCGATAAGGTAAACACACTCGTCTTGGAATGTTAATATATAAACATTTGCAGGTGTTCACGCGTAGGCTTCACAGATTGAACCTATATAAGATCAAATATTTTTAATCAGCCTCTATAGGTAAGACGGAGATATGTACGATTTATTCTGAATTTAAACTGAATATTTAGGGTTCAATGTTAAGCATTTTAGATGCTTGGTTAAAAAACAAAGAGAGTTCTTTATTACATGTTTTTATGATTTAAATATATATTATTAGCTGTAAAATGTACAGTTTCATCAAAAGTTTTTATGAATTTTTAGTTAAAATAAAAAACACACGCATAATGTTACAAGATATTTATGACAAGTACATCGAAAAGTCTCGAACACACACGTCAATAGCATAATATCGGTCTGTTAAAAGCAGTAAGAAAAAAATATTGTAAACTTGTAGTTGGTAAATAAAAATCAAAAATAGGACAATATAAAATTTTATTTAGTAGGTACACACATTTGTATCAAGTAGTTTGAATGAAACGCTGCTTCCGCTTGTCAGGTTGACCGAGTGGTTAAGGCGTCAAATTTAAAATATCAGATTCCTCAACGGGAGCGTGGGTTCGAATCCCACACTTGACAAGTATTTTTGCTTCTGATGTACAAGATTTTAGAAAACTAGACATATTTATGACATTCACATTTGCTGGATTATACGTTATCTCTCTATTCAATAGAATTTATCTATTAGAGATATTTTAAGCAGATATTTTAGGTTAAAGACTAATGCATTTTCAATATTTAAAAAATGTTTTAGTCAGATGTCTAACTTCTCACTACTTAAATTACTTTCCTGATATAAGCTAATAATACTATATTTATTAATTAAATAAGTGTAATTATATAGATATCTATATTGTATATTATAAGAATATAATAAATATTTTTATACAGCAAGTTCATCTTTTATTGAAAATAAAAACATGCATGTATCACCTATGTTTGACGATTACAAGAATGCTGATATCAGCGCAGAGGTAGGAAATAAAAAATCTTTGATAACATATAAATACATATTTATTTAGGTAAACTAGAACACATCTAAATATAAAGCTTAAAATTTTTTCTTAAACTTCACAGCATAATTTTCTTTACAATACAGGGTGGTCAGTTTATTTGCGGCTTTTCAAATATAAACCGTATACATTTTTATAGGGTTTCATGTATAGTCCGGAACCTTTTTTTCCTAAAGCTACATCCTCCACGGCTCTATTATGTCTTTGAACTTCTTCCAATGCTTTCTGGGAATTCTTAGCATCTAGAATAGTTTTTCTAATAGCAGCCAAACCCCCTGAAAACGACCCAATAGCAGACAGACCTGCAAAGATTGGAATCAGAGGTAAGATTCCTCCGGTCTTTGGTAGCGGTATAATGTGAGGGACATAGATTTTCTTCCTCCCACCTGTTTGTTTGACGGCTATTCGTGCAGCCTTTAAGCTCATTGCTATATCCTTTTTTATGTCATGACTTGCATGCCCTTTCAGTAAATTAGTTAAATATGTTAGGATAGCTTTACGGAATGAAATTTTCTTTTTCTTATTACAGCCTCCTACTACACCCATACCTAATTTACGTTTAACCTTCATAGCGTTAGTGACAGTCCAAGCTGCCGCTTTTTCGCCTAACTTGGCGTCTTTAGATTTAACGCGTTCCCAAGCTCTTTGTTCGAGTATGTAATCAGCTTTATGTCTGTCTTCCAAGTTTGCGTTTTCACTATAAGCAATATCGTGTTCACGGCACGCTTGATCCAAAGGGTTAACGCCCGGATCCCCTCGAGCTAGACGTTTACGTAACTTTGTACCTGGACCACAATACTGATAACCAGGTAAATGCAGTTCAACAGGTAACTTGTTGATAATACTGTTAACCACACCTTTGCCTTTTACGTGTTTCCTCATTATCATTTAGATTAGAACTGACGATGTACGAGACTGAAACGTCTATAAATAAAGTGATGTATAGATCTTAGATATAACTGCAATGGCTTAATAGTAAATAAATAATAAAACATATAAAATGAAATTACATCATGTACTTGATGACCACGTGACCTTCGACTTGAGCTTTGAACAATTTGAGACTATATGCGGAGAATGCTGGAACGTCGGTGTGATGGCTACCTATCATAATTAGGATTTACATAACTAGCGTTATGCTTTGATGTGTATATAAGTATATGATTTCGATAACACTAGTTATTATTAGATAGACGCTCAAACTGAACAGACCTGTTGTGAAAAACAGGTTATCTGTTTTGAGAAACCCTGTATCTGTTTACAGACCTGTTTAATATAGCTGTTTACCTGTTCTGAGAAACCCTGTATCTGTTTACAGACCTGTTTAAAATAGCTGTTTACCTGTTTAACAATGAAGATAAATAAAAAATTTACTCTCGCAGCATATAAACCACCTAGGGAGAAGGTTTATGACTTGGCGAAAGATTTAGCGCTCAAGAAGAAGATAAAAAAGCTTCAGATTCTATTCGAAGAAAGTACTTGGCTTTAAAATTAGGCCGAGCTGAACAATACAATACAATTAGACGTATTTTGAAGCCGGTTATTGATCCATTACAAGAACTCAGTGCTGCTAAGAATTTACATAGTCAACCTCCATCAGTAGAGGATACAAGTAAATCAGATTTAAAAATAAAAGAAAAAGAAGAAGACTACAAAGAAGTGGAAGAAGAAGAAGAAGAAGATGATGATGATGATGATGATGGTGAAACAGAAGAAGAAGACGAAGAAGATGAAGAAGAAATATTTGAAGATTCAAGTAGTTCGATTGACCCTGCTCAATATCTTGAAGAGTATCCTTCTTTAAGTAGACGTTATTTAACTAGACTCTATACTAAAAGTAAAGATTTAGATGAAACATACGGTGTTAGATTTAATGGCGAATTGAATAAATTTCAGATTGGTAATATGGATCTAAATATCGGTTCTGATGCTGGTCTAAGTATTGGTGATAAAATGTTTGCTGGAAGCCGGGGTTTATACGAACTGCTATTTATGAAAAATCCTCAGGATTATGATGAACTGGACTTAGCTAATTATAAGGAAATCCTAGAAACGTCTAACGCACATAAACGAAATTATGATCCTGATAGTCGATTAAATGGAAATCGTTCTTTTAAATATTCTAAAGTGATAAAGCCATTATTTAAGCGTAAGCCTAAAATAAAAGCTACTCCTCCTCATAGTGGAGAGGGTATGGATATGGTTTACAACGAAAAACCTATAGAATACATCTTCTGGGACGACATAAACGAATTAGTTGACAGATTAAGGCTTTTAAATGCCTCCAAAGCAGCAGGAAATACTGATTCACATGACAATGAAATCATAGCTATCATAAATGAATTGAAGGAAGCTGGAATTATCTGTTAAATATATTATATTATAGATGAAGTTTTACATAATTTTTCATGATGTGCTTATTTTATAATTCACATAAGTGTGTAAATAAATGTACTTATATACATTGTTACCTTCGCTTCGGGTAACCCAAGCGACTGTCAGATTTGACAGACGGGTATTCGCCGGCCAGCCAACAGTGAAGACGGGCGGAGTTCCGACTAAGTTATTTTTAATAAATGGGCGCCAAGTAAATTTACGTAATTCACAAATACCCTTAAAAGTTTCTAGTAACCCCCCCAATTTACTAAACGAGGGTTACAATACAAAAAGAAATGACATGTCCACTCTAAAAGCGATAATAATTTATTACAATAATATAAACCACTGCTATATTTGATAAACATTAATAGTACCAGTATTCAGCAAATATATGACAAAAGTAACAAAACTGCGCAAGAACTATAGTGGAAAAAAATTATTCACCAAAATTTCCGATGCTAGGTCTGATTGTAGCACCGCGGCAAAAACTAACATAAAATTTCTTAAAAAAACTTGAGGGGCCTGGAACGAATAAAAGAAATTTTGATCCGGCTCCGACGACGTGACCAAGGAAAAATTATTACATCCAAACAATTATTACTATTAGTAGGTGTTTGAGTATAAAAACAAGCAGGTCTGATTTAAATGAAATTAAAACAAAATCCACAAAGATAACCACCAATACTATAAAGCAAATTAAAACCCCATGATTATTTGGTAAGTAAAAAAACTTATCAAAAGGTCTATTTTGACCAAACAAAAAAATGACCTCTGCTTATAAAAAAAAATTGTCAAACACCCACCACTTACAACTATATATAAGTTACCTATGTAGATATGCTGTTAAGTTGAAAATTATACGTATTGGAATTAATCAAGAAATTGATTAGACCAATTATATAACGCCCTAGGCGTCGTAATGAGGCTCGGTTTACCTTGATTTAAATTTACGACAAACAAAAAACTTTATATGGTGGTCCGAGTTAGATTTGGGACAACCAGTATATGCTTCATAAATCTTTGAAACGTCAAAGGCAGGTTAATTTAAACAGCTCGATAAAATTTTATATACTTAACACTAAAAGAATATCTATTCGCTTTTATACACACAAAAACTCCTAGTTATAAATAATGACAAAAGAAATGAGGTTTCTGATAGCAGAAATTAGGTACTAATCCGTTTTTAGAATTGAGTAAGGATAATAAAAGTTACGCGAGTTTTATATTTTTAGCTTAAGCTTAAGCGCATTTGCATAAAACTGTAAAGAAATGTGTTTCGTAACAACTTTACTAAAAAATTCTAATTTCCACTGTACACGAGAATTATGTTTTTTTTTTTCTTAAAGTTTATTCCTCTTATTTCCTCTAGATAGATGAAAATAATTACTATCTACCCGCTTTCCTAATTATATCACACGAGTCTAACAATATAACCATAGGTATCACCCTATACGCCTATTTTCTCCAAAACAACAAGGTTAGGTAGGTATATTTCCTACAGGAAAATTGTATAGTCTCTGGTGAAACGAAAATTGCTACTAATTTAAGTGGGTATTTAAGGTTTAACTTGCGTGACGCCCTTTTTTTTTCTGCAGCGTGGGATCGGAGCGTGGCTCTCCAGGGGAAACGTTGCGACTCTGGAAGCAGCGTCACGGCGCCGGCGGCCAAATTATCAAACTCTCCAATTAAACCGGGGATGCAACGTCACACTAAGGTTTTCCAATAACCCAGGCACACTAGACGACACTCCTGGCCTTCCTGAGGTAGCAGCCTCCCAGTAAAACCCTTGGAAAGTCGAGAAAAATTAAAGTTTCCAGTGTTACAGGAATATTAACTAGCTTCACCTACCTTCAATGAAGGGTTTTCTCTTTGAATTCGTCGAACGAGACAGAGGGGATGATCTTAAAAATTTGTAGCGAAACGTGGAACTTTATCTAGGCGAAGAAAAGAAAAATTACGAACATATACCACCACGTGGGTGAAAAATCTACTTACAGAGTTGCTGTAACTAATCCCTATACAGGAGCGTGGTTTCCTCAAAACACTCGTCGTATAATCAACCAACAAATTGTTAAAACCACAATTTTGCACTGCACAAAAATTTATCCCACAAATGGCGGATTATCACAAATCACGTCTTTTTGTACAAGCACTACAGCAACCAAGATCGTTCTTTCATTCCAATATTTCTTTCGCTTAATTCAGACCCTATCTTCAAAAAAACGACTCAATTGGAAACGAACCACGAGAAGTGTATAGATTGACCTACCGACCGCAATACGCTTGACCACTGTCCACGAGATGTCACGCTGAGTATTGATTTAAGAAATAAACGCTGGTTTCAAAAAAAACTCTTTAAAGATAGTATTCTGTTTCTAGCTAATGCTCTAATTAAATATTTTATTTTGGTAGGTGCGTATCTACAGAGCGAGATTTAACAAGTGGTGCACTTATATTAGCGTTTTGAGAACTGAACGTAACAACATATCTAGATGTTTTTATATTTTAAAGTTTAAGATTTAGCAATATGCAGATATGATTAATCCTAACTTTATCCTTCCTTTAGAGCTTAGAGGTAGTTACAGTGTTTTATATATTTTTTTCATGGACATTCATGAACATTCATGAGCAGGTACATTTAAACAGGTCTGTATACAGGTAAACAGATATTTTAAACAGGTCTGTATACAGGTAAACAGATATTTTAAACAGGTCTGTATACAGGTAAACAGATATTTTAAACAGGTCTAGAAGGTCATGAACAGCCATGACATGCTCATAACATGATCATGGATGACCATGGATGGCTATGAAAGTATAAAAAGATATAGAATACTCCAGTGAAAGTATTAGACTATAGACCTTAGTGAAGATATCATGTCTTATCTACTAAACATTGAGCCTAACAGTTATGGGTTAAGGCATGCTGGCTCTGATCTACTCATTGGGGAAGTACCAGTGCAGATTAAAAACAATATTCTTCATATCAAAGGATGTAAATTTACTATTACTAATGGTTTAAGGGAATTATTAACGAAACAGCAACCGCATGATTTTAGCAATGACGATCTAATCTCTATAAGCATATCCTAATATTAAGTAATGGGCATTTAAGAAAATATCGGGATGGGTTCCGAATTAACCCAAGCAGTTCTTGGAAATATCAAAACATTATATCAAAACTGTTTCCAGTTAAGCGAAAAAAAAACTAAAAATTCCCTAGATCAAAACCTTGATGCGAGTGCACAAGTAGATGATAATTTAAGAAGTTCTGTTATTTCGAATAAAGGTCAAATAGAAGCACGTCAAAACTCTATTGCTGGACATGAAAAACAAACAGCATTCATCTCTAAGCCTAACATCTATGAACGTGTAACACCCTTCGGGGTTATTTCCCCCTGTAATGGAGCTGCATCACCATTCGAGATTAAGTCTAATATCTATGGAATGCACCCCAAACCTAGGAGCGCATCAATGTTACCCTATTAGCAAACTCATATCATTTGATAGATACTTTTAAGTTTTTGAAAATTTCTATTATAACTTTATCAATGAACAATATACTAAGTTAAGTGAATTATCCTCTTATAATGTACTATTAAAATTAAGTGAAATATATCCTTGTAACATTCACACATACTATATGCCTGAATCGGCCTATCTTATAATTTGGATAAAGTACTAAATGTTTTCATTTAAAGCTTGAAAAAATATTAATTAAACCTTTGTGTGTTTTATTTCTAGGTTAGGGTGTTTAAATAAAATCAAGTCAACATTTAAATAATATATATTAAATAAATAAAAAGGTATATATATGATAAATATAATACAATAATAAAGTATATAGAGTAAATACAATAGATAAATGTAATAATAATAATAAAATACAATAATAAAAAATAATAGACGGAGATTTTTAGCTGCCATCCATGATTAATCGCTTCCATTTCCCACTTCGAATTTATTAATGTTAACTTCCAAGCTAAGAATTTTATCTAGAGCCCAGCCAGATCCGGATTCCGAGAATTCAGATAAGGAATTGAGAATTTCATCTTTCACATTAATTTGGAAAAAATGTAGCAAGTCCGCCCCTGAGTCGACTATTTGATTTTTTGTGTTAAAGTATTTTCGTTCAAAAATTTCAACTTCTCCGGACTTTCGTATAAATTCTCCACATAAACAAGTATTAACTTTTAACATCTGTAGTTTCTTTAGAGCATTTTGGATTCTATTTTTAAAGACATGTTCAGCATCTTCGAAAAATTGAGTAACATCTTTATGAGTTAGGTTAATTATTACTCCAGTTCGAACTCTACCCTGAAAAATTGAGGTTATATCCTCCCATTTCACTCTATTACTACGATTCTCTTTCGATAATCCCCTTCCTGTATGAGTTATATTTGAAATAAGTTTTTTAAATCGTTTAAGATGCCCCACATTTGTTTGTAATTTTTTCAATGTGCCCACTGGTAAATCTGCCGCGTGAATCACCTTATTGAACAACCTAATATTTTTAGTTAATTGATTAAGTTGATTTTAGCGGGGGTATGTCTATTCACTCGAAAAACTTGAAAATTACTGTTACAATCCTCATCCATCTATTATATTTATGCGAGCATTCTTAGGCTTTTTTACCATAGCTAAAATAATATAAAAACTTAATAATTTAAAAATATTAAATTAAAAATTTTTACTTACATTTTAGAGATTTTCGATAAATCTAAAATTCATTCCTGCTGAAGGGTTATCAGCTTCTTTTAAACCTTCAACTATTAAACTGTATTTGCATCCGGTAAATTGATGTAAATTATCCTTCATTAGAGGAAACATCCGTTTAGGTAAAAACAGCTTTTTCTTTTCAAGTTCCAATAGAACAGCCTTCCCAAATCTAGTTTTAACGATTTGTGCATCATATATCGGCTGTAGAATATTATTTGGCAGCTCGAACAATTTGATTAACTGCTTGCGCTCTGAAAGAGCTTCCTTGTTTATCAGGTCTAAATTCATTCTAAAAATTATTTAAATTTACTTTTCGAAACATATAACAATAATAAAATAACTTACGTTTTTAAATTCACAGCAAACACACACGAGATGAAAAAGTTTAAATTATCAAAAGTGGAAACCACTGATGTAGAAATATGTTATTGTATAATAATTTACAAGTTGATAATCTTCAAAGTAAAATTAAGCGCAACGATGTCTACTACGTGAGCTCAACGTAAACACTAACTTATAAACAACTGATAAGTATGCTTACTCAGAGTTATATTATGTTATTTGTGACGTCATGCTAATCATGTGATACTGTTTAACCAATCACATTTGTTTTAGAAGTACAGCTGCTTATTGTGCAATATTACATCATCCAGTTCTAAGAATAAATGATGAGTCATAACTTGTTTGGTCTAGCTGTCCAAGTTTTGTTTACATTATCCTGATTTATGTAGGCGGCATCGGACTCACAAAGGAAACCCACGATTTTTGTTTACATTATATATCCTGTTCCCACAGTTGGAGGTTAAAATTCTCGGAATCCTAACTGCGTGACTTAATTTACATAAATGTTCTTTGTCTGTACTTTCATTGAATCTTAAAAAATATTTTCTCATAACCCGATTGAGTTGAACCATTTATTTTAAAACTTTGAATATTTTATTTTGTGTTTGAATTATTCTAGAATATTAATAAATGTAAAACGTAGATACTTTATTATTATAGATGCTGTGAGATGTCATTTTCATCCTCTTCACATATTTATTTTTAACCTCTATATGAGTACTTAGTACTTAGTATCTAGTTAGATCTAACATGAGTAAGATGTCATCCTTTAAGGTGTTGGTGCAAGAACATTTATTAAAATTAGAACAGTTAAAAGAAAATATAAAATTTTATGAGGAGAAACAAGATATATTTTCGCAGCTTGAAAGATTAAATATTATCCCATATGATGTTAGTGATGTGTTCAGTGATAGAAGTCGTTGTGGAAAAGTTTTAAATGATACTGCAGCTCGAAGAATAACTCCTGTGCAAGTGTGTGCAAAAAAAGACAAAAAGTGTAAAAATTTGTCTTATAAATAATCTATGGGTAAACGCTTAGAAGCCTATGTACGTATAACTCATCAGTGAAGCTCATGTTATTTGAAAATGGAGTCTGTTAAAAAGCATGTGAGATTCGATGATAAAATTCAGGTTCGATACATCATACATTGGCGTTATGCGTATAAGATATCTCGAGATGGTAGATGCTGGATTGAGGGCTCAGCTGATCGTCAGAGGTTTCAACGTAGAATTTTAAATTTAATTCCTGTAATCACACAAGTACTTATAAATATATATGCCTGGTTCCTAAATATTAATATTTAACTATGTATTTTATATGTGAATAAATATCTTGTAACATTATGCGTGTGTTTTTTATTTTAACTAAAAATTCATAAAAACTTTTGATGAAACTGTACATTTTACAGCTAATAATATATATTTAAATCATAAAATCATGTAATAAAGAACTCTCTTTGTTTTTTAACCAAGCATCTAAAATGCTTAACATTGAACCCTAAATATTCAGTTTAAATTCAGAATAAATCGTACATATCTCCGTCTTACCTATAGAGGCTGATTAAAAATATTTGATCTTATATAGGTTCAATCTGTGAAGCCTACGCGTGAACACCTGCAAATGTTTATATATTAACATTCCAAGACGAGTGTGTTTACCTTATCGGCACGTATTAAATTTAATTTTTTTCTACCATAGGCGTACCTCCATAAAATTAATATTATGATAGCCCCCTTTTAATGTATTTTAACCTACGCCTATGCTCTTTGTATACATTACCAGAGAAGAACGATCACAGAGAAGCGACATAAAGGCTTTCAGCGTGAACAGTTTTCGTACGCGCATGCGCCAACTATGGTGTGTTGTTGTCACTTGTCACTTGCGTATATTTCAATATTTTTTTAGGTTATACCTAAGTATATTGAAAATATTTGTTCAAGCAGTAAAATAACGACTATTAAATCTATTTCATTTAACGATTAAAGACAAAGTAAACGAAATACCTAATCAACTTGCCAATTTTGATGTACTTATTTAGGTTATAAAAACGCTATAAAGTAAATTGAAATAGGTAGGTATATGCGAACACATTACATCAGGAAAAAGTATTAAAATATTTTATTCTGTTAAATATACTAATAGGGATTTCAAAATAAATAAAGTAGATAGAAAATTGAAAATTTTAACCCATATATAAATAAAAATATTTGTTGTGAAACATTTTGTTTTATTTTTATATACATACTATTAACATATACCTATTATTAATAATAAATATAAGTGTGTGAATGTGGCACAATATCCTTCTAAAATGTATTTTAAGAAATGCATTAAACATCTCTAATATTAGTTTATATCTGAATCAAACTAATTTATATTTTATTATAAATAATGCCAAAGTTTTGCAATAGAGATTATAAATATTTTAATTGGTCTACATTTTATAACATTTACCCATGCGCTCTAATTGCGATGAACAATATTATAATACACTGTCATGCAGTTCGCTCAGTGTACATCTCGGTGTACATGTACCAAAAGGATAACTTCTCTCAGTGTAAACGTGTGTGTTTACTTCAAATCGGCTGGGCCATAGAACTTCAAACGTTCCGCCGGCACTGTCGCTTCTCTGTGATCGTTCTTCTCTGACATTACTATTTGCTTCACTGCCTATCGCTATGACGTCATCGTCAGCAGCGCCATCACGGTAAATGCGGCGACTAATTTTAGAATTAAAAGTTTCTGGTCTTTGCTGTTTTTTCTCACAAGACTACAGTCTGAAGAGCTGAAGAGCTTGTGGTGATATGATATGAAGGTGTTAAGCTCTTAACGAACACCCAGAACTGTAGCGGCAAGATATAATTCTGACTGCTGATGTACACATACCATCCGGAGCGAATAGCCTTGAAAGTGGAGCCTAGTATAAACAGGTCTGTAAACAGATACAGGGTTTTTCATAACAAGTCTGGTGCCTATGACTCACCGGAAACCACTAATCACCTATATCTCTGACAGCTTCTTGGAGAACTTCTTGACCTACATCCCTATTTCGTAGGAGCAGTTTAATATATTTAATACTTGTAATAAAGAACTCTCCCTTTGTTTGGATAACTAAAGGCTTAACTCAGAAAATTAAACAGGTCATATGCTTAAAAAGAAAGACATATCCCTATCTTTATCCCACACTAGTATAGTAGAGTAAAATATTTAAATCTACATCAGTTAATAAATACACTCAAACTATGAGTCATATGTTTACATTATCGTCACGTTTTACAATGACTATATTAAATTAAAGGTTTCTACCATAGGCGCACCCCCATAAAATTAATATAATTATACATTTCATGCATTTTAACATACGCCTATGCCTTTTGTTTACATTACTATTTGCTTCGAGCTCATCGCTATGACGTCATCGCAAAAATAAAAAAATAAAAAAATAATAATAATAAAAAAAATAAAAAATTATTAAAAAAAATAAAAAAAAATAAAAAAAATAAAAAAATTTAAAAAATAAATAAAAAAATAAAATAAAACATTTATTAAAAAAAGACGATATTGCGCTAGAGCGCTTTAAACTTGAACGCAAGATGACGCATCGATTATATCCTTTCCCCCTCCGCATACTTCATTGCGAGTCAGCAAAAACCGTGAGAACGCTTTAACCTTGAACGCAGGTGTTCCATTATTCTTAGAACTGAATGTTGCTCTTTTAGTCACGTACTCACCACCGGCATTAATCACTTATATCTGACAGCTCTTCTTCAAAGACTTCTTTGTTCTAAAACTAGAGCGCTTTAACCTTGAACGCAGGTGTTCCATCATTCTTAGAATTGAATGTTGCTCTTTTAGTCACGTACTCGCCACCCACACGCCGCACTCCTTTGATCTAGCCGCCTACAGACAAGTCTCGACAAGTCGCTAACCTTGAACTGGATGAGGCAATATTGCGCAATAACCTTGAACGTGTATGATTCTTAGAAATGGATGTTGCTCTTTTAGTCACGTACTCTCGTCACCACCGGAAACCATTAATCACTCCTTTGATCTAGCCGCCTACAGACAAGTCTCGACAAGTCGCTAACCTTGAACGCAGGTGCGCCATTCTCAGAACCGGATGATGCAATATTGCGTAATAACCTTGAACGTGCACGTGTTCATTCTTAGAAATGGATGTTGCTCTTTTAGTCACGTACTCACCATTAATCACTCCTTTGATCTAGCCGCCTACAGACAAGTCTCGATAAGTCGCTAACCTTGAACGCAGGTGCGCCTATCATTCTCAGAACTGGATGATGCAATATTGCGCAATAACCTTGAACGCGCACGTGTGCCCATGACGATTGCGTAAGATTACGTAATATTGCGCTATACGCTTTAACGATGATGCAATACCTTCTGGTCATTGACGATTACTTCTTGTACACCCCCTCGCCGAAGACCACCCCCCGAAGACTATTGCGCAATGGTCTTCAGCTCTTGTACACCCCCAAGCTCTTCTCCACCACCTCGAAGACTTCTTCACCCTCTCCATGGTCATTCCGGATGGACAGACGCCATCTTGAGCCAGAATCATCTTTGCCTATCTACTACTGATTTCCTTAGAACAATTTTATGTAAGTGCGCAGGATAGCATGCGTGTCCAAATTTTAGGCGTATGATGGTTGTAACATATTTCCTCGATGCCTGAAGATTTTCATGCCAGTGCTTATTTGGTATATTGGGATGTATCATTGTGTATCTGATAGGGTTAGTAAAACAGTATTGGTTCCATTGGTATATCCAGTTGACTTTAAAGTTTACTTTGTCTGTTAAACTAATATTGTGACGCAGTGTGTGTCCTGAAAGGGCGCCTTCTTTAGCCAGCGCATCTACATGCCCGTTGTGTTTTATTCCTATGTGCGCTTTTACCCAGATGAAGATGACTTTTTTCCCAGATAAGTTGATTATATGGGTGATATTTTTTGTTTTAAGGATAGGTATACGGGGTACCACGTAATGCAAACGATTAATATTGAATCTTTTTTTGAAAGATATGAACCACCAACTACAAACAAAATTCTAGCAGCAGTGCATGAAGATGATTATTTACCTAATCTTAAACGGAGTAGTTTGAGTCGATTAATGAGAGAAATTGACTTTCAATGCGTAAACGGACTTTTTATTTCTTCGTGTTGTAATGTAATTATTGTGTTTGGCATTATAGGTTATCAAAAAGGTTTTTTTCGGTGGAGAAATAGAACCGCTCGCCGGTTCTGACAGTTCAGTGTTAGATAATAAAAGTGATACCAATCATACAATTTTTCCAATTGTATTTTATACGTTTATCTTGTAACTTATCGTTGTTTTAATATTATTTACAAATTTATGTTATACAAGGTGTTTCTAAATTGACTACCATAAATTTAACAGCTTGTAGAGAACGTTAAAATAAAACTAAAACCTCTATACAGTTTCGTCGAAAAACGCTTTGTTTTCAAAGTACAGGGTGTTATAGTGTTGACTGGCAGATCAGTTATTTAGCTATAACTCTAAACAGAGTAGGCAGGGGGAATCTAAATTTTTGTGAGCGGGTGTTACTTAAGACTACCGATGACTGTATAATATTTTAAATCTGATACCGCCATTCAGTGGCGTAGAAAAAGGAGTAGCCTAACACTTTTTTGTTAATAAAAAATTTGCTGTCAGATATTTTGAAAATATCGTCTCATTTTCAAATTCCCCAATCAAAATGCTATAATAACTTCGAGGTATTCTCGGTTTAGACTACCGATGACTGTATAATATTTTAAATCTGATACCGCCATTCAGTGGCGTAGAAAAAGGAGTAGCCTAACACTTTTTTGTTAATAAAAAATTTGCTGTCAGATATTTTGAAAATATCGTCTCATTTTCAAATTCCCCAATCAAAATGCTATAATAAAGATGCTCTTATTAAATATCTCCAGAGGCGTTCGTCTTCGAGGTATTCTCGGTTTTATGTGGTACCTACTTAATTTACGAAAAACATTAAAAAGGGGCAATCATCACAAGGTAGATAAAAACAAAAACAAATGCAACTCACATCTGCTTAACTGTCAAGAAATTATATTTTAATCTCAAAGGTGCACTTCTTAACGAATTCATATTGAAAATTTCCTTTTCTTTTTATTAATCGTTGAGTAGCAATATTTTATAAAAAGTAGTAAAATGGTAAATTACACATGTGCGGAAGTTTTTATTTATTTTGTACATTATTAAAATATTCTACCTCTGTTTTGCTATTTTATTGACTAAGTACATTAAAAAAATTTTATTAAACACATGAGTATTGCCACATAAAACCGAGAATATCTCGAAAACGAACGCCTCTGGAGATATTTAAGAAGAGCATCTTTATTATAGCATTTTGATTGAGGAATTTGAAAATGGGACGATATTTTCAAAATATCTGACAGCAAATTTTTTATTAACAAAAAAGTGTTAGACTACTCCTTTTTCTACGCCACTGAATGGTGGTATCAGATTTAAAATATTATACAGTCATCGGTAGTCTTAAGTAACACCCGCTCACAAAAATTTAGATTCCCCCTGCCTACTCTGTTTAGAGATATAGCTAAATAACTGATCTGCCAGTCGACACTATAACACCCTGTATTTTGAAAACGACGCGTTTTTTCGACGAAACCGTATTAAGGTTTTAGTTTTATTTTAACGTTCTCTACAAGCTCTTAAATTTATGGTAGTCAGTTTAGAAACACCTTGTATATGCAACACGTAGGCGCACTTTTAAAGTCTATTTTTTTCTACCAAATGTATTGAAATGATGAATAAAGCATTCTATTATTATATTACGAATATATTGATATCTCTAACTTTCTTATTTGTGAAAATAAAGAAAAAATAGGTAGGTATGTGTTGTTTAAGTTGTTTTATTTATTTAGACATGCTAAAACTTATAGTTAAGTTCTCGTATTCTAGCAAATGATAGGGTTTTTAAAGATTTTTATCAATAAAAATAAAACAAGATGTAGGTATATAGTTGGTATAGTTTTTATTGCTTGAACATTCCACGACTATTCGTAAAAAGAACCGAAAGTAATCTTACGATAGATATTAATAAATAAACATGTAAGTACATTTCATAGTGTAAAACTGACTATTGCGTACACCGTTCTGTGCTACTATAAAATAAATGAGGCGGAGTCTACTTATACCTGTTGGTGAGACAGATAATAGCAACCATATTTACACTTGTAGGTATTACATGTATAGTAGTAGGGACTGTAGGGAGGATATTTGACCTCATAAAAAATTAAAATTAAAAATTAAATTAAAGGTGCGACTTGCTTTATTCTGGGTGATTTCAATCAATCAATCAATCATTTATTAAACCAGGTATATACAGTAAGATACATATTTGGCGTGTCTGAGACAGTTACATAACAATACAAAAAAATGTATAATGTATAACTAAAATAACAGCGGATTTAACTGCTAGGAATAAAATCGGCGTTCCAACTTACACTAGAAGGTCCCGTCAAACGCGCGCTAAGCGGTCCAGGTTCGTGCTGGTCGGACTTCATGGTCAGTGTGCGTGTATCGGTCGAAGAATCAGTGCTGCCAACGGAAGCGTCCGATGGATACCGAACTGGTTCTCGCGGTTGATTATGCGCAAACGTTGACATTACCTCGGCAAAACCAACGCACTGCGAAACTCGCACTCGCGAACCCTCACTCGCGAACAGAGTGATCCTAAGTCACAAATCTTAAGTCTACCCTTAATCTAATCGAGTCTGTACCGGAAAGTGCAAGTATAACCTCCTGATGATGCCTAGATTCGAAGCGAAACGCTTTTCACAAAATAGGGCCCCACGTTGGGCGCCATGACGACAACCGTGCGTGTAGGAAAAAGAAAAGTTATTTTTTTTCATAAAACAATTTCATATACCGCCGTACGCCATACCGCTTGTTATGTCTCCATGATATTCTGCGTTCTGTGCTCATAAATTAATTAAAATATAATTTTCTTCTGTTCCAGTCTGATTAATTTATTTCTTTCCATTTTAGAAACATACACAACAATTTTTAACTATTAATGTAAGATACCTCTTACCAGAAGAAACCGAAATGAAGTATATATTTTATCTTGGAGATGATAGGAAGATTGAAATGTCATTTTCACTTTATGCGATTCCTGATGATATTTTGAGAATTTCATGTTATAAGAGCGAATATATTATGTCTTTAGCAAACATTCCAGTTTTCAGAAGAGTGGCCCCTATTCAAATTTATTGGTTGTATAATAATACTAATAAGGAAGTATCATACAAAATTGATGTAGAACCCATTTTAACTCTCTGCCAAAGGGATGGCTTTGAAATTATGAAATGTGTTAATCCCGAGGGTGTAATTCAACCTTACAGTTCGTCACCTTTAATGATTAAATTTCATCCAATAGAAATGAAAATTTACAAAGTGAGTTTTATGCTAAAAATTAAAATCAATTTTATTGTTCTATAAATATTACAAATTACAATCATATATAGCCAAGTAAATATCACTCAAGCATTGTGTAGAGTCTGTCTATAGTCCTAGAGTATCTACTACTTATTTGCAAATATCGATGTTTCGATTTCATTTTAAAGGAAATCAAAATTTATTTGTGGTTTACTTTGGATTTAGATGTGAGGGGAACTGTCGATGCTCTACTAGACGTGGATTATACTAATCAGTAATCATACTCCATAAGAAATACCGGGCCTCGGTCTCTCTTTCTTAGCACAAAATCTTTAGATTCTCAAAGAGTTGGGTTCGTGCTTCACTCCATTCATATATTTTCATTATATGTTTAAATAATTCCATATGTCGTCGTAAAATACAATTAAAGTCACATATGTGCGAACGTAATTAGTAGTTAAGCATATACACCGAGAAAAAAGGTGACTAGCTACAATTAAAATTTTAATATTGGCAAGTAAAAAGTTCATCAGTATATGGGACTACTCCACCACTTCTTTGGTACAAGTAAACTAGCAATCCTGACACAAACTACTAATACCAATTAAACCATTTTAGAGTAAAAACTACTACTTTCCATTAGTAAACCAGTGTACTTATGACAAATGTAGGAATGTATTTATGCTTAATAAAGTATAGTCCCCGTCATTAGAGAACAGTATATTTACCATCATTAGCTTGGCATGTTTTAACAAAGAAACTGATTACTTGTGTCGAATAAATATCTTAAGGAGGTTTAATAAAGTATTTCTCTATCATTAGTAAACAGTGTATTTATCGTCATTAGCTTGGCAAGTTTTAACAATGAAACTGACTACTTGCACCAAGTAAATACTTTATTTAAGAAGGTTTAACTTACCTTAAAAATCAATTGTAATACATTGTTCCAGTCATTTCTAGCTAATGAACTAATTAATATTCATCAATAAACAGTTAACTTGCCTTGATCAATATTTATTCTAGCTATTATTAAACAGTTTCATTAATATACAGGGTATGCCGTTTACCGGTCCTCTGTTTTTACTTTTAATGGGCAATAACTATATACAGGTCAAAAGAAATGGCGATAAATCTTAAAACATGTTAATAAAAGTTGTATGCATGACGAGAATAATTTTTTATTCTTAACATGGCAATTTTTCCTAATTTGGATAGCAAAATTAAAAAAAAAAATTGTTATCCATAATAAAAAATAGAAAATTATTTTTTATTATATACAACTTTTACTACGGTATTTTAACATTTATCACCTTCTTTTGACCTGTAGTATTTATTACCCATTAAAAATAAAAACAGAAGACCGGCAAACACCGTGTATATTCGATGGATTACAAGATTTCACTGGCAACGTTGGTGGGTTCGGTTGTTTGTTTCTTGTAAATGTAACCCCCTCCCGAACAGCTCTAGCTTTGTCTGATTCCCTTTGGATATTTATGATATAAAAGAAAAAAGGCAGATAATACTATAATTTTCATTTATTAATATGAAAAAATATAAAATACATACATATATAGAAAATAAAAAAAGCTGGACAGTAATGCCTAACCAAAAAGAAATAAAAATATATACGTTCATTATAAGTTTTGTATCCTTAATTTTGGAAACAACTTGCATAAATGGTGAAAATATAGAATTACTAAAACATTTTTTAAATTAAAGCTTTTGGTACAAATAGCATGTCTAGTAATGCCTAACCAAAAAGAAATAAAAATATATACGTTCATTATAAGTTTTGTATCCTTAATTTTGGAAACAACTTGCATAAATGGTGAAAATATAGAATTACTAAAACATTTTTTAAATTAAAGCTTTTCGTACAAATAACATGTCTTGAATAATTTATTTCAGCATTCAATACATTTTTTTTTTGTTATTATAGGCCTATTAACAAAACATATTTCTTTGTTATTGTTAGTCAAAATGATATATACAGTGTGTCCCCGGATGGAGTTGACAAGAGGAAAAAAATCTTTATTATTGATTGTACGACGAAAAGTCACTCTTTATAAAAAATTCTACTTGTTGAAAAAATGAGTTTACCATATAAAAATCTTAGATAAGATGTACCGGGTGTTAATAAATTACGAAAACATGAAAATGCCTCAAGAGAGAAGTACCATTATTAATTAATTTAGACAAAATGTTTATAAAACAAAGTTGTTTATAATCCAAAATAAAGCCTAAATACAAATTTTGAAGTCTAAATTTTGAATTGTATGTTCTTATTGTGTTTATCTTTTTAAGTAGAATTTGTGAAAATTCAAATTAAAAAACATTGTAAGTTCCACAAGTGATGCACAACACCTTACCGGGCACGCACACTGGAACAAATGAACCGCGAGAACCGCATCATCGGGCAAAGAGAAAGTCCCGAAGCGATTGTTATCTCGCGAAAATAGCCGAAGACGGTTTTTTTTCTTTCAAGTTTAATTATTTTTAGTCACTGAATGCTTAATGGTAGGAAATTGTCTACTAACAGGAAAGATTTGCCTGCTTACTGCTAGTAAAAAAAAGTCATATGCACTATTTAATTACCACAAAGACATCAATGTCCGTGCATAAAACAACTGATGATTACTGAGAAGTAAACTATTAATGCAAGTGTTCATTGTATATCGGGGTTATTTAACTACTTATTAAGGATTATTTGCTTCATGTCAAAACTTCTGTTTTATTTATTACAAGTACTATGCAATATTATTAGAGAACAAACTAGGCATTTGTCTTAATGAAAATTGTGTCAGGATCACTGTTTACTTGGAACGTTTTTCTCGGTGTACTATTACCGACTGTCTTCTGAAAACGGTGTAACTATTTTGGCAGAAGAGTCTTCTGCCAAAATAGTTACACCGTTTTGAAATTTTATAAATAAAAAATCAAACTAAAATAAAATTTGAAAATGAGTTAACCTCGTATTTAACTTTATTAAATATTAATGTTTTTTAATGAAATTTGAAATCTATTGATAAATTTTCCGCCTGATTTTGAAAAATAATAATTTTCAAATATTTTGAAGAAAAATAATTTTCAAATGTTTTATTAGATAGTATAAGAAAATACGTGGGACGCTATTTTTTGTAAATTTCGGTTTCATGCTTCAATACTATGTTACTAACCTAAATTTACAAGCCGCCACTACTTCCAATAATAACTGGAAGAGCAATTTATAATAAAATATTTTTTTTTATTAATTTTTAGGTTACCGTTCCTTTCATATTGGGTGAAACAATTTGTGACTTATCTATAGTAGGCGTCGGAAGATCGAAAGAAATATATGAGCCAGTATTATGTCGAATGCCGGCGATGACCAAAAGAGTTCTGAATTTTCTTGTTAACTTATCAGCCGATAAAATAATATTCAATCCATTGCTAGTGTGGAGTACTGCTGAAAGAGTTATTTTCCTTAGAAATATAACTAAAGATAAAGTAATTCAGTATTTTTGGGGAGAGTAAGTTACAATAATACAAAACATTAAACAAGACACAAGATACCTACTGCAATGAAATTTGGTCTTTTATCTTTTTGAAGAACTCATTTCATTTCGTTATAATTATTTATTATTTGTCAGAAGATGAAACGCAAAATGAGTTTAAACCTTGGTTTAAACAGTACCTTTCGTATTTATTGCTTACATAGACTAAATGTTTGCCCAAAAAAAATTTTTTCCCTACTGCGACAGATCTCCACAATGTTCCACTTTAAATCCTATAGAGATTCCGGCTGTGTTGTGTAAATGACCTCTCAGGTAACTCCACAGAAAAAAGGGCTCGTAGTGATGAATCCGGTAAACGTACTGATCATTCAAACGATTCTCCTCGTCCAGCCCATCTGCCAGGACACTCTTGATGCAGATCTTACCTTACTTCTGCAAAATAATGCTGAGAAATTCCCTATGTCCTGTTGCGTAGTCATAGATTAAATATAATATGTAACATCCTATTGTCATAATACAAATGGATTCTCTGCATTATAAAAGATGGCGCCTCTTCAGTGCATCTTGTCTTCTTTCATAAAATATTAGATTAGTCCTTAATCGTACCCCCAGTTCACAAAACTACATTTTTTGAAAGGTCTTTTACATTATTAGTTCTTATTTCCATTTTTTGTAGTAATTATTTATGATTTCAAAGTGTACCAATAAAAAATATAGCGTAAAGTATTCGTGGATAACGTCTTTAAAACACTTGCTCTATTTCGAGCACTCCGGTTGCGCCGTCGTGCTCGCAAAATCGCGCGTGTTTTAAAGACCTTAATATCCACTTATACTTTAATATACCATTCTAATTTATAAATATAATATTACAAAATAATGAATGCATTCAAGGCTTTTTAATCGATTTTGGCGATCTTCAGATTGCAAATATACCAATGATAATTTTACTTATAATGTACCCAGAGAAGCGCGAATTCATCCAAGAGCTCAAACCGCTACTACATATTTTTTTAAATTACCACCATTTTTTTAAACTATTATAAATTTATTGTATTATGTGTTTGCGTTTGTATTCTTTTGTCGACAATCAATAAATTTGATTAAGAAATTGTAGGCATTCACAAGTTATATCATAATTATATATAATTTAGGTCCAATATTGATGGTGTACTCGAAGTAACTGCAGCTCCTAAATCAGGTGTGTTAAGACCGAAAGAATCTCATGCAATTATGATCAAAATAATGTCTTTTAATGAAGCCTGCATTACCGATATTTTGCTGCCTTGTCATATGATAAATTGTACACAACTGTTTTTACACAAGAAATCTTTAGATCTGTATAATAAGAGGCAAGAAGAAATCGAAGCTGAATTTACTATAACCGAGAAAGGAATTTTTCATGAGGTAGTTATAATAAAAATAATAAAACGTGTGATACTACTGATACTAGTGATATTATTGTGACATTCGTATCGTAGCATTTTTTTAACGTACGTGTTCGCAATCGATAAGAAATATAAAAATATTTTAATGACTTGTTTTATAAAGAACTGTAATTAACGTATAGAATGTTATAACAATATAGAGTTAAGGTGCCGTATTCGAAACATATATGAAGAGAGCCGAAGGGATATGTTTACGATTCCATTTTCTAACCAGTTACCTACGAAAGTTTACCGTTCGAAACTGTCAAAATTAGAAAAAGCATATTTTCCACTTTAGCAATTTTTATGACCAAATAAGAAATCCTTAATTACTCTCTGTTGAAATGACCAATAGAGTAACAATCAATTTTCTTAAAGATAAAAAGAAGTATGAACAATTAGTTAGAACAATATATGATTATGTTTATTTTTTAGAAAAACGAAGTTCCTATTGTTGATAAACCTAAACCTTTCACAGTAACAATAAATATTAACATTAATATAGTTCACACAAAAGACAGAGATACATCCATAAATTTGGAGGACCAGATTTGCAGCTCACCCCAAGATGACCTGAATATAAACGTTGCAAATATATTAAAAGAATGGGTTCATTGCTCCAAAGCGGTAAAAGACAATGACAATAATATAATAAACAAAATTGAGATAGATGGTACAATAAAGATTGAAAATATTTTAGAGGAACTAATAACGTGAGTAGTTGATCATCTGTAAATAAAAAAATACATGGTATCTGTCTTGTTTATTATGTAAGACGATCACACATGCAGTGCAAAAATTATTCTCACATCAAAATTATATGTAAGTTAATGGTAATATAAATTTATTATATTATAATCTTTTACCAGAAAAACTCAGATTTTATAGAAACTCTTCATATATTACGACTTGCGTATCGTACAAGCTCTGATTCAATTCTGAATCGACACAGTTACAAAAATATAATACCGCTAGCATATGCAGTTCTTATAAATAAAACCATACATTAAAATAACGACTCTAATATTATGATATTTGATATTTGATTTGTTTGGTAATGCCGGGCTCGAAAACGCTGAATCTCACACGGCCAATCCTGACATTTAATTCGTCCTCGAATTATGTTACGGACAAGGTTGCCTTATGTTCTACTTCACGTTGCACGGGCCAGCCACATTTTTCCAGTTAATCATCTGTAAATGGAAAACATCTCTACAGTATCTTTTTAATTTTCACAACGTTTTGTTGCAAGAATTTCAAATTGCAATTGAATATCTACTGCATGTTAAATTTACATCCTTGCAGCCAAACAATAAATCATTTTAAAAAGCAATAATATACAGGATTCTCTCAAACATTCTGCAAAGCGTTATGCTTTCAACAGAGTATCCTTTAATAATTTTTTTTTTTTCAGTAAAGCGTTGGTAGCTTTCAACAGTGTATTTCCCTATACTGTAAAGCGTTTTAAGCTTTCAACAATATATTTGCCTTCACTGTAAAGCGTTCTTGGCTTTCAACAGTACATTTCCTCTACTGTAAAGCGTTACCGGCTTTCAACAGTTAGCTGCCTTTACCGTAAAGCGTTATCGGCTTTCAACAGTTAGTTACCTCTACCGTAAAGCGTTATCGGCTTTCAACAGTTATTTACCTTTACTGTAAAGCGTTATCGGCTTTCAACAGTCCCTATAAGACTTCCATTTCCATCTCCAATATCCAACAATATTTACCTTACTGTAAAGCGTTATCGGCTTTCAACAGATTTTTTTTTATTATTATTTTGTTTTTTTTTTATTTTTTTTTTAAATATTTTTTTTTTTACATTTTTCCTTTTATCTTGAGTCTATTTTACAAACGACTCACCGTTAGTAGAAAATTATCCTGGCCAAGATCGAAGCATGTCCCTAGCAACAACTCGAGTCCAGTTGGTAGTTAACTTCTTCAGTTCAAGGCGGTCATTTGGCAACTGTTTCGTAACTTCAAATGGCCCTTCATATCTAGGATCCAGCTTTGACAGGTATGAATCGCCAGAGGGATGGAAAACGATGTCTTCAACATTTACAGGCTTTGCACTTCGTCTGGTTTTGTCGAATAGGCGTTTTGTAGAGTTTGCCTTTTGGCGCATTCGTTCGTATGCCAGCTTACGATCTTTTTCTAAACTAGTACTACTGCCTTGCCCAACAGTTGCTATTAAAGGGTCAATTAATGCCTGAACTTCAGGTGTACTATTATCATGGCCCGTTAATAAATAAAGTGGTGAAAAACCAGTACTTTTTTGAACGGTAGTGTTAAGTGTAAGTTGTAATTTTGTAATGATATTGGGCCACTCTGATTTATTACCAATCGTAATATTTGTTTGAAATTTTTTGAGCAAATTCAACAAACGATTAAGCTCGTCACCCCGTAAAGAGGTTATAATCATTTCCAATGTGGAATTATTTATTATTTTTGTATTACTACTTTCATCAAGAGACAAACGGGTTCCTTGAAAATCTGTACACAATTTAAGTCCTGTGTAATTTAATAAATCTTGACCTAGAATAGCGTCTGGAATCATTACTGTTTCGTCAACAACATAAAACATTATTTCAAATACCATGCCATCTCGACGAATAGTTATCGTTGTTGTTGCGTCAGCATATATCGAATTATGACCTAAGCCTTTCAATATTATAAAACAAGGCTCTAAATGACACTTTAACTTCTTAACGATCTTTCGCGACAATAGACTACACTCAGCTCCTGTATCAATTAAACAGTTTATCAATAACCCCTGTATTTCAAATTGGACACAAAAGTTTTTGTCAAGAGTGACACAAAAGTACTGGATATTCGACTGTTTTTGAGATTTCGACGTCTCGAAACCTTTTGTTTTGTTTTTTAAGTAACATTTATTGGTCTCATACCCATATTTTCCACAAAAATTACAATTAAGCTTATTCAAGGAGCTATTGGAATGTTCCCCTTTTTCCCGCGAACTGTTATTTTCGCGGCAATGACGGCTCAGATGACCAGGTTTATTACATCTGTACTCTGTAGCACAGTTTGGGAATTTCTTTGTCTGCAAAAGGATAAGGTCTTTTTAATGACTCATTTTCATGACGATCTCTGTTCGAACGGATTTGATAGTTATTTAGCAAAAGCAATAAATCAGATATTGTCGTTACTTTACTATTAAAGGCGGCAGTTTTAACATGAATATCTTTGATGTCACCTATTACAAGTTCTAGCAACTGTTGGTCTGTTAAATTAAATTTTAAGGCATTTAATAAAGTCAATTTCTTTCTGGCATACTCACTGTACGACTTCGCATTATTGCTGGTAAACAAAGCTGCCTCTAGAAATTTTTCGTTCAGGTTTCTTTTTGGTGGATAAAGTTTTGTAAGATCCTGTTTGAAAGTTTCCCAGTTTTTAATCGTTGGTTTCCATGCAGCATACCATTCCTTCGCCTCTCCAGACAATTCACTAGCTGCTCGGACAATTTGTTCCAAATCACCCCACCGAAATGTAACTCCCAATTCCTCAATTTGTTGGCACCACAAAGCAGCTCCATCACTATCGATAATAGGGTCGAACTTTGGCACTGCAACAGACGTCGATGGCACTGCAAGTTCTACTCGACCTTGTGAGCTTTTTAGTTCTTTTAAAGTGTCTACTAGCACTTGAGTCAAATCTTCCATTTGGGTGTTTTTTTGGTTGCGTCGATTTCTGTTTGGGCATTGTTCAGTTTTCTTGTGATTCACACTTCAGCACTACTTAGTGATTTTCACTTCAGCACTACACACTTTTTTTTTTTTAATTATTAATTGTTTTCACAGGTGTTTCGGCAGGTGAATCCCACTTCTGATGTAAGTTAATGGTAATATAAATTTATTATATTATAATCTTTTACCAGAAAAACTCAGATTTTATAGAAACTCTTCATATATTACGACTTGCGTATCGTACAAGCTCTGATTCAATTCTGAATCGACACAGTTACAAAAATATAATACCGCTAGCATATGCAGTTCTTATAAATAAAACCATACATTAAAATAACGACTCTAATATTATGATATTTGATATTTGATTTGTTTGGTAATGCCGGGCTCGAAAACGCTGAATCTCACATATATAACAATAAAAAATTAGCAAGATTTCGTAAAAAGTACTGATATACCTACAGATGAATCTCTTTGGCTTGCCGCAAAAATCTAATTTATTTGCGCGTGCGCGGACTGCGGAGGTTGCCATATTTTCATAGGTATTTCTCTCAACATTCTATTCATTTTTTCCTCATCTTTTAAACGTTTTAAAAACAAATAAACTGTTTTGTTTTTACCAGCTCAAAAAGATAGAACTGTTTGTGCCGTTTGTGAACGCGTTAGCAGAACTATGAATAACTAGGGACATAATTTTATTTATATTTTCAAAGTTTATTCCATGGTAAGTCTTTTTAAGAGATAAATTAGATAGGTGTGTGGTTCTTTTAACAATAGTTAATTTTTTTCCTTAATTCCTTAATTGTTTTATTGTTGGCAAGACTTATAATGATTTATATCTGAAGTGTTCTGTAAAAATCTGAAGGTTATTTCTAAACAGTTCACGACAATAAAGTTTGTCTATTAAGAGAAAAGTAGAACTATGACCATTCTACTGTGCTTGAGTTGTGGACTGAAAACGACACTGTTGATTCTGGACAGATTGGAGAGCCCCCAGACCCTTTCGAGGCCAAGGCGTCCGCTTCCTCATTTCCATCGTATCCTTTTAGTGAATTTTAGTCGTCGTCGTTAATTTTACTGTTATTCTGTGCGAGTATATTTTTAGACCTTGCCTGATCTGTAGGACCAAACCCGAATTATTTCCGCAGTTTTTAACATAATAGCTGTGTTTGGTGACCCAGTTCAGAACGTCCTGGACTAAAGTCAGCGAATTATATGAACTGAACTCGAATTGCTAGAACTTTCAAAACTATTTTGTTCGGTGTACAAACATGTACACTCGGGATTTTTACGTTTGATAGTTGTTGTCAAAGTGATATTTATTTTAAAACTACAGAGGGAAGTTGTAACTTTTAGTTCGGGACGTTCTGGACTGGGTCACCAAACACACCTAATGTTTCCGCAAATTTTACCGATGAGTTTAGTCTGCTGTAAATAATGAGATTGTATATTACTATTACCCAAATTAATTTCATTATTACTGATTTGGGTGGCTAGTTGTGAAGGGCACACGGGCGATTAACTATTTATTTCTAGACAGGCGACTGTTCCTGAGGTAGTTGGCGCCCTGGTGCATGCTGAGAATTTCCTCCACAGTTCCCAAATAAGTAACACTGTCACACATTAATGAAGAAAATGTACTTAACAAAAATAGTATATTAAGTATAATTTATTTGATCATCATCAGTACTTAAACTAAACCAACCTAACCACCAGTGGTGGATTTAACAGGTGAGCATTGGGCATTTGCCCACTCAACCAGAAGCCCAAAAGCCCCTCTTCCCAAAAATTTCTATAACTTTTGTCCATTGAACCCTTTTTCTTAAATCCACTATAAGTACTAACATAACATAAAAATTTATTTAAATATCTGTTTCAAGTAAGTATATTACCTATCTATATCCTACTTACCGGTGATCTCCTAATTTAAACAGTAAAAGTGTTTACTAATTGGATAATTAATTATCTGTAAGATGATAGGAAGTTGCGTAATCAGAGCAAACTTATATTTATATATAACGAGAGCAAACACCGAAACACCGTTCAATATTTACGCCAGTTTTCTCAAGTACGAATGTCTACCTTTGTCTGGCGCATCGAAAATAGCTCTGCTCGTCCTTTTCTTCATTGAAATCCGTATCATTTCACTAGTTTACCAGCTTTTAAATGTCACTCTTATCACTGTCAACTAGTGACCGCCAGAGGCGCTGGCGGCTGGCGCTCTAAGCCCTGCTGGTAGTAGACTCCGGCCGCTATACGATAAGAACAAGACGACCATCATCAAAAAATATCTGCGCGGTCGTCCGTCGAAGCCCCGTCCCCTAGCAACCGCGATAATTCCTTGACAACGGCACGTACCATAAGCGTATCATAATATTTTAAAATCTGTTATTAGCAGAGTTGAGTTTGATAAATGCACGCCACTGCTTACTTTGTAGAAGCATAGTGTCGCCATAGCGAGCGCAGCCATTAGCAACGCCCCTAGCTTGTTCTTATAGCGGCAGAGGCTACACTCTAACGCCATTTCATTTGCCATTTACATCTTGGTGCCGCTTCGTCTCGAACGTAAAGTAAAAACTGGTATCAGCAGGTATCACTCCCTAGAATTGTTGGCGTACACAATAACTACACAAGGTGTTATTGAACTTTAGTAAAAAAATTTAACAGATAAAAACTCAGTCAAAATACATCTTACGACTAATTTCTTCTAATCAAAAGTGATTATTTACAGAGACATTCTCATTTCATGTCTTTAAATAAAATCACAATAAAATGTTTGATAGCCACTGGAAACAGTTGTAGGTACCCCATTTTAAGTGCATGTGTCGAGGTGTGTGTTATGGATGACAAAGAAAATCATGGCCGTCGTCATGTTTATTTCGAATTCTAAAATTGTCGACATGAAATTCATTTATGGTAGAGCTAGACAGAATTTGTTGGCAGCTAGCAATCTTTTATAAGTGGTTCTCAAACAAATACAATGATTATTCAAATTTTTAACTAGCTTTGTTTCCTCAGATATTCAATTTATTTATGCTGTACTTGTTTTAAAACATCAAAATAACATGCAGTTAAATTTTTTTCCTAAAGTTCAATAACACCCTGTATACTATTAGTGAACATCACACATCACATACGATGATGATGATATCGTCTCCTCCTTCATCACATACGCAGAATGAAAATCGGCAATAGAAACTTCTAGGATGAAATTTAACAGATTTAAGAAATTATCATCACCGTCATTAACTTCTATTGCTCGTTTGCGAGGTAGAAGTGGTTTGCTACTCCTGAAACTATTTTTTCTTGTTCAGCATCCTCGAAAACGAGGAGTAAACGTTGAAAACAGCGGTATCGATAATATCACTCTTCCACCCCCAGATAGGGTAGAATCAGCCCCCAAGGGCTCTTATGCGGCTCTCCCTGGCATCACCCTATTCCCTTAATTCCATCACCCCCGATGATAACATCACCACTTTTCCGGCAATGAACAGCATCCCGAGCGAATACCGCTGAAAGTCGTGAAAAGGGGTGGTTTTTGGCCGTTTGCAGGGGTGAAATTCTCTAACTGCGATATTCGTACACCCTCAAAAACCGGGAAAGAAGTATCTTTCGTTGCATTCGGAAATATTTTTTTGCAGGTCTCTTCCGACTTATTGACTCCACTGGTAGTTTCTAATCTCTTCTTATAAATTGCTAAACTTTTTTTAAGACAGGGAAAGGACAAGGACATTTTTTAATAATTAAAAACATGTTTTAAAGCAAAACCTTTATAATTTCATAAAAATTTTTGTCCTCCAGTTTTTTTATTAAATTTTTATGAATTGACATAGATAATGCAGATAATCTTTCGTCTGCCATACTCGATCTCAACCATGTCTATACATTTCTTAAAGTACCTACTGAAAGAGCTCTCGGCAAAAAAATTGAAGGACAAAATTCTTTGGTTTCTACTAATATATCAAGAGGTATAGCCTTGTCAATTTTATTTTCACTATTGGTTTGATTTGCATATCATGTTATAGCCTCAGCATCAACATTTTCAAGAAAGCACGAGTATTTGCTTTTAACTTTTTTACTATAATTTCAAACTGGGATTGTGTGTATTTTTTTATATTTTCTGGCAGAAATTCAAATAACAAATAGGTTATCTGGTTGTCACCCGAAAATCTATCTTCTAAAGAAGTAATAATGGAATCCATATATGGAATATATAGGGTGATTCGCGAGCAATGAGCCATAGCCTAATGGCAGATAGATCACTTCAAGGCAAGTATAGATCAATAAGGAAAACATTTTTTTATCACTCGTTAAGAAGATACAGGGTGTTTTACGCATTTGGTCTGACAATTCAAATAGGTAGCTTTTCTTCTGTAATGGTTGGAGGTAATTGAATGAAATTTGCCAGTAACATTCCCTCACCTGGGACTTGTCAGAATTGCCTACTTGATTTTGAAAATCCAGGCCCGGACTCGGTAAAAATTTGCCCTCCTCGTTTTCGACAGAAAAGTACATTTTTCTATCGCATTTCTGAAAAACTATTAGCGGATTCAAAAAGTTCAGAAAAAATGCTATGAGAATGACTAATCAATTTTGACGGGACACCTATACTGTTTCGGCAAAAAAAATCACAAAACAACACTAAATTGTTTTGTGATTTTTTTGCCGAAACAGTTTAGGTGGGCCGTCAAAATTGATTACCTAGCTATTCTGATAGTATTTTTCTGAATTTTCCGAATCCGTTAATAGTTTTCCAGAAATGAGATAGAAAAATATACTTTTCTGTCAAAAACGAGGAGGGCAGATTTTTACCAAATCTGGACCCGGATTTTTTTAAAACCAAGTAGGCCATGCTGACAAGTCCCAGGCGAGGAATATGTTACTGGCAAATTTCATTTGATTATCTCCAACCATTGCAGAAGACAGCCTAGTTACTTTAGCAATATTTGGCAATATTTACCAATTCTCCCCTAAATTATAGATCGTGCCACTTTCATATTTTAGTACGTAATTCATAGGCTAACAAGGTTGAAAACCATGTACTCAAATCAATTTTCCCGGCCGTCGGGGGCGGCGTAGCGATGCTAACTTCGCTATTAGCGATCGTGCCACTTACATATTTTAGTACGTAATTCAGAAGACGATAAGATTAATAACCATATGCCGAAATCAATTTACCCGGCCGTCGGGAGCGGCGTAGCGACGCTAAGTTCGCTATTAGAGATCGTGCCACTTACATATTTTAGTACGTAATTCAGAAGCCGATAAGATTAATAACCATATACAGAAATCAATTTACCCGGCCGTCGGGGGCGGCGTAGCGACGCTAATTTCGCTATTAGAGATCGTGCCACTTACATAATTTAGTATGTAATTCATAGACTAACAAGGTTGAAAACCATGTACTCAAATCAATTTACCCGGCCGTCGGGGGCGGCGTAGCGACGCTAAGTTCGCTATTAGAGATCGTGCCACTTACATATTTTAGTACGTAATTCAGAAGCCGATAAGATTAATAACCATATACAGAAATCAATTTACCCGGCCGTCGGGGGCGGCGTAGCGACGCTAATTTCGCTATTGGGGATCGTGCCACTTACATATTTTGGTACGTAATTCAGAAGCCGATAAGATTAATAACCATATACAGAAATCAATTTACCCGGCCGTCGGGGGCGGCGTAGAGACGCTAACTTCGCTATTAGAGATCGTGCCACTTACATATTTTAGTACGTAATTCAGAAGCCGATAAGATTAATAACCTTATACAGAAATCAATTTACCCGGCCGTCGGGGGCGGCGTAGCGACGCTAATTTCGCTATTAGAGATCGTGCCACTTACATAATTTAGTACGTAATTCATAGGCTAACAAGGTTGAAAACCATGTACTCAAATCAATTTACCCGGCCGTCGGGGGCGGCGTAGCGACGCTAAGTTCGCTATTAGAGATCGTGCCACTTACATATTTTAGTACGTAATTCAGAAGCCGATAAGATTAATAACCATATACAGAAATCAATTTACCCGGCCGTCGGGGGCGGCGTAGCGACGCTAATTTCGCTATTGGGGATCGTGCCACTTACATATTTTGGTACGTAATTCAGAAGCCGATAAGATTAATAACCATATACAGAAATCAATTTACCCGGCCGTCGGGGGCGGCGTAGAGACGCTAACTTCGCTATTAGAGATCGTGCCACTTACATATTTTAGTACGTAATTCAGAAGCCGATAAGATTAATAACCTTATACAGAAATCAATTTACCCGGCCGTCGGGGGCGGCGTAGCGACGCTAATTTCGCTATTAGAGATCGTGCCACTTACATAATTTAGTATGTAATTCATAGACTAACAAGGTTGAAAACCATGTACTCAAATCAATTTACCCGGCCGTCGGGGGCGGCGTAGCGACGCTAAGTTCGCTATTAGAGATCGTGCCACTTACATATTTTAGTACGTAATTCAGAAGCCGATAAGATTAATAACCATATACAGAAATCAATTTACCCGGCCGTCGGGGGCGGCGTAGCGACGCTAATTTCGCTATTGGGGATCGTGCCACTTACATATTTTGGTACGTAATTCAGAAGCCGATAAGATTAATAACCATATACAGAAATCAATTTACCCGGCCGTCGGGGGCGGCGTAGAGACGCTAACTTCGCTATTAGAGATCGTGCCACTTACATATTTTAGTACGTAATTCAGAAGCCGATAAGATTAATAACCTTATACAGAAATCAATTTACCCGGCCGTCGGGGGCGGCGTAGCGACGCTAATTTCGCTATTAGAGATCGTGCCACTTACATAATTTAGTACGTAATTCATAGGCTAACAAGGTTGAAAACCATGTACTCAAATCAATTTACCCGGCCGTCGGGGGCGGCGTAGCGACGCTAACTTCGCTATTAGAAATCGTGCCACTTACATATTTTAGTACGTAATTCAGAAGCCGATAAGATTAATAACCATATACAGAAATCAATTTACCCGGCCGTCGGGGGCGGCGTAGCGACGCTAACTTCGCTATTAGAGATCGTGCCACTTACATATTTTAGTACGTAATTCAGAAGCCGATAAGATTAATAACCATATACAGAAATCAATTTACCCGGCCGTCGGGGGCGGCGTAGCGACGCTAACTTCGCTATTAGAGATCGTGCCACTAACATATTTTAGTACGTAATTCAGAAGCCGATCGATAAGATTAATAACCTTATACAGAAATCCATTTTCCCGGCCGTCGGGGGCGGCGTAGCGACGCTAACTTCGCTATTAGAGATCGTGCCACTTACGTCCTAAATGGTTAATTATTTTGCTACTTCTTAAATTTTTCTGTCGCATCCTGTGCATTCATATTATAATAAGTTATTACTACCAACATTTTAAATTGAGAATTACTTTAATACTTCCAACACTTAAGATTTACAATTTATTGTTTTAGTTTAGATGTTGCAATAATTTCGCAAGAAATACAATGCTGTTACAATTTGTTTGAAAATCAGTGATTTTATATTATATCTGACATATTTTTCTATAAATATTTTATTTTCTCGTCGAGTCGATAATAAAGTTATTACCTACTCTATAAAACCATAAATGGATACAATTTGATATAAACTGTTTGCGTTTCTTCTTGAATAATAATTTTAGTGTTTCTCCGGGTTTTGTCTTGCCATATTATTACGAATTAGAGAAATTGAGAAATATTTTGCCTTTTACGGTGTTTTTGATTTGGAATACGTTTTTGATTTGGAATAAAACATTTTAGTTTTCTTTTTTATTTGTATATTTTATCTTAGGTGTTACCTACAAGAAATTTTTTAGTATTTCTGACCGTTTTTTATTGAGATTAATTTTTATTTATCATGAAAGGGCGAAAACCTTTGATTTCTATAGAAGCCTTAGTTGATTATTTGTTATCTGCTAATATAAAGACACAAGACGAATTGCCAAAATTAACTAATGTTAATCATGAAATTATTTATAACGCGTCTGTGTTCTTTTTTAAAAATGATGACTACGAACGTAGATGCTATATTGTAAACTTGATAAAAAATGATGTAGGAAATATTTGTATTCATTTCGAGGAAGGAGTTGACAATAATAATTCATCCATCGCTTCTGATACATCTGTCAAGAAAAATACCTATGGTGTTGAGGATGAGGTATTAAGATGCGCCATCAACCATTATAATTTTGACAATAAAATTCTGACAACGCAAACTTATTGTCCATCTAACTCTGCATATGGTGAATTGTGTAGAGCACTAGGAAAAAAAAATTCAAAACGTAACCGAAAATATATAAAGCGACGCTGGCAGGTCTTGATACAAAAATCTCCACGTTGTAGTACCCCCACAAACTTAAATTCTTTTCCCATTGATTCACCAAACGTATCACGAATTTCTGTTCCAGATTATAATAATTTTAGGTCTACTACGTCTTTGAGTGTTGCACCCTTAGAGAGCAGTGATAGCGAAAATGACATTGGATATGCTGTGTTTTTATTAAATAAATCTAGAAAAACGGAAACAGACATTTTACCAATTGGAACAAAGAATGGTTGGAAAGATACCGAAAAAAGTAACATAACCCGTAAGTTTGAATTTAAAAAATGCACGTTTTTCGAAGGTTCATTTTTATTAACTCCTGTAGAATGGAACGATATTTGGATGGGAAATAAATTTAAATCTGATACATATAATTTCATACTCACCCAAAAGATTCGGTCAGTTAATAATACATGTTTATTTAATATTAAATCTGTGAATTTAAAACCTACTCCTTACATAACCCTTTATGGTTATTGCAAACATAGCCATTGTAAAAGTTTCAAACTGTTAATTGAACCGAATGAAGCAGGCGGAGCAGATATACTGGTATAAACTGGTATAAAGTCACGGTTTAAATTACTATCATTGCCCCTCAGCTATCAATCGACCAGCTCGTGGGGTTGAAAGACGGATTTTGGAAGATCGGTTAAAGCAATGTAAACCATCTGTAGTTCGTTCCGAAGATGTAAAAAATTCTTCCGAAATCTTGATTGAACAGGGAAACCTGGATAATATACGATCCGAGTCAGTATATAAGAAAATTAGGAGTGAGTATTTCGCAAAAAAGGACAAGCATGTGGATGATATGTTCGATGTAATTTTGATGAAGAGAGCATATGACACAAAGTCTTCGTTTATTCAGTATGCCGGTGAACCATTTAATGTTCAAGTAATTAGTAAGGAACCACTGGATGTCGTTTTTCGCACATTATGTTCCACTGGCGTTATGGATATTCACATCGATTCAACTGGTAATTGTATTCGGCGTATGAAGCATATAAAAAAGAGGTTATTTTATTATGCAGGCGTTATACATACTCTTGAAGGCGCTGGTTTCCCAGTATTTGAAATGTATAGTAGTCAGCAAGAAACCCATGTGATATCCACATGGCTAAGGAATGTTAAACATTTTTTCATTACAAATGGAAAGTGGCCAGTATTTTCTAGAGTGGTGACTGATTTCAGTCATGCTCTAATAAATGCAGTTTTAGCCAGTTGGAATAACATGACGATTAGGCAGTATTTGAGGGTAACTTACACATCGCTTATGGAAGAGGGATCATTGACTGGGGCTAAATTTACGGTAATAAAATTGTGCTGTGCTCACTTGCTCAAAAATATGATTCGAGATATAAATACAGTCTTTTCGGATACAGAAAGGAAACAGTTTCTCAAAGAGAATATTGCGGCTTTGTTTAATTTATCATGTATATGGACAGCATCCGTGTGGATGAAGCATCTAACGGTTGTTTTACTTTCCCCCCGCAAAAATTCCCAAGTCATAGAAGCGATTGAGTCGTTAACTAAAATCAGCATACAATTAGAATGTATTGATGCCAATGAAATTACCTCTATGAAAAGTCAGGTTCACATTATCAGAAATGATAATTCGATTATTGCCGAGGAAGAAACGATATGGAGTACCAGTAATTTTTATATACATTTTAAAATGGTTTCAGAAACGGTTTGCATAGATGAAAATGGTGATCAAATAAATAATTTATTTAGCCTTGAATTACATGGCATCCTCTTAAAGAGATATTTTACCTACTATCCCCTCTGGTGTGGAGTTAATTCAGGCGAGGGCTGCAAGGAACGGTGCAGTAATGCCATTGTAGAGAATTGGTTTGGATATGTAAAAAATGTCTTATTAAACGGCATTCCGAACCAAAAATGCACACGACTTTTAAGATTAATAAGACAACGTGTTGTGTCTTTACAAAAAGAAATAAAATTGCAAATACCTCGTAATAGATGTTCTAACAACAAAAGAAAGATCGAAAAGGAAATTTGGAAGAAGACAAAGAAGCGTAGTCACAATTATTTTAAAAAGTCATTTCTCTCCAAAATAACTTGTGAAGAGACTATAAGGAAACATTTAACTTTGCCGAACGGACTCGTTTCTAATCCGGAATATTATATTGACGTCTCTCAAAAATTACAAAATTATTCTTTTTTAGTTTGTAAATATCAAAATTACAATATTCCTACAAATCACTATATTCTGATGACTTCATGCGGTTATCATCCAACCGGTTAGCACACGCTGATATGTATTTGAGTGATACGATCATAGATGCATTTTTAGCAGTGCGCAAGAAGAATAATTTTACAGTGATTCCTTGTGCAATATCATATCTGCTAATTTTTAAAGAAGAAACTAATTATCAGATCGAGAATATTCCCAACTTAGAGAACACTTTGATAATTCCATTTAATGTTGGACTGCATTGGACCTTAATTGTTGCTGATATTAGAAAACTAATATTCTTTTTCTTTGATCCCATGGGTACGACAATTAAAATGGCCAATGCTTATTTAAAAAAATTTATTTCATTCTTGAGGGGCTATAATGGAAAAGCCTCGAAGTTGTATGACAGACATCTTCTTCCAATTCGTGGTTGGTCTGTAAATTTGGTGGAACACGCAAGGCAAGAAGATGGTTATAATTGCGGTGTCTTTGTTCTCAAATTTGCCCAATGTTTCTTCGATGAAGAAGATATCCCAAGACATGACTTTAACGCCAATGAATATCGCATGAGTATCGCAAGTGACCTTTCGAAATATTCTGACGACATGTCCAGCGTTTGTTTAATGTGCGGACATATACAACTAGACGTGACCATAGAATGGATCATTTGTGATGTCTGCGAAAGATGTTATCATCAAGATTGTGTCAGCAGATATACCAAAAAAATCTTCGTTGTTCCAGTAGGCAACTATATTTGCGAATTATGTAAAATTTAAAATTTATGAAAGGGCTCTTGTGATTTTTTAATCTATTATTCTTTTGTCATCCTCTTTTTCCCTTTTGCTGTTATCCAAAATTACCGATGTCCACTTTATGTCTAATAATGAACAGGGGTATTCACGAAAGGTTGTCTCACCATTAACTCATTTATTTTATATTCTAGAAAGAAATGGTAAAAACAAAAGTTGTAGGAAATATTCTTCTCATTCAACACGCCAAACAGTTTAATTTTCCATGGAACAGCCGGTATATTTTTATATTTTTCAACAATATATACATGTTACATGTTTGCTCCAACCGTACATAAGAACATTTAAATATCGAAATTTACATAATAAAAAAAATAAAGATTGCCATGGAAACTGAATAATTTCATTAATTTTCTTTATTACAAGAGCCCTCAATTTAATAACAAATTGTAAAAAAAAAAATATATAACGCAAAAGGTTGAAGCAAACAAATAACTTGTAAATACTGTTGGAATTGGGAAAAAGCGGCAAAAATCAATATATATATATATATATACAGTAAAGACCGAGGAGGTTCGAACATGGGTATTAGTTTGAGCGATTTACTTGTGCCAGTTGTGGGAATCGTGGATCTCCGCGCTGTAGCCGTAGGCTCTCGCGTCTACTGTTTCTTGTTCGGATTCTTTTATTTTATTATTTTTATTACACCAACACTCGAGGTGCAGCGACAATTAATTTTATGTTGTAGAATCACATTTTTTATAAATGACTTTATTTAGGATTTATACAAGCATAATAATAAAAACATATCCAATTTGATTATTCACATTGATGTTTCATCTCTAAACATACAATTATTAAGTTTATTGGATATTCTTTAATGATTAAAATGTGAGTATATCAAATTGGATATGTTTTTTGTTATTATGCTTATATAAAGCCTAAATAAAGACATTTATAAACAATATGCATATCAAGCAAAGAAAGAGAATTGTAAAAAATCACGAACAATGAAAATATTTAAATGTGTTTTGAGATTTTTTTAAAATTACAATAATTAATTCTATCTAGCATGAATTATTGAAGTTAGAAAAATTTCGAAACGTTGCGTTGGTCGAGAATACGTAAATCAAATTTCTTTCAGACATGAGTTCTACATCGGTTAATGAGATACTATTTATACTAACGACAGTCTCCTGACGTGCTGACTGCTGAGGTTAAGCACTGTTAAGCAGTGAGACGCCACACTGGCCACAATAACGCACTGCCGTGCCCTTCTCATTATGTACAAATTTCGAACTGAGGCGAGTTGTCGGCCACTCGTATATTCGTCCCAATCCCTGTCGTGTTCGAAGCATCCTGGACTTATCTGTGTACAGGACCTTCTATTAAAAAAAAAACAAATACATATAGCGTATATCGTTAAAACGCCAAGCACAATAACTGATTTCTTATTTGATGCGTTAGGATAGGGAAAAAAATTCCTAAAGTTTTCGTTACCTTTTTGTCCTAAGATAAAGAATAAAAAAGTTAATGGGAGTAAATATTTCGTGAATAGCGAAGTTAGCGTCACTACGCCGCCCCCGACGGCCTGGTTAATTGATTTCTGTATAAGGTTATTAATCTTATCGGCTTCTGAATTACGTACTAAAATATGTAAGTGGCACGATCTCTAATAGCGAACTTAGCGTCGCTACGCCGCCCCCGACGGCCGGGTAAATTGATTTCTGTATATGGTTATTAATCTTATCGGCTTCTGAATTACGTACTAAAATATGTTAGTGGCACGATCTCTAATAGCGAACTTAGCGTCGCTACGCCGCCCCCGACGGCCGGGTAAATTGATTTCTGTATATGGTTATTAATCTTATCGGCTTCTGAATTACGTACTAAAATATGTAAGTGGCACGATATCTAATAGCGAAGTTAGCAACGCTACACCGCCCCCGACGGCCGGGTAAATTGATTTCTGTATATGGTTATTAATCTTATCGGCTTCTGAATTACGTACTTAAATATATAAGTGGCACGATCCCCAATAGCGAAGTTTGCGTCGCTACGCCGCCCCCGACGGCCGGGTAAATTGATTTCAGTATATGGTTATTAATCTTATCGGCTTCTGAATTACGTACTAAAATATATAAGTGGCACGATCTCTAATAGCGAAGTTAGCGTCGCTACGCCGCCCCCGACGGCCGGGTAAATTGATTTCTGTATATGGTTATTAATCTTATCGGCTTCTGAATTACGTACTAAAATATGTAAGTGGCACGATCTCTAATAGCGAACTTAGCGTCGCTACGCCGCCCCCGACGGCCGGGTAAATTTATTTCGGCATATGGTTATTAATCTTATCGGCTTCTGAATTACGTACTAAAATATGTAAGTGGCACGATATCTAATAGCGAACTTAGCGTCGCTACGCCGCCCCCGACGGCCGGGTAAATTGATTTGAGTACATGGTTTTCAACCTTGTTAGCCTATGAATTACGTACTAAAATATGAAAGTGGCACGATCTATAATATCGAATTTAGGGGAGAATTGGTAAATATTGCCAAATATTGCTAAAGTAACTAGGCTGCAGAAGACTATCTCTTATTGTCAGACCAAATGCATAAAACACTCTGTATCTTCTTAACGAGTGGTCAAAAAATGTTTTCCTTATTGATCTATACTTGCCTTGACGTGTTCTATCTGCCACTGCGCTATGGCTCATTGCTCGCGAATCACCCTGTATATGGACCGTTTATAATACGTTTCTAGTGAGTCATGGGCAATATCTGACCCATTTTTTTGTTTTTGTACAGTCCGTGGAGCTCTTACTTTGATATTTGCTTCAGTCGCACACTTTATAATTTTCCATATATTTTCAAATGTTATTTGAGCTGTTTCACGATGTTTTTTGAACATTTGCAATAGTATTGCGAAGGGAATCCATGTGAGTAATACGAGTATGATATGTAAAGGGAAGGTGCAAAATAAAAGTCTTAATTCTCACAACTCCTTTTAAACAAGCTACCGGTTTCGGAACCTTTATTTAAGTTCCATCTTTAGGCTTCTATAATCACTCCGTAGCCTGAAGATGGAACTTAAATAAAGGTTCCGAAACCGGTAGCTTGTTTAAAAGGAGTTGTGAGAATAAAGACTTTTATTTTGCACCTTCTCTTTACATATTTGCAATAGTATTGATATATGACTTTTTACTGAATAACGGTTTTGGTCAACTCCTTGCAAAATATTAGTTACTCTGGCGAATATTCAGCTATTGTAAAGAGGCAAACTAAAAATCTGCAATTTGTACAAGAATTATATAACTGAAAAATCTTTCTGTTTAGTGGTTCCATTTCCTGTGGTCACATGATCTTGCAATGCGTTTATGATTCATACACGCGCATATGTGAGTTTTCTTAAATTCAACATTTTGGTGTGATGGATTCCACCAAACCAATTAGTGTGTAGGATTTTTCAAAAGCAACCAATCACAACACGTTGCTGAGATCCATCACACCAAAATGTTGAATTTAAGAAAACTCGCATTCAGCACCATCTGCGATCTGCAATAACGTTCTAACGCGCTCCACCCCCACTACAAACAGTTGTCTCGCACCTCAGACGATTTTAAGCAGGTGTCGATTGTACGATATTAATTAACGGTGCATTGTGATGCTAGCCTAATTATTTATTTTTTCGTATTTGTACAAGACTACGAATTATCTAAAAGCCAGGGGGCAGTTGCCCCCCTACTCCCCCCCGGGCGCCTATGCTTTCTTGCCCTCATTCTTAATTTGGGAGGTTCTTAGTTACTTCCTGAATTATTTGTGGTAATTGTAATCATGATGAATAGTTATACTGCGTTTATTAATCATCAAAGGACATTTGAGGAAAAATAAATTACTAATGAATAAATTATTATTTTGTAGCGATTTTACATTCAGTAAATTATTTAAAGAAATATTTAAGACCTCACATAATGATGAGCCACCATTCTATAGACAATTTATCATGGATGATAGAGTTCTAGCAGAAAAACAAGAAGAACCATTTGGCGAGGATGCAGTAATGAAATTTAGAGAACGAGAAATCAAACAACTTTTTACACAACCTAAACCAACCGTGCTTTCAGAAACTTTGAAGGAGTTAATTTTTGATAGCATACATGACACGTTTAAATTGGGAATTTTAAAACCTACCCAAGAGGATATCGACAAAGAGATAGAAAATATGTTGCACTTTTGCTCCTCTAATTGCAAATGTAAAAATAACTAAAATTTATTCATACTTATATTTCAATTTAATAAAATATATTGTATAATGTAAATATGTACATATTTTAAATATTATTTTATATACCTAGCAAGGTATTATAGATAGATGTGCGATAAATCACTCATTCAAAAATGGATCTTTAATTCTTCTAAATACTGCCAAATATTTATCCCCTTGGTTTCTGGTAACTTTTTGACCTTCTTCTGAACTGCTATATAATTTTTCAACAATGGGATCCTTTTCCTAAAATATATTTATATAGATATTTATAGACCTGAATTACATGATTAAGTGTAGATAAATTTGCGCAAATAATAATAATAATGGACTTTATTCATTTTTGAATATAATATGGTTTACCATCAGGCTACCTCCATGCTAAGCATTTTGTTGGCTGATGGCTAATGTTAGTGATAGTAAGACAAGTAGTGTTAAGTCAAAAACAATAATAAAACCTAGTAGTAAAATAGAAAATGTTAATGATTCTCAGGCAATGTTGGCACACCCAAGACGAAATGCGGAAATACCCGTGCGATATGCAATGTGTATGTATTTTAATATGTAATGTATATACAACGTGTCCCACTTAAAGTGCCCCCCCCTCTATCTCCTTTATTAATTAACAAAAAATTTTGAAACTTGGCAATGTTAGTAAATCCGAGGTGGTGACTCGAAATTTAAAGCTTACGTTCATTTTTCACTTCCGGTTCATACCGGAAGTGATACCAACTTCCTTATTTAAATAGGGAATCCTATACAATTTTCAAATATTCGATTAGCCCTTAATTTTTTGAATACGCACATATAGCACTATGTGGGTCTGGCATCAAAACTGTGCAAGATATTACCAAAAATGATATGTGCGATAGAATACAAGTTTACGTATTTGTTTTACTAAACATCGAGATTCCCAAGGTTTGTAAAGCATTTTATGTCCGACCACGTTATAAAGGACTGTTTATGACATAGTTTTGCACTCGATTTTGCCGCTATAAAGTACCTCTTTATTGTACTAGTAAAATAAAGTTAACTTTACAACTGTTATGCCAGATTTTGACGTTTTCAAATTAATATGTTCAACTGTCAATGTCAACACAATGACATTTTTATGACTGTTGTAATTTATTGTGTTGACGTTGACAGTTGAACATATTAATTTGAAAACGTCAAAATCTGGCATAACAGTTGTAAAGTTAACTTTATTTTACTAGTGCAATAAAGAGGTACTTTATAGCGGCAAAATCGAGGGCAAAACTATGTCATAAACAGTCCTTTATAACGTGGTCGGACATAAAATGCTTTACAAACCTTGGGAATCTCGATGTTTAGTAAAACAAATACGTAAACTTGTATTCTATCGCACATATCATTTTTGGTAATATCTTGCACAGTTTTGATGCCAGACCCACATAGTGCTATATGTGCGTATTCAAAAAATTAAGGGCTAATCGAATATTTGAAAATTTTATAGGATTCCCTATTTAAATAAGGAAGTTGGTATCACTTCCGGTATGAACCGGAAGTGAAAAATGAACGTAAGCTTTAAATTTCGAGTCACCACCTCGGATTTACTAACATTGCCAAGTTTCAAAATTTGTTGTTAATTAATAAAGGAGATAGAGGGGGGGGGCACTTTAAGTGGGACACGTTGTACTATATTTTATTCTATATGTAGAGATATGTCAAAAATAAGAGGGAATATATGGTATGTATGTGCGCATGTGCATATACATATCACTATATTTATAAGTGAGGGATTACAATAATTGAGTTTCCTATCTAGAGGGTTTTATCTATGTTATTATTACTGTTTGTCGTCAATAATTTTGGCACAATGTCTTTAAGACCAGAAACTGTGTCGGCTATTATCGCCTTACTTGAAGATGGTAAATACCAAATGAAATGATTTCTTATTTGTACCACAAGTGATATCATCTTATTTGTACTGCAGATAAACGGCGATTTCTTAATGATGAGGCCACGATGAAATGATCGTCTGTCTCTATTGGAATTTCTCCTTCGGGGACCTGTTCCTGAACGTCTTGTATATGATTTTGTCTCTCTAAAGCGCGCGTAAAAACGTTGCACACTGCGTGAAACCCTAAATCTATTATTGCCAAAATTATTGACGACAAACAATAATAATTATGAGTTTAGAATGACATCTCCAAGAAAATAAAATTTCATAGTAGTCAACATAGTGATGCAAAGTAGAGGTTTGACTAGAACAAAGAATAATGCAAAATTGTTAAAGTTTTACTTAAAATTGTATATCTCTTCCAAAAAGAAACCTATTGAGGTGAATCAAAAAACCAAATTCTTAGAATGGAGGTAGCTTGATGGTAAACCATATTTTAAAATTCCTTTGCTGCCTCATTACTCCACAGGGTGATATAAACTTGTCCAAAAAACATAATTTTGCTTCCCCGTGTGTAATATGATCTATGTCAACTTTTGTTTTTAATCTAAAAAGATGCTATAAATAAGAATAATTTATCTACACTTTGCCTAAAGAATAATTCAAATCAGTCCAAGGGAAAAAAAAATTATCAAACTTCAAACTTCACCAAACTTTGAAAGTGCCTGTTTTTAATTAGTGCAAAAAGTGTGTATTTATTGCATGAGGCATGAAGTTTGCAGCACGAGCGAAGCGAGAGCTGCAATCATGCTGAGTGCAACAAATACACTTTTTGCAAGTGTTGCGCACAACATTTTTTCTACGATCGAATTAAACAGATATTTTTAAAAATTTTATTTAACAGAATATTACATTACCACAAAATATTCAAATGTCAAAATGACAACTAGAGAAATTGTCACTGTCAGGCGTCAAACGCCATCCATAAATAACTATGAATAAACTTACGTTTTCTAATAACAAACTTAGTTTTTGCACTGTAAATAATGCAAAAAGTTATTTCTTTTTGCACAATCGTAGGAAAAAAAATTTAGCACACAAACACAACTTAAGCTGTATCCAACATATGTATCAATAACCCTATCAGATCTCCGTATCCGTATTATTGACGCGTGTCATGATCGCTGTGTGGATGGGCCATGATACGCAGCCATCTGATACGCCGGTAGGATACCGTATGCGATACGGCCCGGCCCCCGTTCCATCTCGAGTCGGTTTTTCCCCGATCATCAAAGGAGCACGGATACGACACTGAACTAGTGTAGACGTGTCCACCGATCACGCAGCAAATTGGTTTCTATTTCTAAATAATTCGATTTGCCACCAACGCCTTCGTCTGGACTGTTGTATTTATATTGTAAATTATTATAAAGCAGGCGCACGACATGCAGGGCTAAATTCTCGTACACTTCAACAGACGCCATAGTCGAGACTGACTCAGAACTAGTGGTTATGTGATCGGCGATCATGAAAAATGTAGTTACGGACGGATAAAACAAGTGACGTCCATAACTTGATACGAGGTTTGATACGATATGGCGATATGATACGGCGATACGATACAGTGATCTGATACGGAATATTGATACATATGTGGACCCAGCTTTAGGTGTGTAAATTCAAGTTTACACATGTTTTTCTGTTAAGAATGCCGATAACTGTGCACCACTGGATTTTTTCATACAACTTTGGAGTTGAAAATGTGATGTAATAATAATAAAATACTCTAAGAAAACAAAATCTTTAATAATAAAAATTTAATTATAAGTATAATTTAACAGTTATATGTGCAAAAACTCTAGAATATACAAAATGAAATTTCCTTGCGGGCAGTAAAAAATGTGTAATCGCAAGCCACTGGATTAATTTTGAAAAATTAATATTGTAAGTTGAAAAATATAAACCAACCAAATATCATTTATACGACTGGTTTTAACCGAAAAATATTTAAAAAAATTCAAAGAAAAATGTTCAACTTTAACACCTTGTATAAAAAAAAATTAGGCGTTATACAGGGTATTCCAAAATTATGCGGTCAAACTCTTACAACATGTAGAGGGGCTCAAAACAAAACGAAAATGTTCTATACATATTTGGTCAATACTGCTTATTAAAGGAGTTATGACTTTCCAAAGATGAAGAGAATCAATTTTTTTATGCTAAAACTCAGTATCCGAAAAAGGTAGGTACAGGGTGTTTCCTATAAAACTATACCCCCCCTTATTTCGGTCCCTTACCACCGATTTTAATTTTTCAAAAACCGGTCTAACACAGAATTTTTTGTAGATTTTGAATATGCTATTACTTTTTTTCCTACTTCAACCGTATACGAGGGGCAGAAAAAAGTATGGTTTTTTTAAATGGAACACCCTATATATTTTTACATATTTGGATTCGCCTCGTCCTTCTGATTACAAATATATATGACACTTATATATTTGCTATAAAAATGGCGTAAATAATTGAATTTAAACTTAGGGAGTTTCCTTCAAAACTATACCCCCTTATTTCGGTCAATTATTTACGGATCAAAATTTTCAAAACCTACACAGAATTTTTCGTAGATTTCATATATGCTATTACTTTTTTTCTCCCTTCAACGGTATACGAGGGGTGGAAAAAAGTATGTTTTTTTTATGGAATGCCCTGTATTTTTTTACATATTTAGATCCACCCTACCTTTCTGATTATAAATATATATATAATACTTATATATGTAAAAAAATACAGGGCATTCCATAAAAAAAACATACTTTTTTCCACCCCTCGTATACCGTTGAAGGGAGAAAAAAAGTAAAAGCATATATGAAATCTACGAAAAATTCTGTGTAGGTTTTGAAAATTTTGATCGGTAAATAATTGACCGAAATAAGGGGGGTATAGTTTTTAAGGAAACGCCCCAAGTTTAAATTCAATTATTTACGCCATTTTTATAGCAAATATATAAGTGTCATATATATTTGTAATCAGAAGGACGAGGCGAATCCAAATATGTAAAAATATATAGGGTGTTCCATTTAAAAAACCATACTTTTTTCTGCCCCTCGTATACGGTTGAAGTGTAGGAAAAAAAGTAATAGCATATTCAAAATATACGGAAAATTCTGTGTTAGACCGGTTTTTGAAAAATTAAAATCGGTGGTAATTGACCGAAATAAGGGGGGTATAGTTTTATAGGAAACACCCTGTACATCAAAATTTAGACGTTATCTTTTATTTAGGTTCTCGACCATTTCCTAAATTCATTTTTGAAAAAACTGTTCAGGAGCGCGTATGGAGTTTAGGTTAGGTATATTAATAAATATTTTTGAATCCGTTCGCGTTATTAAAAGTTTTACTTTAAAATTTGCTTTTTCAATCATTATCACAGAAAAATGGTATACCTTTCACATTTTGATAGGATGCGCCGTTTTCGAGAAAATCCACTTTTAAATTTTAATTGCACTTCAAACCTCAAGTAGTGTACCAGAATAATATAATAATAATTATAGCATGGTAGAGATATAACATGGTATGTCACGGCGCACATTTTGACTACCGCTAGGACTACGTCATCAAGTAGAAATCTTGGCGCGAATTTTAAATATAAAGTAGAATAATTGGATAGATTTTGCTATTTCTAAATAACATCTAATCTTGAAATTAAGTACCTACAAATTGAAAATCAACGATGCTTATTATCGGAATGTGTACCTGCACTTTTAATTAGAATGTATTTGACATAATATGAAATAAACTTTGAAATTATAATCATGATTTTTAATAAATAAAAGTTGTAACATTTCACATTTGTAGACTTTAATTGAAAATAATTTATTCTTTCATTGAATATAGAATGTTAGATAATGTTTACATAATTGTTCATAATATTCGATGAAAGAATATATAGTTTAAAGTAATGAGGGATATTCAACAAAGTTGAAATCTACTTACTATTAAAAAGGACATGGAAAAACATAATAATAACTACATAATAAAGCATAACATAACTATTTTTTGAATCCTGTAAATTTTGTGATCTTGTTTGTTTTTCTAGAGTTATCTTGTATTTTTCTGTTGATTTCTCGTAGACGAATTTAAGTAAGTTCTTGTCCAAATGAGACAAATTGAATAGCATAGCTGGCAAGCATCTTTTGCTATATTGTCAAAGATTCGATCCTCTTCAATTTCTCGCCGTGGTTAAAGGAGTCCTCCATGACCTTTGAGCATTTTTCAATTAAAACTGATACCACCAGACTAAATTAATAAATTCAAATAACCAAAACTTAACATTCTTAAATGTTGTGTAGCAGATTTGACAATTTGTTATTTGACAGTTGACAGTTCCCACTTTGCAGAAAACAGATAGCTATTTAGTGGCACTCAACAAGTTTTTCTACTTGCGCAGTACAGTACGAAAATCGAGCCGAGATAAAACTAACCATATTTTATCTCAACCATGTAATTATAGTAGGTTTCAATTAATCAAATTTTTATCATTTTGTGTAATAATAATAATGATAGAAAAATCAAATTTTAAAGTTAAACTTTTAATAGTAATAATAATAATAATAATAATACTTTAATAATCAAAAGACCAATCATTACATCGGTATAGGATTAGTCACAAAAGGGGGACACTAATTTCTTTAAAATACAAGTACTTATGTGTAAATAAAAAGACAAATATGTATATAGTAAAGTTATAAAACACATGTATGTATAGATAAAAACACAAATATATATAATTAAAACATGAATAAAATATAAACAGATATCAAATAAATTTCAACTTTTTATAAATTCTTCAATTGAGTAGAAACAGTTTTGAATTAGATATCTTTTCACATCTCTCTTAAACGTATTTAAGTTTATAATAGATTTAAATCGATTTGGCAGTTTATTATATAATATTATACTCATATATTTAGGGCTTTCTTCATATTTTGACAGGCTGTGCAAAGGAATCATTAAATTGTAACCTGTAATCTTATCTAGTGTTGTAGTTGGTAAAAAGAGGTTTAAATTATTTTTTATATAAATTAATATCTCCAATATATATATACAAGGTAAAGTTAATATTTGTAAATTTTTAAAGAAAATTTTACATGTTTCACCTTTTGATGCCTCTGAAATGTATCGAATTGCTTTCTTCTGGAGTCTGAACAGCCTTTCAGAATTATGAGACGAACCCCAAAAAATAATCCCGTACGAAACCCTTGACACAAAATGAGCGTAATAGTAAGATAGCAGAGTATTCCTGCTGGTTAATTTAGAATCTGAACAATGCGTAACAGGTAGAAGAGAGTCTTTTTGCCATCGTATCTATATGAGTACCCCAACTTAATGCCTTGTCAATATTGAGTCCTAAAAATTTTGTGACATTTTACTTGTTTTACCATTTATTTTAATTAAGTGACTTTTATCATAAATGTAATTTCTAGGTGAGAATACAACAAACACAGTTTTTGAAACGTTTAAAAATAATCTATTTGTTTTAAAATAGTCAGAAAATTTATCAACATTATCTTGTAAGCTTGATAAAGTATTTTCCATAGATTTACCACATCACAAATAGGAATTATCATCCGCAAACATGATTAAAAATTCATCAAAAAAATTAGGCAAGTCGTTTACATAAAATAGAAAAAGTAAAGGTCCAAGTACAGACCCTTGAGGTACACCAAAATCAATTTTTAATTTTTCTAATTTAATTCCATCAACTTCTACAATTTGGTATCTATTTGTGAGGTAAGATGTTAACAGATCTTTTACTTTACCTCTTATACCATATTTTTCTAATTTCTGCACAAGAATTGGATGATTAATTAGATCAAAGGCTTTACTTAAATCCATAAAGAGACCGGCACATTTCTTGTTTTCATTAATATTTTCATATAATTTCTCTAAGAATTTCATTATTGCGGTTTGGGTCGAATGTTTTTTTACAAAAACCATGTTAGTGCCAACAGATTAAAAAATATTTAATAATATACCTAACTTACGCCCCAAACGCGCCACCCCTGAGCAGTTCTTTCAAAATTGAATGTTGGACACGGTTGACAACCTAAATAAAAAGTAACATCTAAATTTTGATGTGCTTACTTTTTTTGGATTCTGAGTTACAGCCTCGGTTACAGCATAAAAAAATTGATTCTCTTCATCTTTGGAAGGTTATAACTTCTTTAATATGCACTATTTATAGATAATCTTCGTTTTGTTTTTAGCCCTCTACACGCTCTAAGAGTTTGGCCGCATAATTTTGGAACACCCTGTATAGCAAAATCCTGCGACACGTCAATACTGTTTTTTCATGCTCTATTCACATATTCATTTTTTTCCATACAACCTGACTCACCCTGTATATCAAGAAACTAAAAAAACTAAAACCTCTCGTCTTATCGCACATTCTAATACAATTATTTAAAAAAATAAATTAGTATGTGCGTGTTATGCTTTATTAAGTTTAAAAACTAAATGGAATTCTAGTACGCTAAGACCTTTGACATATAACTTAAAAATACATACAAAACGTCATTTAAATTTGGGTCACAACTTTAAAATTAAAAATGAGCGTTTTTAATATCGAACAAGCTGCAGAAGAGGCAATAAATGATTTAATGATCAAAAATAATGTTAATACATATTGCAAATTATGCAAGACTTAAAGCATTTCTCAAATGAAAAAAATGATGTTATATACCTGAAAAATCTATTCTGTTTCTATTGTTTTACATTTATTCCCGCAGGCATGAAACATTTTTTTATTTCCTGAGGGAGTAAAAGTGGCACATTAGTCCCTAAACGGGGGACGGGAACTAAAGTACTAGTTTTAATCCCTGCGGGCAAAAAATATATTTGTGTAAGTGCTTTTTGGAAAATTACCCCAGCATTAATAATAGAACTTGAGATATTTAAGAAATAATTAATTTAACCCTTTTCATAAAAAAGGGGATGACGCCTGCCCCTAGGATCCCAACTTTTTGACAATAGGCTACACTTCACCCCTCCCCCCCCCCCCCCCCCTTCGATTAAAATTGATCTGATTGCATGACTTTTTTGATCCCTAGTTGGACCCTCTGGGGACCGGACTACCATGCTGCCAAGTGCAACTGTCGATCTGTGCACATGATGTGCTTTCTGCAGAGATTGTTGTAGAATATGGAACATTTGAGTGGCTTTTCGGGTGACAAATTGGTTATAACCAAATAGGACGAAATTATAATTTGGTATAACCAGTAGAATTCGAGTGTAATCCGAGTACTACTTGATATTAGTTGGTTTTAACTCAAGTCTCTGCTTAGGCGGGCACACACGAAGAGGATTTTTGAAATATCTGTATGTTTATGCTGCCGACGTTCTAGATCGGTGAAAATACTAGATCGTTGACAGTTTTCGACGCATTGATATTTTATTATACACGACCAAATGTATCAAATCGGGCATCTGCAGACTCAGAAAACATTACTCTTTCAGAAAAAAAATATTACAGAATTGTTTGATAGCGATCTTTGTCTTAATCCGCGATGAAATTCTGATTTTGTTGGAAATTGCAAATCAACCACCAACTTTGGCGCGCTGTAGAGCGAAACCTATTGGTCGCAGACAAAAAATGCAAAGACTAGAATTGTGCACAATTTTATTCTCTACATGTTTCATTTGAACTTTTTTTCGATAACACTTACCACAACGGCGCTATTTCCCGAAAAGCGTCGCGACGTAGAGTTTTCATCCCCCCCACCCCTCGAGCGGTAACCCCCCGAGGTCGCGGGTTAATACCAGCGGTTATAAATATGACTGCTATGAAATGTCAAAATTGTAAACAAAACTGAATAAACATTGTTGATAAACATTGATTATTAAAAATTATAGATAGAAAAATTTAAGGTCGATTCTCACTTGTGCTACACTCAGCTCGGCGATGCGGCGCGAGGCAACGCTGCAAAGTTTCGTCACGCTGATAAGTATTCTCATCAGAACGACCGACAGCGACGCGACACTACGCGCTGTTAGCAAAGAGTGAAGTCCACAGTTGATATTTGTTTGTCTATGAATTAAATTGGATTTTTTTCTTAAAAATGTCTAGTTTTTTATCGAGTACTGATGATGACATACATATTCGTGTTAGCTATGTGCCAAATATTCTCTTTTCTTTGCTGATTATCGTAGTTTTTGTTCGTTAGATCGTAAAGTTCTACTGATTCAGCCACAAGGATGGTTAATTCCTCTGCCTTTTCATCGTCCACAGCAGACATTTTTAACAAAACAGCATGTGAACCGTATACAATCAGGATTGTACTGAACGACGCCGCACGACTTAACATAAAAAATGCTCACAGAACAATTTCAACGTTGCCGCGCGACGAGGCGACGCGTCGCAATCTGTTGAGCCGAGCAAGTGAGAACGTATCCACTTAAAACTATGGAATCATTATCTAGCGGCAATTTGAAGCATAGCGTCGCGCCGCGTCATCGAGCTGAGTGTAGCGTAAGTGAGAATCAACCTTAACAATGTTATTTTTGAATATGAAGAAGAAGATGAAGAAATAGCCGAAAAACTTATTTACGGTAAATAAATATCAGTTTCCAAACCAAACCTGTGTCGAATGTAGTTTTTTATTTTCCTTTCTTATGTAATTAGATTTAGTTTTGATCTAGTTCTTATATTTATGCTGTTATTTTCAATATTGTCTTATGATCTGACCATATAAATGTATATTAAACCAAAGAAATTAAGAAAAAATAAATCAAATCACAAACATCTCATCACACAGTAGGTACAGGGTGTCCCACGTTAAAGTAACCACCCCCTTTTCTCCCGAGTTTTTAAGATATTTTTAAATTTCAATATGCTAGCCTCTGTATTTTTTTCCGTAGTTTTTGAATATGCTAACCAGAGTTTTCTGAAGCCAGCGGTTTACAGGGTGAATAAAAAAATGTACTTTTTTCTTATGGAACACCCTGTATATTTTTACATATGTCGATAGAGCGTTCTCTTCTGATTACAAAAATATATGATACTTATATATTTGGATAAAAAATGGCGGAGCTATTCAACGTCGAAAAAGAAATACGACTAGTGATGATTTTAAATTTAATTTAAATTAACAAAAATATTACACATTTAATATATTAAAAAACAACAAAAAGTATAAAACAAAACTAGACAGACGAAGCAATTTTGGATTACAGATCATTAATTATTTTATTAATTGCCTAATTAATTAATGATTATTAGTAGACTTAATTACTGCAAGAGACTCAACGTCGAAAAAGAAATACGGCTAGTGCTGATTTTAAATTTAATTTAAATTAACAAAAATATTACACATTTAACAAACATATTACAAAACAAACAGAAAGTATAAAACAAATTCTTCATGGCACCCTATTTTTTTTGTCACTCATAACAATTTTATTTAATCATGTTAAACGATTTCATGATATGTATCGGTAAATTAAGTTTTTTGTGAGTAAATGTTATTTTTTAAATTGTGAGACGTTTAATAGGAATAAGTTTGTTTTTTAATATGTTTGTTAAATGTGTAATATTTTTGTTAATTTAAATTAAATTTAAAATCATCACTAGCCGTATTTCTTTTTCGACGTTGAATAGCTCCGCCGTTTTTTATCTAAATATAGAAGTATCATAATATTTTTGTAATCAGAAAAGAGCGTTCTATCGACATATGTAAAAATATACAGGGTGTTCCATAAGAAAAAAGTACATTTTTTATTCACCCTGTATACCGTTGGCTTTAGAAAACTCTGGTTAGCATATTTAAAAACTACGGAAAAAAATACAGAGGCTAGCATTTTGAAATTTAAAAATATCTTAAAAACTCGGGAGAAAAGGGGGTGGTTACTTTAACGTGGGACACCCTGTACCTACTGTGTGATGATCTGTAATCCAAAATTGCTTCGTCTGTCTAGTTTTGTTTTATACTCTTTGTTGTTTTTTAATATATTAAATGTGTAATATGTTTGTTAATTTAAATTAAATTTAAAATCATCACTAGCCGTATTTCTTTTTCGACGTTGAATAGCTCCGCCGATTTTTATCTAAATATATAAGTATCATATATTTTTGTAATCAGAAAAGAGCGTTCTATCGACATATGTAAAAATATACAGGGTGTTCCATATGAAAAAAGTACATTTTTTATTCACCCTGTATACCGTTGGCTTTAGAAAACTCTGGTTAGCATATTTAAAAACTACGGAAAAAAATACAGAGGCTAGCATTTTGAAATTTAAAAATATCTTAAAAACTCGGGAGAAAAGGGGGTGGTTACTTTAACGTGGGACACCCTGTACCTACTGTGTGATGATCTGTAATCCAAAATTGCTTCGTCTGTCTAGTTTTGTTTTATACTCTTTGTTGTTTTTTAATATATTAAATGTGTAATATGTTTGTTAATTTAAATTAAATTTAAAATCATCACTAGCCGTATTTCTTTTTCGACGTTGAATAGCTCCGCCGATTTTTATCTAAATATATAAGTATCATATATTTTTGTAATCAGAAAAGAGCGTTCTATCGACATATGTAAAAATATACAGGGTGTTCCATATGAAAAAAGTACATTTTTTATTCACCCTGTATACCGTTGGCTTTAGAAAACTCTGGTTAGCATATTTAAAAACTACGGAAAAAAATACAGAGGCTAGCATTTTGAAATTTAAAAATATCTTAAAAACTCGGGAGAAAAGGGGGTGGTTACTTTAACGTGGGACACCCTGTACCTACTGTGTGATGATCTGTAATCCAAAATTGCTTCGTCTGTCTAGTTTTGTTTTATACTTTTTGTTGTTTTTTAATATATTAAATGTGTAATATTTTTGTTAATTTAAATTAAATTTAAAATCATCACTAGCCGTATTTCTTTTTCGACGTTGAATAGCTCCGCCGATTTTTATCTAAATATATAAGTATCATATATTTTTGTAATCAGAAAAGAGCGTTCTATCGACATATGTAAAAATATACAGGGTGTTCCATAAGAAAAAAGTACATTTTTTTATTCACCCTGTATACCGTTGGCTTTAGAAAACTCTGGTTAGCATATTCAAAAACTACGGAAAAAAATACAGGGGCTAGCATTTTGAAATTTAAAAATATCTTAAAAACTCGGGAGAAAAGGGGGTGGTTACTTTAACGTGGGACACCCTGTACACATTTCATATTTGGTAATTATTTAGAGAGCTACAAGTTGCTTAAAATTTGCTAAAATTTTGGCAACCCCCCTAAATCGGGTCTTCTGAACACGAATATCTGTTTTTTTTCCCCGGAGCCGAAGGGTTTTTCCAAAAAAAAATTATTTTTGGTGAATTTTTACCAACAATTTTTATCACTTTATACACTTTAAATACGACTTTTTACACAAACTATGTTCACAAAATTATCTTTTATAGTGCCCTGAACGCAATGTCACACATTTTTTGTGCAAAAAAGCACAATATGGTTACCGATGCTAAAAGAAGAACTTAGCTACTTGAATATCTAATCTGATCAACTTTTCTGTGAGCATAGAAGTATCTATGGTTATGATAGAAATATTAAAATTGTGTAATTTCACGAATTACACAAGAGAAAGATTAAGCATTGAAAAAGGAAACAGATTAAGTTTCCCAAAAGTCTGCAAAACATTGTTTTTATTTTAGTTTATTTATATTTTATGTCAAAAAACCAACCTTTAACTGTTCCTTTGATGTAAAGTCACAGGCGTAAAGGTTATTTTTTAAAAATTCACATATTTTTTAGATTGTCTGGGCAATGTTCAGAAGTGTGGCAGTAAATCCCAAATAAGAACAGAGAGAAAATGCATAAGTACGTTTTATTATTTTAAGGCCATATAAAGAAATGAATGGATATATTAAATTAAAAAGAAAATAACCATATTGGCACACGGAAACTAACTTACCGAAATCTTTATATTGCATTCCGTGTTACAGAGATAAAAAAAATGGATATGTTTAATAATAAAAAAGCAGATTGTATAGGATATGTTATCCATGTATCTATGGTTATGTCTTATATTGAAATAACACCGTTACTTCATCCCCGGTGGTTTTATTTCTCCATCAAATCCACCGGTAAATCGCTGTATGCTGTCGGCAAGTGATTAAATATTCAACTTTTTTTATCTCTGCAACACTAGATATAATATACAGTTTTTGTTAAGTTAGTTTCCGTGTGCCAACATGGTTATTTTGTTTTATTAAACATATCAATTTTTTTATGTCTGCAACACGGAGTACAATATAAAGATTACATTAAGTTAGTGCCCGTGTGCCAACATGGTTATTTTGTTTTATAAACATATCATCAATTTTTTTATCTCTGCAATCTGCAACACGAAATACAATATAAAGATTTCGTTAAGTTAGTTATGTCGGCAAGTGATTAAATATCCCACTTTTTTTATCTCTGCAACACTAGACATAATATAAAGTTTTTGTTAAATTAGTTTCCGTGTGCCAACATGGTTGTTTTGTTTTTTTAAACATGTCAACTTTTTTATGTCTGCAACACGGAGTACAATATAAAGATTTCGTTAAGTTAGTGTCCGTGTGTCAACATGGTTATTTTGTTTTATAAACATAATTTTTTTTATCTCTGCAATCTGCAACACGAAATACAATATAAAGATTTCGTTAGGTTAGTTTCTGTGTGCCAATGCCCAATATGGTTATTTTTTGTTTTTTAATTAAATACATCCATTTCTTTACATGGCCTTAAAGTAATTAAAACGTACTTAGGTATTTTCAGGTATTACCACGTACTACGTACTACTGTTTAAAAACTGTTAAAACAATATTAAGCATTTTAGCTGTGCTCTTAGACACAGCCGGAATCTGTCATACGCAGTAACGAGTTGCAAGCGTTAAGTCGCAAGGTGCAAGCACTGCAGAGATCGTCATTGTTTATGTAATGTCGTCATATGGTGCTGTGTATAAAATTCAGGTTTTCTAGTAAAACATGCTTTTTTGCATAAAATATGTGTGACATTGTGTTCACGACAGTTTGAAGGATAATTTTGTTAACGTAATTTGTCTCAAAAGTCGTCCTAATTAAAGTGTGAAAATAATATAAAATGTTCGTAAAAATCGCCTCGAAATTCGCCAAAAATATTTTTTTTTTGGAAAAACCCTTCGTCTTCGGGGGAAAGAAAAACCAGATATTCGTGTTCAGAAGACCCGATTTAGGGGGGTTACCAAAATTTTTGCAAATTTTAAGCAACTTGTAGCTCTCTAAATAATTACCCATTACCCCAAAGAATGATCAACAGATCAACTCAGATTATGAATTAAAAAACATAATGTGTAGTAAACATTATTGTTCAAATGTTAAAAATTGTGGCAATGTTAATTTTGTTGTATCAATTTAAAATTCAATGTACAGGGTATCAACTCTAATTTTGCCCCCCCCCCCCCCCTTTAGTTCCATATTTGTGAAGATATTTTTAAAATTTTAAAATGTAGCCTTATCAGACATTTACCGAATTTTTCAAATATAATATTCAAAATTACCTAGCGCCAATACATTTCTTTAAATAGATTACCCTGTATATTTCTTGACAGGTTTGTAGTACTCTTTGAGCTGATTTCAAAAATGTATAACTCCCTTGAGTTTAGATCAAAATCGGTCGAGATATTCAAGGATAAACATGAGAAATATTTGTTTTCACACTTTCGAGGTGGCTTGGCATTCTGACTTAATTGTTGATTTTTAGTTGTCAAAATAATTGACTGTGAATGATATTGTGAATGTAATTTTTACATTGTTCATATTAATATTATACAGTCGAACTTGGATATAACGAACACGGGATATAACGAACACTCGGTTATAACGAACGAATCGAAAAGTCCCGTCCAAAGTTCCTATTAAGCGCATGTATTTTTGTTCGGCTATAACGAACTCGGATATAACGAACACTCGGTTATAACATACCGCATTTTTGGCCCGGCGGACCTCTAAACTTGGTTATAATGAACTAGCGAGTGGTTTGTTGACTCAATGTCGAACGAACGGCGCGCGACGAATTTGCAAACAAGTCTCTGCAAGTTACCTACAATTAATCTTTTGTTTGAGTGGGAGAGTGGGTGCTAAATTGAGTGTTGAATTTGCATTTGAACAATGGCTAATGTTGACAAAGCAAATAGAAAATCTATTTCTTTGTCGGATAAGTTAAATATAATTCGCAAGCTGGAAAATGGCTGTGCAAATGCACAAATTTGCCGTGATCACGGGCTCTCTAAGTTGAAGCTGTTTTTTTGTCGATCTTTTATAACGAACGTTCGCATATAACAAACAGTTTTACAGGTCCCTTGGAGGTTCCCTATAGCCGAGTTCGACTGTATATATGTATAATGTTTTGTTGTATTTAACTTGTATATAATTGACGGGTAAAATGGGATATTCTGTAGAAGAAAGATGTGCAATGGTCGAAGTCGAAATTTATCTTTTGTTAGATGATTCCCGACTTTGGGTCCCTGCAAAACATACTTTCAAAAATGTGTATAATAAATTTCGAGTAAATCATGGTGGTTTTTTTGTTTTGTATTTTGTTAAATTATGTGAAGTTTATTTTTCTGTTAATTGTTATTTTTATATTTTCTTAAAAATCCTTTCTTTGTTAATAAAATACATGTAATTGACACCCTGTACACCCAGGGTATATTTTCCAAGATGATAATTTAAAGTTTTACCAGATCTTCCTCAAGTAATCGTTCAAACAATGGATGTTCAACAAAATGCTGAACCATCCAGTCATGTAGATCTTTTACGTCTGTTACTGTATAGACTACTCCTCCTTCAGCCAGAACATAAGCATACTCGGCCAATAAATTTTTATTTATTATTCTCCATTTGTGTTTGGCTTTTTTAAAATGTGGATCAGGATATAAAAAAAATAGTTTTTTTAGCTAAAACAAATCAAATTATATCTTTTTGAGGTTAATATATGTATCTAGCTTTAGCCAACCTGTCCTTTTTTAAAGTAATTTGGTAAATATTTCATGGCGTTGGTTCTTAAACAAGCTATATTTTGATACTCCCCAGGATGTTGCGACCTTAAAGCTGCGATTCTATCCATAACATAATCAGACACCTTTACTCTTATCTCCATACCTAAGATCAAAATATTGGGGAACATTGGCGAAAGCGTTATTAACAAACCACCGTAACCACAACCAATATCAGCAAATTGAACTACAGAACTTTCACCAGAGGTCAGTTTTATCTTTTCTGGATAAAATTTACTCCAGTCCATATCGGTGGGTGTTTGGGGACTGCAAAATTAAGAATTAACTGATGGTGTTTATTCACTTTATACCTACTCCATTTTAGATTAGCTCACTTATTAGTATTAGTAATAAAAAAATGAACATACTATTCAAAACAATGATCCGCTATAGGATTAGAATGAGCTCTTTGTCTGTAGAATCTTTTCTGTGGAAGTGACATGGTAGACATATTATGTGTTAAAATGTTTTCCGAAGTCATTTTCTATTTCCTTAATGAATTAACACATCACAACGTTCAATTACACTGTGGTGGTGTTACACCGCAAATCATTTTCATCCCAAATCGTTTCTATTTACTTCACGGCACATCACGCACGATTATTAGGTTAACTTCTTCTTTCACTTTTGGAGTGCGTTCCATTACATCAACTGCAGGTAAGGTAAGGCCACAGAATGTAAGGCTTTGTTCAAAAACTAGTACACTAGTGTAGTGCAGTGGCACATACTTGTAGTGTAGTGTAAGTTTATTTTGCTGTGACACTAGTAGGCATTTACGATAATTGGAGCGGGTAATGTATCCTGGTACATTGCGGTAATCAGCTGTTTTATGTCAATACATCTACCGAGCTAAGAATTACCGAACGCAAAATTTCAAATGTAACCTAAAGCATCACTTGACTAATTAATAAATAATTGAAAATTGAATTACTTTTTTATTTTATGCTTATTCATAAGTCCATACTGCTCGCCATGTCAAAATGGAAAGTAAAAAAACATTTATACCTATGTATTGCATATTTAGGTATACCTACTTACTTAATTCATTATACATATACATAAATGTTTCCGTCCTCATCTAAAATTACTTCATTATTTTCGTCAGTGATGGGTTTCATTTGTCTCAAATACTCACAAAATGTCAAAAATTAAGTTTTTTTAATCATATTTTAAGGTTATACTGCATTTACCAACCGATGTAGTCGATCCATAAATTTTGGATCGGGTAGATGTAGCGAATACATTCGATACATTTACCGAACGCGGTTCGGTAGATATGTTCTTATTATCGAACGCCCTGATACATTGCGGTATGTAGCGCTCCAATTATCGTAAATGCCTAATATGTAGCGGTGCGGTGTAGTAGTGTAGTGCAGTTTGTAAAACGTGTAAATTGTCTGCATATATGCCATTCACATTTTATTTACATGAGGGGAGGCTATGATATGTTTTTCTTAGGTTGTCTCAGGGTTGTCTACTATTGACAAAATATTGAAGTGTCAGATTTAATTGATCGTCACTGTCATTTATTTTTGGCTGAATTGCCAAATTTTTTATTGATAACATTGCTGTGCTTTCTTTAGGGTCTCACTCTGGCAACTATGTAGAACTAATTTGATTTTGTGGTTATGTTTCTGACTTTTCAACATAACCTCACTAATTAAAACAGTCATTCATACCAACAGAATTCAGATTTTCCAAGGCCTCCCCTCATGTAAATAAAATGTGAATACCATATAATTGAACACAGTTCAAATTTAACCTTACTTTTATGTTTTGGTCCAGGTGATCCCTGGTGTTTTGCATTTTGGAGTCCTGTTATATGTACTTAGTCCTGTGCACATCAAACGTTACGTAGAAAACTTAATTTTCTTTTTTCTTCGGTTGAATGACACCTCAAGTAAAACCTTATTTTCAGTATTTCTTGTTCTCAAATCTAAACATTCTACACTTACACTTTTACACTACGTCTCTCATGTACGTTGGTGTAAAAGTGTTTCACATTTCTGCACTACATTGGAATATTTGAAAAAAATATGCATTTTCTAAGTTTTTGGAACATTATGTCGCTTTTATCAAAATTTCTGCTTGGGCTGTACTATCAACTAAAATCTTGCTCAGTCATGCATTATTATTGAAGTTGTAATTGCCTCATAAAAAAAAATGTTTTAGCTTTGTTCAAGAACTATTACACTAGTACGTGTAGTGCAGTGGCACATAGTGTAGTGTAGTGTAAGTTTATTTTGCTGTGACACTACACCAGTAGTGTAGTGCAGTTTGTAAAAAGTAGCTTTGTTCAAAAACTATTACACTAGTGTAGTGCAGTGGCACATAGTGTAGTGTAGTGTAAGTTTATTTTGCTGTGACACTACACCAGTGTAGTGCAGTTTGTGAAAAGTGTAAATTGTCTGCATAAAATTGGTTTCTGAACACAGTTCAAATTTAACCTTAATTTTATATTTTGATCATGGTGATCCCGTTGTGCTTATTTTTTTGCAGCATTAAAGTAAATTGGTACTAAACAGATAACAGATATCTAATGGAGAGATTAGTTTTATCAGAATTTATATCATCTGATGATCATTCCGATCCCTGCCAAAAATTTCTGATACAAACTTATAAAAAAAATTATATGCGGTTTTATAAGTTTTATTGCTTTATATTGGACATTGTAAATACAAAACTTATCAGTTTGTATGTGTTTATATTCGGTTTTTGAAACAGCAATTTACTATCAGTGTTAGGAATTGTAAATTGCCTATTTACTAGTTTCTAAAAGAAATTCTGAATAATCAACATATCTGTTCTCTTCAGGATTTTCCGGTGGCCCCTAGGGGGTATCTGTTTCTATTATTTTAAACTGTATATATGGAATATAGAAACTATCAGTTTCTATCAAGATTACCAGATTGCTAATGTACTTGTTTTATTCAGGAAATACAGACCCCCTCTTCTATCCGTTTCAACTGTCTAAATACATATCAATATGCTAATGGTTTTTATAAGTATTTTCTAATAACAAATATGTTTGTTTTTTTCTGGAATTACTGAATTGTTTCTATTAGTCACTATCAATATTACCAGATTGCTATTGTACTTGTTTTATTCCGGAAATACAGACCCTCTTCTATCCGTTTCAACTGTCTAAATACATATCAATATACCAATGGTTTTTATAAGTATTTTCTGATGACAAATATATTTGTAGTTTTCTGAAATTACTAAATGGTTTCTATCAGTTTCTATCAAGATTACCAGATTGCTAATGTATCTGTTTTATTCCGGAAATACAGACCCTCTTCTATCCGTTTCAACTGTCTAAATGCATATCAATATATTAATGGCTTTTATAAGTATTTTCTAATAACAAATATGTTTGTTTTTTCCTGGAATTACTGAATTGTTTCTATTAGTCTCTATCAGTATTGCCAGATTGCTAATGTACTTGTTTAATTCCGGAAATACAGACCCTCTTCAATCCGTTTCAACTGTCTAAATGCATATCAATATACTAATGGTTTTTATAAGTATTTTCTAATGACAAATGTTTGTTTTTTCCTGGAATTACTAAATTGTTTCTATCAGTTTCTATCAAGTTTGCCAGATTGCTAATATACTTGTTTTATTCAGGAAATACAGACCGTCTATCAGTTTCAATTGTCTAAAGACATATCAATATGCCAATGGTTTTTATAAGTATTTTCTGATGACAAATATGTTTGTTTTTCCTGAAATTACTAACTTGTTTCTATCAGTTTCTATCAAGAATACCAGATTGCTAATGTACTTGTTCTATTCCGGAAATACATACCCTCTTCTATCCGTTTGAACTGTCTAAATACATATCAATATACTAATGGTTTTTATAAGTATTTTCTGATAATATATTTGGTTCTTCCTGAAATTACTAAATTGTTTCTATCAGTTTCTATCAAGATTACCAGATTGCTAATATACCTACTTTTTATTCAGGAAATACAGACCTTCTTCAATCCGTTTCAATTGCCTAAGACATATCAATATACCAATAGTTTTTATAAGTATTTTCTGATGACAAATATATTTGTTGTTTTCTGCAATTACTAAATTGTTTCTGTTTTTATCAAGATTACCAGAATACTACTGTACAGGGTTATTCATTATAAATTACCCAACCTTTATTATCGTTATTATTGCCGCTCGCTTAAAATAGACAACCCATATGTACAGAGTGATTCCTGTAACGTTCTCACCCTAATTTTTTGGTTTGTTGTTGAAAATAAAATTAAAATGTTTTAACGAAACTTATAGCATTTTTTCCAAGGCGTTCGAAAATATCAACTAAAAAACAGTTGAAAGTCAACTAAAAGTGAGAAAAAAAACAAAGCAATGTTTTTTAAATGTAACGAAATGGAAGGTAAATATATTATGTGTGTTACGTTATATTTTTGGAAAAAGAATATATCTTTTTTCAAAATGGTAAAAATATACAGTGCGATTAAAAAAAATATTGCTTTGTTTTTTCCCACTTTTAATTAACGTTCAATTGTTTTTTAGTTGAAATTTTCGAAATCCTTGGAAAAAATGCTATAAGTTACGTTTACTATTTTTATTTTATTTCCAAAGACAAACCAGAAAATTGGGGTGAAAACATTATAGAAATCATCCTGTATATATATTTTGTAAGGCTATTGATCAGCTAACTACATCAACACAGTTCTTTGTTCAACTCCAAAATGAACAATACGACTTAAGAGTCAAGGCCACTGCTTAGCACGGACAAGTAACAAGAGTAACAAAGACTTGATAGTTTCTTCCGTTCTTAAGTATATGAAATGAAGCAATATAGTTCAACATACTATGTATTACAATTATACAGTATACAAGTATACATAAATACTTACTTAATTATATTATATAAAGTATATATCGTAAACCACATCTTATAGTGCACATAAAAAACGTCGGCGTCTTTGATGTCGATGAAACTTAAAACACGCCGACGTTTTTAATGTGCACTATAAAGATGTGGTTTACTATACAATGTAAACTTATAAAGAATTTCAAAACAAGTTTTAAAAAATAATTTATCTCATCCAGCGTCCTCGTCATCACTATTTTCCTTCTCTACACATTCTTGTATATTTTGGTTTTCGCCTGGAATAAAAAAGTTATATGAACGTATAGTGGAATATACAGCGTGTCCCACTTTTAATGGCCCTCTCTTCACAACTCAGTTATTAGTTATCCGATTTCAACCAAATTTGGGTTACTATCAATGACCTTTTGTGTGATCTTTTTGAGTTAAACGAAACTTATTTTTGTCAGTGGCGTGCATTTTTATTAAGAACAACGGGGTCACTTTTTCGAGAAGTCATATTAGGCATTTTTTTACAGAAAAACTAATGCAATATTATTAATCAGCATGCTTTGGAACCCCCATGTTCAAAATTTTACTACATTTTGATGAAAGGTATCCGAATAACGGGCCCAGTGAAAATACATTTTTTCAGTCGTAAATAATTGTTAACTTGAAAACGGTTTGTTTAGAAAAAAAGTCATTCGTCATTTTCAATTTAAAATGATTTACTCTATCACACCATGTGTTCAAAAGTAATGCCGCAGTTGTAAATAATTAACTTGACAACGGTTTATTTTTCGAAAAATAATTTAATTTAATATCAGTGCAATCTTTTTTTCTTTTGGTATAAAATTGATTTATTATCACATAAGATCATTTTTTATCACTTAATGCCTAAATAATACAGAACCGGTTAAAATATTTTTTTATCGTCCAATGAAAAATCTTTGCTTGCAGTATTTGAAACTTTTGATGGCATAGGGAGATAGAGTAAATCAATTTAAATTGAAAATGAGGAATGACTTTTTCTCAAAACGTAAACCGTTTTCGAGTTGCCAATTATTTACGACTGAAAAAATTTATTTTTACTGGGCCCGTTATTCGACAACCCTTAATGAAAATGTTGTGAAATTTTCGGCATTGGGGTTCTAAAGCATGCTGATTAATATTATTGTATTAGTTTTCCGTAAAAAAATGCCTAATATGACTTCTCGAAAAAGCGACCCCTTTTTTCTTAATAAAAATGCACGCCACTGACAAAAATAAATTTTGTTTAATACAAAAAGATCACACCAAAGGTCATTGACACCGATTCAAATTTGGTTAAAATTGGATAACTAATAACGGAGTTGTGAAGGGGGGCCATTTAAAGTGGAACACGCTGTATACAACTGAAAAACATTACGAATACTACAAAAATAAAAACTATTGACGCAGCCATAATTGATATATTCCCTAATTTTCTTAAATTATTGAATTATCAATTTTTCACTTACTTTTTGTTTGAGTCTTGTTACTTCTGTTTAGATCTGAGATTTTGCTGGCAATATATTGCCCGACTTTAGCCACATGCATGTCGATTAGAACAGGGGTGGTGCCCTTTTTAATTAAATAATATTTATATCTGCAATAAGAAAAAACATATTTATACTACAAAACTAACAAAATGGACAAATATAAAATAATAGAATAAATATCCCATACTGAATAAACAGGAGATGACCGATATGGTAATACCATCCCCTCCTTCTGCATAATCGTTCAGGTGCAAATGAGCCCAGTGATTGCGCGAACAGATCCAACACATCGCAATCATGAAATTGATACGTGACACGTGAGCATATATGTAATAGTTTTGGTGTCGGATATTAAGAACCGGCAGATGCCAATACAATAACAAGCTATATGTGAAACGATAAAATGTGTATTTCGCTCGCGTTACATGAATAATTGACAAAATTTACATTCCAATGGGTCATTATTTGCATCTGGCCAGATTACTTAAAATAGGGAGGATATAATAACATTTAAATACCTTGTATGGCCTGTAATTTTGTTCCTTTTAGACTAGGTTTAGCTTCAGTTTTTATTCTATTAGATGATTTTCCTGTCACGGATGAGTTTTTTAGTAGGTACAGAGGCGCCGACAACAGTCATTGCCATGTTTTTAACAAACTGAGAGCCTGTTTTTGACAAGGAGAATGTTGTATCGAATGATTCTTTAGAAATAAAAATGTTCTGTCCCAGATGCACCTGAAATTTTAAAACTTTAAGAAACAAATGAATACTAACAATAAAAACATTTATATGTAATATAAATAAAATCATTGAAAACGAACTTACAACAATTAACAATTATTGCAAAATTTACTATTTTGTAGTTTTATTCACATACTTTGCAATTTTTTTGTGGCGATTTTATTTGGTTATAATAAACCAATTTGATTATATAAATTTACAATCTACAATTAATAAACTTACTTCTTCTCCGACGATCGCCCCAACTTCACAAGTCAAATCATTTCTATCTCGATTTTTAGATATAACCCCAGACGTAACATTCTTGATAAATTCTAAAAAATAATGATTGCATTGCAATATACATATAATTAAGAAACTGTAACTAAGCATTTAGTCTCAATTCATCAACTAAAGTATAAGAAAAAAAATATATGTACCTAGATAATATTAAATATTGATTAATGCGATTACTACAACTTCGACCCAACTACATTTATAAAAATAAGAGAATACCAAAACTAAACTAGTTTAAAACTGTTTTTTCTTACCAGCACAATTCACAATTACTGCTTCATAGTAATTGCCATCAGTCCATTTTATTTTATATTTTTTTTGGAAATCAACTTTCCCAATATTGACATGGTCAATTTCACTCTCTTCCACGATATGAAATTTTTTGTCCTCTGTATATTGTACACAGAAAAACGTTTTCTTGAAAATAATAAGAAACAAATTAGGTAATTTTTCAGTTCACTGGCCTTTGCTATTTTTACAAATAGAGTAAGAAATTAGTGTCACGTGATGTTTGACCAAAAAGCAAATTTTATGGGACCGTGGAGCGAATAGGGATGATGGGTGGGTAAAAATATAAAGAAAATAATTGATTATATACGTAAAATACCTATCATGTATTTAACCCAATTTTAATGAAAAAAAGTTCAATATTTTAACGTCAAGGTCAATGTTGGTTTTAGAAGGGACATAATTTAAACACTCTTTAAACGTTTTAAATTGAATTTTGAATATAATTTATTCGATAATTTACTTAAAACATAGAAAGGGCAAGAGGCATAGGTAATATAAATATTTTAAATTAAATTATAAATATTACCATATTGTAAATTGAGAACCAATTTTAAATAATTATTAATACTTATAAACATTTGCGCAAAATACAAGGTGGCGCAAAATGAAGTCCCCTATCAGAAGTCGCTATAATTTTGTTTTTAGTTGACATATGTTGTCATTTGAAAAATAGATACATGAGAAATTCATCATGAATCAATATATGCCTAGAGAACGTGCGGAAATTGCAAAAAAACTTTACCAAAAAAGTTCGTCGATTATCTTAGCTGCTCAGCGATGTGGCATATCCGCCGAGATCTTCAGATTTGACGATGCCTGACTTCTTTCTCTGGAACAATCTCAAAGATTGAGTTTTTATGAATAAACTTAAAACTTTGGAAGCATTAAAAGCTAACATACCTACCAGAGGAAATCGTCAACATACCACCTGAAATGTTGGAGTAAGTAATGAAAAAGGCCTTAAAAAGGGCTCACTATTGTGTCAATGCTAGGGGTGGTCATTTGACTGATATTATCTTTAGCATGTAAATACAAATTTCCAAGATATAAGTAAATATTTATGACTCACAAAATGAGAATGTCTTGAATAACCTAAATATTATAAGCAAACCATATCGGGGACTTCATTTTGCGCCACCTTGTACAATAGGTTTTCTGAATTCCTTATTCTACGGGAAATAGGTATGCAGGGTGTGTTTTTTTCTTGTACGACAAAAGCCAGTAAACCAGATATGACCACACATTATTTTGAATTCGATCTTTTTAATAAAAATAATCGATTTTCGATTTTTTCTTTAATCATGATATTTTTTTAAATTTAGAATAATTAATCATCAAAAAATAATCAAATATTATTATCACCAATACAAAATAATTAGTAATTAACAGTCTATAGGTATGAAAAACTAATTTCAGATCAAAATCTACGACCTTAAAATAGGGTATTCTGAACAAATCACACGAAAATTCGTGTTTTCCAGTATTGTAAAGAATTACCAAAATAAATAAATAAAATTTAATTTCATCCTACCTACATACATTCTGCTATTTCTCGTGGTCGCCATTTTCCGGTGCAAGTGCAAATAATGGTTTAGATCTTTACCTACCTATATTTTATTATCATAAAAACGAAATAAATACTTACTACGTAAAACAAAGGTCGTAAGACAACAATTTCCAACAACACTTTACTTCTAAGCAAGAATAGCAAGATCAATACAAAATTTAATACATTAAACGCACTGCCTTTCCAAGCCAAGCACCGAATTTCCGCCATAATGAAAATGAATTAGCTTGGCCTTGGCAGTTTCGCACACCACATGTGTTCTGTTGGTCGGTTCCGTAATCCGTGGAGGAGATCACGATCGGTTCGGTGCAGGTGCAGAGTGGTCACAAATTTGTTACTGTAATGCACTGTTGCATATTGCACAAGTACAAGTTTGTCTCCTTTACGTTGATTGGAACAAGTCCGGGAATAGTTATTAATGTCATAAGGCCGATATGTAGCGCAAATATCAGACAAGATTGAAGTTTGTAAAATCGAGGCGATCGAAGCCGAGATTTTACTATCAATCGCGTCTGTTATTTTGCGTATCGGCCGTGTGTCGTTCAGTATTTTTCATTATAGGTACCATAAATACTTTAATATTTAAAGATGATTTGTAAGCCTTGCATTTTTCTTCAATTCATTTATCGGCCTCGGCCGATATTGGTGTCATATCAATGAAGAATAGAGTAATGATAAATCATAATATCAGAATGGTATAATGAAAAGTAACTTCCCGGACTCGTTTTTAATTTAATAGTATATTATTCAACGACCATATAATGATGGGTATTAATCACGAGGTGAAGTTTACGGCCACGAGCCGCAGGCGAGTGGCCTAAATCACCGAGTGGATAATAGCTATTATACGGGAGTAGAATACTATACTTTATCCACGACTACTAAATATTTTTGTTGTTTGTAGCAGAACAATATAATATTATAGCTAAATCAAGGAAGCATCTGACAGTAGTAATTAATGACTCATTGATCACTGCCGTGATTAATGGGTCGAGCAAACAGACGTATAATGGGTACATTATACAATAGTCGTGGATAAATTTATTTATTTGTAATAATATTGATTGCGATTTCAAAAAAAATAGTTTATTTCATCCCATCCGGAAAGTACAACATTACAGAGTATACTCATATACGGCCGGAATGAGGTATTACGGTACTAAATACTGTAATGTACCGGATGCCACCGGAAATGTCTAATGATCTAAGAAAGTAAACAAGTTTCAAATTGTACAAATAGACCATTATTAATGACGGGATGAAATAAAATATCATTCGATACACGTCCGGTGGTGTTGTCCAGTTTCGTTTAGATATTCTGAACAACAATTCATGCTGATAGAAACTTATGCAATTTATTATAGGAAAATCACATATATACTTTTAGAACCTAGTGTTAGATAAATCGATATTGGAACATTATACATTTTCATCTGGAACTGCTCATTGAAACAATTTAAATTACTTTCAAATTCATACTGATAAAAACTTATGAAATATACCTACTATTGGAAAGATAGGTAGATAATCATAGAAACTGTCCTTATAGAATCTCATCGAAACAGTAATAATTTACATCTGGAATTTAGAATTAAATCTCTTGTATCCCGTCAACAATTCATGCTGATAGAAACTTATGCAATTTATTATCGGAAAATCACATATATACTTTTAGAACTCAGTGTTATATAAATCAATATTGGAACATTATACATTTTCATCTGGAACCGCTCATTGAAACAATTTAAATTACTTTCCAATTCATGCTGATAAAAACTTATGAAATATACTATTGGAAAGATAGGTAGATAATCATAGAAACTGTCCTTATAGAATCTCATCGAAACAGTAATAATTTACATCTGGAATTTAGAATTAAATCTCTTGTATCCCGTCAACAATTCATGCTGATAGAAACTTATGCAATTTATTATCGGAAAATCACATATATACTTTTAGAACCCAGTGTTATATAAATCAATATTGGAACATTATACATTTTCATCTGGAACTGCTCATTGAAACAATTTAAATTACTTCCAAATTCATACTGATAAAAACTTATGAAATATACTATTGGAAAGATAGGTAGATAATCATAGAAACTGTCCTTATAGAATCTCATCGAAACAGTAATAATTTACATCTGGAATTTAGAATTAAATCTCTTGTATCCCGTCAACAATTCATGCTGATAGAAACTTATGCAATTTATTATCGGAAAATCACATATATACTTTTAGAACCCAGCGTTATATAAATCAATATTGGAACATTATACATTTTCATCTGGAACTGCTCATTGAAACAATTTAAATTACTTTCAAATTCATACTGATAAAAACTTATGAAATATACTATTGGAAATATAGGTAGATAATCATAGAAACTGTCCTTATAGAATCTCATCGAAACAGTAATAATTTACATCTGGAATTTAGAATTAAATCTCTTGTATCCCGTCAACAATTCATGCTGATAGAAACTTATGCAATTTATTATCGGAAAATCACATATATACTTTTAGAACTCGCAGTGTTATATAAATCAATATTGGAACATTATACATTTTCATCTGGAACTGCTCATTGAAACAATTTAAATTACTTTCAAATTCATGCTGATAAAAACTTATGAAATATACTATTGGAAAGATAGGTAGATAATCATATAAACTGTCCTTATAGAATCTCATCGAAACAGTAATAATTTACATCTGGAATTTAGAATTAAATCTCTTGTATCCCGTCAACAATTCATGCTGATAGAAACTTATGCAATTTATTATCGGAAAATCACATATATACTTTTAGAACCCAGTGTTATATAAATCAATATTGGAACATTATACATTTTCATCTGGAACTGCTCATTGAAACACTTTAAATTACTTTCAAATTCATACTGATAAAAACTTATGAAATATACTATTGGAAAGATAGGTAGATAATCATAGAAACTGTCCTTATAGAATCTCATCGAAACAGTAATAATTTACATCTGGAATTTAGAATTAAATCTCTTGCATCCCGTCAACAATTCATACAGATAGAAACTTATGCAATTTATTATCGGAAAATCACATTTATACTTTTAGAACCTATAGTGTTATAAATCGATATTGGAACATTATACATTTTCATCTGGAACTGCTCATTGAAACAATTTAAATTACTTTCAAATTCATGCTGATAAAAACTTATGAAATATACTATTGGAAAGATAGGTAGATAATCATATAAACTGTCCTTATAGAATCTCATCGAAACAGTAATAATTTACATCTGGAATTTAGAATTAAATCTCTTGTATCCCGTCAACAATTCATGCTGATAGAAACTTATGCAATTTATTATCGGAAAATCACATATATACTTTTAGAACTCAGTCTTATATAAATCAATATTGGAACATTATACATTTTTATCTGGAACTGCTCATTGAAACAATTTAAATTACTTCCAAATTCATACTGATAAAAACTTATGAAATATACTATTGGAAAGATAAGTAGATAATCATAGAAACTGTCCTTATAGAATCTCATCGAAACAGTAATAATTTACATCTGGAATTTAGAATTAAATCTCTTGCATCCCGTCAACAATTCATGCTGATAGAAACTTATGCAATTTATTATCGGAAAATCACATTTATACTTTTAGAACCTATAGTGTTATAAATCGATATTGGAACATTATACATTTTCATCTGGAACTGCTCATTGAAACAATTTAAATTACTTCCAAATTCATACTGATAAAAACTTATGAAATATACTATTGGAAAGATAAGTAGATAATCATAGAAACTGTCCTTATAGAATCTCATCGAAACAGTAATAATTTACATCTGGAATTTAGAATTAAATCTCTTGCATCCCGTCAACAATTCATGCTGATAGAAACTTATGCAATTTATTATCGGAAAATCACATATATACTTTTAGAACCCAGTGTTATATAAATCAATATTGGAACATTATACATTTTCATCTGGAACTGCTCATTGAAACACTTTAAATTACTTTCAAATTCATGCTGATAAAAACTTATGAAATATACTATTGGAAAGATAGGTAGATAATCATATAAACTGTCCTTATAGAATCTCATCGAAACAGTAATAATTTACATCTGGAATTTAGAATTAAATCTCTTGTATCCCGTCAACAATTCATGCTGATAGAAACTTATGCAATTTATTATCGGAAAATCACATATATACTTTTAGAACTCAGTCTTATATAAATCAATATTGGAACATTATACATTTTTATCTGGAACTGCTCATTGAAACAATTTAAATTACTTCCAAATTCATACTGATAAAAACTTATGAAATATACTATTGGAAAGATAAGTAGATAATCATAGAAACTGTCCTTATAGAATCTCATCGAAACAGTAATAATTTACATCTGGAATTTAGAATTAAATCTCTTGCATCCCGTCAACAATTCATGCTGATAGAAACTTATGCAATTTATTATCGGAAAATCACATTTATACTTTTAGAACCTATAGTGTTATAAATCGATATTGGAACATTATACATTTTCATCTGGAACTGCTCATTGAAACAATTTAAATTACTTCCAAATTCATGCTGATAAAAACTTATGAAATATACTATTGGAAAGATAGGTAGATAATCATAGAAACTGTCCTTATAGAATCTCATCGAAACAGTAATAATTTACATCTGGAATTTAGAATTAAATCTCTTGTATCCCGTCAACAATTCATGCTGATAGAAACTTATGCAATTTATTATCGGAAAATCACATATATACTTTTAGAACCCAGTGTTATATAAATCAATATTGGAACATTATACATTTTCATCTGGAACTGCTCATTGAAACAATTTAAATTACTTCCAAATTCATACTGATAAAAACTTATGAAATATACTATTGGAAATATAGGTAGATAATCATAGAAACTGTCCTTATAGAATCTCATCGAAACAGTAATAATTTACATCTGGAATTTAGAATTAAATCTCTTGTATCCCGTCAACAATTCATGCTGATAGAAACTTATGCAATTTATTATCGGAAAATCACATATATACTTTTAGAACTCCAGTGTTATATAAATCAATATTGGAACATTATACATTTTCATCTGGAACTGCTCATTGAAACAATTTAAATTACTTTCAAATTCATGCTGATAAAAACTTATGAAATATACTATTGGAAAGATAGGTAGATAATCATATAAACTGTCCTTATAGAATCTCATCGAAACAGTAATAATTTACATCTGGAATTTAGAATTAAATCTCTTGTATCCCGTCAACAATTCATGCTGATAGAAACTTATGCAATTTATTATCGGAAAATCACATATATACTTTTAGAACCCAGTGTTATATAAATCAATATTGGAACATTATACATTTTCATCTGGAACTGCTCATTGAAACACTTTAAATTACTTTCAAATTCATACTGATAAAAACTTATGAAATATACTATTGGAAAGATAGGTAGATAATCATAGAAACTGTCCTTATAGAATCTCATCGAAACAGTAATAATTTACATCTGGAATTTAGAATTAAATCTCTTGCATCCCGTCAACAATTCATGCTGATAGAAACTTATGCAATTTATTATCGGAAAATCACATTTATACTTTTAGAACCTATAGTGTTATAAATCGATATTGGAACATTATACATTTTCATCTGGAACTGCTCATTGAAACAATTTAAATTACTTTCAAATTCATGCTGATAAAAACTTATGAAATATACTATTGGAAAGATAGGTAGATAATCATATAAACTGTCCTTATAGAATCTCATCGAAACAGTAATAATTTACATCTGGAATTTAGAATTAAATCTCTTGTATCCCGTCAACAATTCATGCTGATAGAAACTTATGCAATTTATTATCGGAAAATCACATATATACTTTTAGAACTCAGTCTTATATAAATCAATATTGGAACATTATACATTTTCATCTGGAACTGCTCATTGAAACAATTTAAATTACTTCCAAATTCATACTGATAAAAACTTATGAAATATACTATTGGAAAGATAAGTAGATAATCATAGAAACTGTCCTTATAGAATCTCATCGAAACAGTAATAATTTACATCTGGAATTTAGAATTAAATCTCTTGCATCCCGTCAACAATTCATGCTGATAGAAACTTATGCAATTTATTATCGGAAAATCACATATATACTTTTAGAACCCAGTGTTATATAAATCAATATTGGAACATTATACATTTTCATCTGGAACTGCTCATTGAAACACTTTAAATTACTTTCAAATTCATGCTGATAAAAACTTATGAAATATACTATTGGAAAGATAGGTAGATAATCATATAAACTGTCCTTATAGAATCTCATCGAAACAGTAATAATTTACATCTGGAATTTAGAATTAAATCTCTTGTATCCCGTCAACAATTCATGCTGATAGAAACTTATGCAATTTATTATCGGAAAATCACATATATACTTTTAGAACTCAGTCTTATATAAATCAATATTGGAACATTATACATTTTTATCTGGAACTGCTCATTGAAACAATTTAAATTACTTCCAAATTCATACTGATAAAAACTTATGAAATATACTATTGGAAAGATAAGTAGATAATCATAGAAACTGTCCTTATAGAATCTCATCGAAACAGTAATAATTTACATCTGGAATTTAGAATTAAATCTCTTGCATCCCGTCAACAATTCATGCTGATAGAAACTTATGCAATTTATTATCGGAAAATCACATTTATACTTTTAGAACCTATAGTGTTATAAATCGATATTGGAACATTATACATTTTCATCTGGAACTGCTCATTGAAACAATTTAAATTACTTCCAAATTCATGCTGATAAAAACTTATGAAATATACTATTGGAAAGATAGGTAGATAATCATAGAAACTGTCCTTATAGAATCTCATCGAAACAGTAATAATTTACATCTGGAATTTAGAATTAAATCTCTTGTATCCCGTCAACAATTCATGCTGATAGAAACTTATGCAATTTATTATCGGAAAATCACATATATACTTTTAGAACCCAGTGTTATATAAATCAATATTGGAACATTATACATTTTCATCTGGAACTGCTCATTGAAACAATTTAAATTACTTCCAAATTCATACTGATAAAAACTTATGAAATATACTATTGGAAAGATAGGTAGATAATCATAGAAACTGTCCTTATAGAATCTCATCGAAACAGTAATAATTTACATCTGGAATTTAGAATTAAATCTCTTGTATCCCGTCAACAATTCATGCTGATAGAAACTTATGCAATTTATTATCGGAAAATCACATATATACTTTTAGAACTCAGTGTTATATAAATCAATATTGGAACATTATACATTTTCATCTGGAACTGCTCATTGAAACAATTTAAATTACTTTCAAATTCATGCTGATAAAAACTTATGAAATATACTATTGGAAAGATAGGTAGATAATCATATAAACTGTCCTTATAGAATCTCATCGAAACAATAATAATTTACATCTGGAATTTAGAATTAAATCTCTTGTATCCCGTCAACAATTCATGCTGATAGAAACTTATGCAATTTATTATCGGAAAATCACATATATACTTTTAGAACCTATAGTGTTATAAATCGATATTGGAACATTATACATTTTCATCTGGAACTGCTCATTGAAACAATTTAAATTACTTCCAAATTCATACTGATAAAAACTTATGAAATATACTATTGGAAAGATAGGTAGATAATCATAGAAACTGTCCTTATAGAATCTCATCGAAACAGTAATAATTTACATCTGGAATTTAGAATTAAATCTCTTGTATCCCATCAACAGTTCATGCTGATAGAAACTTATGCAATTTATTATCGGAAAATCACATATATACTTTTAGAACCCAGTGTTATATAAATCAATATTGGAACATTATACATTTTCATCTGGAACTGCTCATTGAAACAATTTAAATTACTTTCAAATTCATACTGATAAAAACTTATGAAATATACCATTGGAAAGATAGGTATAGATAATCATAGAAACTGTCCTTATAGCAGTTTATTGAAACATTCATAACTATTTATCTGGAATTTCGGATCAAACCTTATATATACAGTTAACAATTAATACAAACAACACCTTATATAATTTATTATGAGAAAACTGCATAAATACTTATAGATGTAGGTTAGTACATCACCAATTGGAACCGATTAAATATATACTTGTAATTACAAATGAAAACTGTCTATAGTTTTTGCACACTCAAATCGATAAAAACACATTTAATATATTATTGGATAGACACATAAATACTCTTAGAAGCAGATCTCATAGAACCCTGTTTAAACATTTTAAATATTCATCTGAAATTACAAATCAATACTATTCTCACCGATTACAGCTAATTTCTTATAAAAACTTATACAATTTAACCACGGAAAACCACACACATTGTTGTAAATACAGTTCTCATAGATTCTTATTGACTTATTATAAGTGAATGTCTGGATTTACAAATGAATACTGTTTATAATATTTTGCTGATCCATTCTGATATGAACTGATACAATTTTCAGAAGCAGCTTTACCCTAAACTTGTAGAAACTTATTGACCGTATAGATTCTCATATAAACTCATACTTTTTTGAAAATTTTCTATATGAATTTGTCAGTAATTTTTGGCAGGGATGACTCTCCAAATGAAGACCATTTATACAGAAAAAAACGTTTACTATTAAGTATTTGTACAACACCATTGACACCTCAAGCAAGCATAACCTTATTTTTCCGTATTTCTTGTTCTCAAATCTCCACATTCTACACTACACTTTTGCACTACCTTTCAAGTTCGTGTAAAAGTGTTACACATTTCTGCACTACACTGGAATATTTGAACGCCAAATATTTTTGACATATGCCAGATGACATCTACACTAGAGTTTGTGAACACAGAAAAATATATATGCTTGTTTGAAATTGACAAAAAAAATTATGGGTGCCATTTAAAAAGAAAAAGTTGGTTGCCATAGGAACAAACCAGAAGAAGATGTCAACAAACTAAAAAACTCAAAACATGCATGGTAAAGAACAAAACAACTTTTATATTGAAAATTTTTTTGTAACTTTGCAAATAACAAAGTTAGCTATTAACATATCTAGGAATGTTATGACTATCATAACTGCCGCAGATGTCGGTTTGAAATCCGAGCTCGTAGAGCGAGGATTTTAAGACATCTAAGGCTGTTATGATTCATAACATCCGTGATTTGTTCAATAGTTTATCGGTTTCAGAAAATAAAGACATTATTAATAGATATTACCTTTTGATATTCTCTTATTAATAACGTTTTCATTTCATTAGTTGGTCAAGTCTGTATGGGTTGATTTGTCGCCATGGTTACAGTTATATTTTGTTTGTTTTTATTTGTTACCTTTTTTTCATATTACATAAATGTTTACATTTTTAATGTCACAACGGCTACATAAAAATGGACCTTGCATGGATTGCCTGAAAATACATTTCAGTTGGATTTCAGTACTTAATTATTATTGTTTGGAGTTTTCAGTCTGTTTGTATTAATAAATAGCCCTATAGTTTCATTATTTATTATTTCATCTGTTGACAGTTATTGACAGATCTGTATTTGTAATATTACCGTACAGGTTTTAAATATAACTGTACAACTTTAGTTATGACTTGTTTACCAGCCTACTTTTGCATATGTAAACAAAGGATTAATATCCTGAAACCGATAAAAGCCATTATTTGATACTTTTGTTCCACCCTGTATATTTGACCAAGGTCGTTGGTCATATGCTGGTCAACGCTAAAAAACGATTACTGTAATAAACTGTCAACTAATAAAACTGAAGAAGTGACAGTTGACAGTGACAGTACTGACATTTTGTTTTGTTGATAAATATGCAGTAGAACAGAACTAGTAGAAGTAAAACGAATATTAATATAAAATGACGACGTAATAATTGAAAACAAATAGTACCTACTGAAGGGATAGTAACTACTACATCTATAAAATGTTTCACAAAACCGAAAATGCTAAAGGCAGTTTTTTGGAGCAAACCAAAGCTGCTAGGGAAGAAAGAGCACTAGAGAAACGACGAGAAGCAGCTGCAACTTTAATACAAGCAAATATTAGAGGCTGGCTATCTAGGGTAAAATTTGCCCAAAATATATTGTAAGTTATTTACAAGATTAGTACCTATAAATTAATATCCAACAGAATGACTGGAAAATTGCTGGGAATAATCTCAATAATCTCGATTACCTCTCTAAGCCTCTGTTTTCGTTTTAAACTTTTACAAATTCCCAATTTCATTTTATTCATTTTAATATTGCCACAATATTTTCTATACCCCTTACTTGCGTATAAAATATTTACTAACGGAGTGGTATTAGATTTGATTATTTGCAGGCTTACTTGTACTTCACAGTAAATATGTTTCAATGACTGCTTTATAGAAAGCTAATAGTTGTCGAACTTGTAAAGATATTCATACTTGTACTTCAGAAGTAAAAATTAAAAAAATCGTTAAATTCAATATTATCTTATCTTCATCTTTCTTTAATAAAATTGAAATATAAATTTCAGAATCTAAGTGGAAAACCGTTGTAGAATGTTTTCTATTAAAGAATACTGTCTAAACCGCATAGAACAATATAATATGTTTATTAAATATACATTTTCCGAGACATTTTCATTTACTTAATTAATTTACATTTATTGTGTTACACTTATATTATGTTTATTTCTAACATTATTTTATTTTAAGTAAATCTGCAGTATTTTATTGTAAATTTTTTAAATACATACTTATAATTGTTCTATTATTATGATTTAATAATTTTTTTTGTGGTTTGTGTAAAAATTTTTATTTTTTAACGAAAATCGTATATGTATCTGTCTGTTTATTTCTATATAGGGTATACTCTCGATTATACTTGAGAGGACAACACTCTTGTAGCGTATTGCCATTTTGATATAACTTAGTGAACATCATCATTTTACAAATTTGTTTAGAACAAAAATGAAAATTCTAAAAGATTCAGCTTATATAGCAAGCATAACTCTCACCAAGCGCGGATTTATGGGGGTAATGAGGTAATTATCCCCCCACCCACCCCCGAGGTTTTAAAATATTTGGGAATCGTACCAGTACTATGGGAAAGCTTCCATGATCCATTTTTTGATCATGTTTATCATGTTACCCCACCAGAGCTCCACACACAGCTGTGGCACTGGATGTTTTCTGAAAATGTCGTCGGACATAGTTGGATATTGGATGCGTTTAGTGATACCTAGAGGGAGTTGTATTACCCTGGTGCCTAATTAATTGTAGCACCTAAACAAGTTATTTTTAAAGAGTTGTATGTTTTTATTGGAGGCTCTACTACCGTCGAATGGGGCTATTTTAAGTATTACGAAAATACGCTATCGAAATTTGTTAATGTTATGGCTGATTTGGATAAAGCTATGAAGAGTCAATTGGTAGAGCGTATAACGATTTATGCCCCACCAACGGTGGGGCTTATATATTTTTTTTCCCAATTTTACCAAATTGCCCCACAAGGGATATTTGGGAAACCCATGTAATTGATGCTATAATTAAATAACCCTGATATGGGGGCTATTTGGGAAAAATATAAATTTTTAAAAAACCAATTAGTGTTTGTTTAAAATAAGGAAAATAAATGAAACAGTTTTTCTCGCAAAAATGTACATTTTCTTTAAGAAATATTGTAGTTCTCCAAATTTTAAGGGCCCAGTCCCTTCCAGGCATATATTATTAGATAGGTAATTGTGGCTCTTGTTTTCCCCTCTTGTCAAGCTAAGTTTTAACAAAAAGTCTTTAGAATCAAAAGGGGATCCCCAGGAACCCACCAAGTTCAGGTGCTTCACAAATAACTTTCCTTCTTCTAGAGAGAATAATGGCGGCCTTCCAGAGGTTTCACACGTACCTATTTTGTTTTAGAACAATTCTGTTTATTGCCAATTTTGGGACACAGTATCTGGCTGCAGCTGCTAAAATTGTAGAACCGTTCGTAAAACAGCTTGCACAACTCTATTCATGCTTTCTTTGGTATAGTGTTTGTAGTGTAGTTTCGCCCTTTTCTGACATGAGAACATTTCTTGTTGTACATACGCATCATTTTACAACCTGAAAACACTAATAAATATGAAGGAAAAGACTTCTTGTACTTAAAAAGGCCTAATCAGACACCAAAATTATTTTCTAAAATAGCCCCATTTTTTATCCATAATAGCCCCACTTCCAAAAAAAAAAACAGAAAAATATATAAACATACATTTTCTATTTTACGTACAAATGTTCACTAGACCCAATACTTTTTCTGTAAATACAGTTCGTTCAAAAAGACTTGTTAACCACGTCTCCACAGAGAAAGTTTGGCACTAACAAAAAATGGCGGAGAACACTTACCTTCTTTTACAATTTCTTACAAAGATACACGCGATCGAACTAACACAAGAGACGTACATTGCAATTCGACACAAACGCAACTAACATGTGCTGACTTGAAATGCAGTCTGCATTGAACCATCTGTGCAATGTTGCGAGATAAACAAATTTTTTTACGATATCAATTATCATTCGTATTGGGTTGCAGAATATTTCTTTAGTTTTTTTTATTATAAAAAATAAAATATTACAATACAATAACAATAACCCATTAAAATTATATTTTCGAACTTAAAAATTTTTTCAAACAAAATATTAATATTTATTTATTTTGATTACATTTTAGACTTAAGGTTTTTAGAACAATCCTGAACAACTTTCATTAACAAAATTTTTGATGAAAAATGCGTAATATGTTTTTTAGATTTATTTTGATATCGTAGGTGGCTTTGCATTACTAAGGGGCAAATGGCTTTTGGGCTATAAGTTGATCCTAATGTGCTCTATCTTTGAGTGAAATTTGGTTTAAATCGGATAAAAATGAAAAAAGTTATAAGGGTGTTTCACACTGTATATGTTACCGGCAGAACCCGATATTAGGATAAACTAGAATTACCTAGGCCAAACTAGTAAAAATTTAACGAACATACGGGCGGGCGGGTGCAGTATGTTTTTATGTTAAAGAAGGATCATATTCGTTAAATTCGTTACTAGTTTGGCCTAGGTAATTCTAGTTTAACCTAATATCGGGTTCTGCCGGTAACATATAGGTACATTGAAAACTATCTCATGTGCCTGACTTTTAGACATTTAACAATAACAAATTGTATAACATTTACAATCGAAACACTGAATGTATATCTCGCAGTAACGCCACTGAATGCTTGAATGACCATTCATAATTCCCCTTCCAATTTCAATATTTTCAGAATATAAATTTCTAGGCTTAAAAATTGAAGAAAATCTAAAATGGGATAAACATATATCATATGTAATTAAAAAACTGTCAATGGGTCTATTTGCAATAAAGAAAACTGCACAAGAATTAAACAGAGAGACGGCCTTTCAAGTATATTATGCTCTATTTGAGTCACAAATGAGATATTGTATTACCTTTTGGGGATATTCAAGCTCTACTAATCTCAATATAATATTTTTGCTACAAAAAAGAGCAGTTCGGATATTATCGGGTGCTAATTATTTAGACCATTGTAAACCAATTTTTAAAAAATAAAAAATCTTAACTCTTTTTGATTTAATCATATTTGAATCTATTATTCACATTCACAAAAATCAATACCAAATGGAAAAAAGAGAAACTGTACACAACCATGCAACAAGATGTTCTGATCACTTATGTCTCCCCCAATCTCATACTAATTTAACTAGAAATACTATATTTCACTTGGGGAAAGCATTTTACAATAAAATACCTACAAACATAAGACAGTTGACTTACAAAAAGTTTGAGCAGGTTATGAAACATTATTTTATAAATCAGGCTCACTACTCTCTGAATGAATATTTATCATCTCCAGTGGATTTCGTGTTATAAAGTTACAAAGCACCTAGAAAATACGTAAGCAATTAAATTGTCTACTACTTAAATTATAATAATACAGGCTATTAAGTGTGATTTACTAGTAATATATGTATATATATGTGTGTGATGTAGGAGTTTACTTGTATCGGGATATGCATATATATATGTCTAGATTATCTAGTATATATTTGTGTTCATAGTATATTAGGATTATTAGGAATAGGATATATATAATAAAGTGTAGGTAGTATAAGTACGATCTGTTCAACGCCCGATAGGGTATTATGTAAAAAATTGTTGTTTTTTTTACAAGAATAAAGTATTTGATTTGATTTGATTTCAATATTGGGTCATATAACGAAAGTTGGTTATTCACGCAGCCTCACCATAATTTGCGTTTGCTGTACTTATAATTAAGATATAATAAATAAATAAAAAACAATTAAGAACTGCATGATTGTTTGAAAGTTGCATCATTTACCTAGTCAATAGTCCGCTTTATTGGTTGGTCACAGTTCATCAAACCGTGACAGTAATTTATATTTAAATAGACCCCGGTCTTAGTTTAAGTTTAGTTTTAATCATCTGCAGATGATACTAACTTTGTTGGCGAAACGTACCACGAGTACCCAGTGCAGTGATTTGGTGTTAGTGGAAAACTACTACAGGGTCCCTATTCTCGAAACAAGGGAATTTATTCTCCTGAGAAAATTACTTCATTTTCTCTCTGTAATAGTAAGTCACCCAATAGTAAATGTTAATTTACGTCATATTGACCTCATTCTCTTATGAGAACATATTTCCTAGTTTCAAGAATAGACCCCCAGGGCTAGTGTCACACCAAAGGTTCCAACTCTCATCTTCAGGAATATGCTTGTTGTATTAAGTTATTTCAAATGTAATAAAATGAACTATTTTGTCCTTAATTCTTAACAATCTTATCTGATGTTTTTTGCAATAAGTTGTCAGTCATATCATAACCTTGGAAAAATAATAATACATCATATAACAAGAGTAATCGGTCAGATGTTTATTCAGTGTGCAGTGTCCTGTTAGGATGCCCACTGCACATCTTAGCTGTTTTCTGCTTAGCTTCTACAATTCGTTAGTCTTTGATTTGGATGGATCACCAATATGCGTGATTGCCTCATTCCTGATGCCCCTGTTCAATGCAAGTTGTATTTCTTTCTTAATAGTTCCTTTATCACACCTTTTGCGGCACTGTATGCAATCCCGCAAGTTGGTTCAGGTCCCATCAAGGCTGCTCTTGCGCCTTGTTTGGCCAGCCTGTCCGCTTTCTCATTACCTGAATTTCCTTGGTGTCCTCGCGTCCACTCCAATTGACATGTGTTCTGTCAGGCAATATTTTATTGTTTTAGAACCTATTTCTACTGCCTCCACAGCTTTAAGAGCTGCCTGGCTGTCAGTGATGATGCGGATTCTTCTGTTAGTAAATGACAATCGTACCATTTCTTGTGCACAGACCTCCATGGCTGTGACTTCTGCTTGGAACACAGCTGCAGTGCTACTCAGGTTCAGGCTGAAGTCTGTCAGTGGTTGATCTCCCGCAATTCCGGCTCTGGTACTACATGACGTTTTTGATCCGTCAGTACACGATATGGTATCATTTGAGTGTCTTCGCATCTGTCTTTTTTCCTCATCTTTCCTGTCAGGTATAATTACCTTGAAGGTTTTTGTGAAGTTGTAGTTTGTGCTGAATCTGTCTGATTGCATTTCAAGTAGTCGATTTTGTTCTAACTGTCGGGCCATTTCTGTATGATATCCTTTCCTTGGGAAATATTAAAATTTTACATGGACTAAGTCCAAGTTATTTTAAAAAATATATCACATTTAATAATCAATTACATGACTATCTAACAAGAACCAAAAATAATTTACATATTAACAGAATGAAAAAGAAACTAATAATTTACGTATATTTAAAAATAGATTAAGTACTTACCTAAAAGCTAGCAACTAAGTTTTATTATTTATGTTTCTTATTATTTATGTAATTATATTGCTTGTAATGTAATATTTATTGTAAAACAAGAATTGTATATTTGGTGATTCCTATTTAGTAAGGGATCCAAGCCTTCAAAACACGTCAAAATCGTCAAGTAACCCATTCCAGCAAGGTAAATAATTTTTGGGAACAAATTTGGAAAGAGGGTCCCTAGGGGCATCAGAAATTGTTTGTTGGACTTTTGTTGGCTCTTGCACAACTTCTCAAAACGAAAAAAAAAATGACGTAATGGTATTTCATGAATACGTGTTTTTAAACGTTCACCTTCCGCTAAAAAAATAACTATTAGCGATATTGATCTGATTTTTTTTATTTATATAGTAGAATCATGAGCGCCTCTATATGTAGCAATGAAATATAAAAATCGCTTGCAGTTTTTTTTTTAATAAGTCCTAAAGTTACAGCAACGAAATTTGTGTATTGAAAATTTCGACATATGGGAAACTATATTAAATGTTAAAAATTTGTACACACTATATGTGGACAAAATATGGTCCGAAGATCGAAAAAGTTTAAAAAAAAAAAATCAGGTCGGTATCTTACACTGTTTGAGAGATCGATTTTTTAAAGAGACAGTTATTTACGTTTGCGGAACTCCTAGTAGTATTCACCTGTTTTCTGGAGCGCGCGTTGCCATCCAGCTTATTGTAATGCATAAAGAATTTGCAGATAGTAGGATAAAACAGCTTTTGGAAATGAGTGATTGTTATTGAAATTTTTACAAATTATGTAAAATTAAAGTCACATTTGACAGAGGATTATGAGGGTGTTGTTGATAGATAAATAAATGATTAGATTATTTACTATCCCATTATTTAGGTACATTATGTACAAATGGTAAGACCTTTTACAAAAAATGTAAAAAAAATATATAAACACCTATACACAAGTGCAAGCAAGCACTTACGTATTCCTAGTCTGAATCACTGTCTGACAAGAGCTGCTCCGTATTATTTTTGCCTTTAAAACAATTATATTGTAGGGAAAGGCTGCACATGTACGCAACAGAACACCAAGTGCACGCACATTTTTTGTCACACTTTACTTTACAATTGCACTTTTTAATTTTTTTTAGAATCGGTAGTGGTTTTTTGTCATTATTTGCGGTTTTATTTCATTATTCTCCATCACATATCCAAAATTTATGGGAGAATGTAAATTTGGAAGGGGATTGGTGGGACCGCTTGAAGACTAAAATTTGTTATAATAACGCACGTTTTAAATGCAGTAAGAAAGCGTTTTTAATAGGAGGTAGCGAACGTAAGTCACCCTGGCTAATAGAAAAGAAATGCTGCCTTAGCAAATCCAAGGATTTAAAGTCACTACGGCACTATAGATTCACAAAGAACTTAAGAGCATCTTCAATTACACAATAATCAATTGCAACGCAGTATAAAAAAAAATTGCATCGCCCTATAATAAAAATAAAGCAAACCTTTTAAAATACATTTCCAAATTGTGGTGTAAACAAGGAATATGTTGCATATCAATGTAGCCTTATATTTAGGAGGCACATTTGATGACTTATATAAATGTGTTAAAATATCTAAAAATGAGTGCTCTACCGTAATAAATCTAAAGCGGACACAAGAATATTTACACATTTAAAATTTGATGTTTAGGAATTGCGTATTGAACGAGCGTTAATAGAAGCCACTGATACGGATATAAATTTTTTAAGTATGTTTAATTTGTGCAAAATAGAAAATTTAAAAGAATTATGGGTATACAAGTATGGTAGAAAAGGTTATATAGCAATTCACGAAATCAATAAAAGGTTAGATGAAAAATATGAAGAAAAAAATAAACTTCTGGACAATTATTATTGAACTGCATATTCGGATTATTTCTTCAAATTTTGGAATAAGATATCTCTACAGGGAAGAAAATTATGGAGTTGCGGTTTTCGGTATTTTGTTGCAAATTTTATTGACAATAAGCGGTTTTATCTGTTGGAATGAGCATTTGCCTTTGCAAAAATGTATAATATGTTGACATTTACTGTAGCCATTTTCGGTATACAGCGGCTTCTATTTACATAAAAATCGAATGAGAAACAGTATGCCATGATTTTCAAAAACAAAAGGTTGTAGAAAATGTATTGATGAAAATTGGGGACATGTTGAAAAATTATTACAATAACTTTTTAATCTTTGGTATGTACCTATAGAATCTTGTTATTAATAAAAATTTCGTACTGTTTTTGTTTATTGCAAAACTGAAATATTGATCTATCAAAATTACACAGGGTGTTCCGTTAAAAAAAACATAAGATTTCTTTGTGCCGATTTTATGAGGCACCCTGTATACTATTATATATGGTTAAAAAAAAATCACAGAATGCCCTAAAACTTTTGTTTCAAAAATTTTTTTTATCTCAAAAAATAACGTAATAACTACATGTGCAGCCTTTCCCTACAATTGTTTTAAAGGCAAAAATAATACGGAGCAGCTCTTATCAGACAGTGATTCTGACTAGGAATAAGTAAGTGCCTGCTTGTAATTGAATGTCTTATGTATAGGTGTTTTATATATTTTTTTTACATTTTTTGTAAAATGTCTTACCATTTGTACATAATGTACCTAAATAATGGGATAGTAAATAATCTAATCATTTATTTATCTATCAACAACACCCTCATAATCCTCTGTCAAATATGACTTTTATTTTACATAATTTGTAAAAATTTCAATAACAATCACGCAATTCCAAAAGCTGTTTTGTCCTACTATCTGCAAATTCTTTATGCATTACAATAAGCTGGATGGCAACGCGCGCGCCAGAAAACAGCTGAATACTACTAGGAGTTCCGCAAACATAAATAACTGCCTCTTTAAAAAATCTATAACTCTCAAACAGTGTAAGATACCGACCTGATTTTTTTTTTTAAAACTTTTTCGATCTCCGGACCATATTTTGTCCACATATAGTGTGTACAAATTTTTAACATTTAATATAGTTTCCCATATGTCGAAATTTTCAATACACAAATTTCGTTGCTGTAACTTTAGGACTTATTAAAAAAAAAACTGCAAGAGATTTTTAAATTTCATTGCTACAGATAGAGGCGCTCATGATTCTACTATATAAATAAAAAAAATCAGATCAATATCGCTAATAGTTATTTTTTTAGCGGAAGGTGAACGTTTAAAAACACGTATTCATGAAATACCATTACGCCATCTTTTTTTCTTTTTGAGAAGTTGTGCAAGAGCCAACAAAAGTCCAACAAGCAATTTCTGATGCCCCTAGGGACCCTCTTTCCAAATTTGTTGCCAAAAATTATTTACCTTGTTGGAATGGGTCATTCCGTTTTTGAGAGCTTTGGATCCCTCACTAATTATGAAATTAAGGTTATTATTAAAATGCACCATTTAGGGCCAGTCAATAAATGGTCATTTAGAGATCGAGGCGACTTGGCTGAGGCATCAAAGACCACTCTAAGTTTTGTGGTAGAGCTTCCAGGTTTTAAAATGCAATGATGTGGAATATAGTAAACATTGTCAGAAGAAAGAGTCAAATTTTTTGAACTTATAGAGGTCATGTGACCACAGTCTATATAGTCTTGCATAAAAGAACAATATTGTCTATAGAGGGAACAATTTTTAAGCAGACGATGCTCCAAAGAAAAGAATCTCCATAATGCTAAAGAGCGAGAATCAGAGAAAGAGGGTTCAGTATCATTAAAGGGTAGAGATACAGTAAATCGACCAGATGAGTTTCTAGAGTAAGAGTTTTTATAAATGGTTTCACAAAGTAGATCGTCAAGAGATGTTATATTTTGATCAGGAATCGTTTCCAATTCCCAAAACCTTTTAAGAGTAGAGTCAAGTGGAGAATCGCAAACGGATAAAAATGAATTAATCGTCAACGAGGGTTGCCGTAGGCTCATTGATATTGCCCACGATACGACCATCTTTTAAAATAATAGCGAAAACATCTGCTCCAAGAAACATGTCAATAGAACTAGGCACATTAAAGTTACGGTCAGCCAAGTTTAAATTCGAAATATGGTTCCAATTATTGGCTATATTTAGAGTTACAGAAGGCATATCAAAACATATTTTAGGTAAAACCGCCACATCTAGAGCGAGCACCTGACTTGACTGATCTCGAGGGCGTATAGAACAAGTAACCCCTGCGGTTATAGAGGAACCCATTTGACCTAGACCATGAACAGAGAGAGTTTTATAGGAACGAGGTAAACCCAACCTATTAGTACATTTTTCAGTGGTAAAGTTAGCCTGACTTGCGCTATCTAACAAAACCCGAACAGTTTCAAAATAGCCTCGAGAATTCATCACCTCAATTTGAGCAGTAGAGAGTAGCACAGTGGTATTTGTGGGAATTACATTAGTGAGGCTATGTATTTGAGACGTTGAAGGTTGACATAAAGTATTTGGAGAAAGATTAGTATTTTCTGAAACACTAGCAACTGGGACAGCATTAGCAACAGCGTGAGACCTCAAACTTTCCTTGTCAAAATGTAACAAGGTGTGATGTTTTTATTTACAGATTCTACAAGTGTAGCTGGAGTCACAATTTTTTACAGTTTGCTTTAGAGTCTAAACAGTTAGTACACCAGTTTTTTTGTTTTACTAAGTCGTATCTTTCTTTTGGCGATTTAAAAACTAAAGATGGGCATTTATAAATTAAATGATTAGCTTTGCAAAGAGAACATTGAGTTACATGAGTTGAGTATGTGTGTTAACCATGAGAGATGACGACTGTGAGTTCGCTTTATGAACGGGAGAATATTTATTAAATGTAGAGATTTTGTTTTTATTATTAATAGATACAGAGTCTAAAGCATCACACTGTTTGAGCAAAAATTCTACTAATTCCTAATAAGTAGGATTATCTGACGAACTATTTTGTAATTCAAAACGTTTTACTGTTTCGGAGTCTAACTTTCTAATACATACATACATATTATCCCATAGCGTAACAGGGATTCAAAATTAGAAAAATATATTATTCTCTTTGGATTTAACATTAGATATTTAGATATTACTCTGACACTATAACATACTTTATTTAATTTTGCACATAGATAATCAATTTGTCCACCCCAATTTAAAAATTCATCTATCATTAACCCCAGAAATTTAGTTTCTTTTGCCATGTTTATTGGTTCATTTATAATTGTTATATTCTCGGGTGTTACAATTTTAGCCTGTTTTGTTCTAAAGAGGACATTTGTTTTTTCTTTATTTAAGATTAAGTGATTGTTTTGAAACCAATCATTGGCATTAATAAAAAGATTTTCTGCCTCCACTCTTAGATTTCCAGATTATCTGCTCCTGTTAGTAAATTTGTGTCATCTGCATAGTTTGTTATGTGTTGATTAGCGTTTTTTCTAATACAGCATAGATCATTTACATGTATTATGAAAAGTATCGGTCCAGTTATACTCCCTTGTGGTATGCCCAGATTGTTTATTAAGATGTTTGATTTAACTGATTTCCCGTTTTTCTTAATTTCAACTCGTTGGGTACGCCCCGTTAGGTATGATTTGAACCATTCCAAGGCATTTCCTCTTATTTCATACTTATGCAACTTTTCTAACAAAAACTCATGATTCAAGCAATCGTAAGCCTTGGAAAGATCCAAGAACATACCCAACGCGACGTTATGATTTTCAATTATTTCAATAATGGTCTTTGTAAACTGGAAGATGGCTGTATAAGTTGATCTACCCTTTATATAACCATGCTGAGTATCAGCAAATAGATTGCACTTGTTCATAAAAGACACAACTCTATTACATATAACTATTTCAAAATAAGAATAAGAGATCTAAATAAAATAAAATCCCAGGAATCCACTGGGTAATTAAGATTTTTAAGTGCACTAATGTTATCTGTGAAAGTGTCAATTAAATATCTAAGAGAGCGAGGCGAATCAGAAGTTAGTTTCGGAATCTGTTATTTTATCCCAATAATAAGTTACTAATAAGCGATTGTTTTGATATCTCTTGTACAGTCGGCGCCAGCCAAATGTGAACGCATTTTGGTTGTCATGGAATTTTCTTCTGAATTTCATTGTAGTAAGTCAGACTTTGTTTAGTGGCGTAACACAGAGAGGATATATTGACAGTAAATAATATTACTTTTATTATTTTCTGTTACCATAATAATTGGAAGAACGAGGGCTGATACGAATAATATAAAAGAAGTTAGCAAAATAATTAACTAATATTACCTACATCTTAGTGGAAGAAGGTTAATATTAATTATTCGTTTAATTCATTCATGTATAACGATTGTGAGAAATAAAACGACACAAACTAAGCGTATTAACAATAATTAATATATTTCAACACATACCTAATAATTCGAATAATTCAGAAAAACATTAATAAAATAAAAATGGTAAAAACTAATCTTTATATTTAAAAATCAGCAATTCGTCAGGCCAGATAGCTTAAGACGTCTTTGTGCTATTCTGAAAGACCCTGGGAATAATGTTTCTTCTTGAGTTTTGACAGTGGTTTCGAAAGGATTCTGATGGATAAATTCGACCAGAGCACTGTCTTTATTCTCATTGGAGACCTTCCCTATACCTTGCCTTATAGATCTTTGCAGTCTTTGTTCTTCTTGCCAGCGCTTTTTTTTATATAAAGTATACAACTTTTTACCAACATTTAAATCAGCAGCCACTTCACTCAAAGACTTATTTTCTTCCAATTTAGCTATAGCCCTCGCTTCTTACGCTTCAGTTAAATGTCTTGGCATAGTTATCTTTACTTTTACTTTTGACAAATTATGACAAATATATTTGACAACTATTTTCAAATTTTACGGCGACTATGATTTAAAGTGCAAATTACACTATACAATTTTGCCGTTTACATTTGGATGGCGCCGACTAAGCTTTCATAGGCTACAGTATAATTTATATCAGTAACAACAATATTTTTAATCAACAAAAGAGGTTCTTTGTCAAGAAAAGAGTAAATATTGAAACTTTTCACTATTACTAAGAGAGGTATTTTTGTGAATTAAAGAATCATACAAACCAATGAAAGTTGGCCATATTGTTATGTCACCGTAAAATCTCGGAATATTAATTTTTGGCAATTTAATATTGCTCTTTAATTGAGATTGAGGTGCTTGTTCAGGTCTTTTTTTAAATAAATCATGATAAATGGCCTGAATAGAATAATATTTAGATTCAAACTGGGAATGTATATTTTGTTCGGCTTCGATATTAGCACCTTCTTGAACAGCTAATAACTGCAACATCGTACGGTGATGTTCAGTAAATTCTTCTCGAATCGAGTCAATGTCTTTATATCCCATTTGAAAGAGAGTACGAAGAGATTCATCCTGCACAGCATTATTGACCAATGTGTAAAGTTCAAGCATGCTTTTTACAGCAGTACTTCTATATACCTCAGCTTGTTTTATTTTATTCGCCATGTGATTAAAAAAAATTAAAAAATTTAAATTTATTATTAAAGTATATGGTTGTAAATTATTAAATTCCCTGTATAATTTTACTAAGGAAATATAAGTGTAAATAAATCTATAAAATAATTGCGAATACGAGAAGATATATATGAGAAAAATTAATTTAATATTAACTAATTCGCAAAGGTTTTATTTTACAGTAATATTAAATAAAATATATTATTAATTAATGGCTAAGAATGACAAAATTAAAATGAAAATGGTATCGTTTATATTAGCGTCTATGGCAAAGCGTTATCAAATTAATATCGTCTAATTTATGGAGTACACCATGTATAAATCACAGAAGAAAATGGAATCGGCGGAATAATGGCTTACTTATTACTAATGTAATGCAAATAATGAATTACTTAAATAATAATTAAATCAAACAATGAAGAAATTATAATGAAAATGTGATATTATAAAATTCAATATCAATCTAAAAATTATATTTTATTTAACGTTTGTACGTTTAACGAATTGTAATTTTATCAGTCAAATTTCGAACGCTAAAAAGTATCATTACAACAAAAAACTAGAGAAAAACGCCCTTCAGATAAGTATCTACTAACACTAAATAGAAAAAAAATGTACACTGGTGGTAATGCAAGTTATTAACAAAATGCAATAGTAATGTTAGCTGTTTAATCTAAGATTATTAACAACTAACGCACCCTTAGAGAGCAGAGAAAAATATTATTAATTAATTAAATTAATTAGAGAGGAAAAATTATATTGAGCAAAAAATAATACGTAATCGCGGCTAGAAGGACCAAATTAATGTCCGATGCACAGAGAAAAATCTCTCTTAGAGATAATATCTTAAAGGAAAATTAGATAAGTACTTGGTTTAACAATTTCCTACCTGGAATGGTGGTTTTTCGTTCCTCCTGGTATTCAGTCTTGGTGCACCAGACACTAGCTTTTATGCGTTTTTAAGTGGAGAATAATTTATAATAAAGAATCGAAATCACTGTGAGATATAGATTATGTGCCGTTTCACTCCGAGATTTGGTGAACGAGTTCCCGTCTCTCCGGGCCGTTGTCAGTCTCGAGCCACGATAGGAGTTTTTGCCGCACCAAGTAAAAAGTATTGATATGATTAAAAGAAAGAAGGGTAATTTTTTTTTTTATTCACTTATTTAACGTCGGCCTATTTCCGCTACCAGGGCCTATCACCGACTCCAGGAGACGAGCAACCCCCAACCTGGAAATTTTGCCGAACCTCTTATCTTATTAAGAGTAGGAATTTTTTACTTGCCTAACATTTAATAGACAAGGGACCGACTGCTTTACATCCTCTCCGAAGGATGGTATATCCTCAATACACCTCTCACCTACAGTTGTATTGCTTCTGTGATATAGCTGATATACAAGCCGCTAGAAGTAGGGAAACGAGACCGCGTCTTTCCGTGAATAGTCACCATCCAAGTACTGAACGCGATAGCTGTTGCTTAACTTCATATCGCTATGAAGTGAGTCAAGTCAGTCCTCCGCTCGCTGTCAGAAAGAAGGGTAAAGACGGAGAAATATTATTGTTTACTCAAGTCAAAAAATAGTTAAACGAAAGAATTATTATTCTGAGTATAATAGCATGATAAATATAATATAATAATAATTAAAATTACCTAACAAAGAGTTTTATGTCTTTTTTTCGCATTTTAAAAGATAATACGCTATTTTACTAAATTTAAAATCGTTTAATAAAGTGACTTTACCACATGGAAATGTCACTTTACTATTATAGTAATGTCAGTGTTAATAAATAACAGTTTGACAGAAAATATTTCATATACCTACTCGTATTTTTTTTTTGGATTTTAAAGGAAGTAAGCTCGAAGTTGTTTCTCGAGCGGCATTTAAAATGTCTTCAAAACAATTTTCTAAATTGTTTTCAGTAGCAAGATTCATTTTTATAATTAATATGCCGGGTGACCACAAAATGACGCTCATGTCTGTATCTTCTTGGTTTTACAAGATATGAATTTCAAATTTGGACATGTCATATAACGGTTAAATATGCATTATTTAAACCTATTTATCATTTTCTGTCGCATCCGGTTTCACCGGAAATGTTACTAATTTTGGTTTCTTAAATGGAACATCCCGTATATTTTCAAATTTTTTGATTCAGGAGGTCATTTTGGATACAGTCTTGATATATTGAAATAAAAATAATAATGGCTGACATTTTTATAAGCAAATTTAATTTTTTATTTAGGTGTCCATGACCCCAAAAAAATGTTTTGTTTTGCGTCAATAATTAAACAAAAAATACAATTATGGTATTATGCCATATGACATTAGTATTATAAGATTTTAAACATTTCGAAAGTCATTATTTCAAAATCACTATTTTTTTTTAATGGCAACCTGGTGGCGCACTACGTTATTTCAATAAACCATTTTATTACCGATAGCTTGGTACCAAACACTGCACTATTTATTCATATTATAATACATAAAAATACATAATAATAATATTCAACACGATATAAATGATTTAACAATGGATCTCTGTGAAGTAGGTGACTTGCACCTCCTAAATCAAAAAATGTAAAAATATACAGGGTGTTCCATTTAAAAATCTATTCCAGTGAACCGGAAGCGACAGAAAATGTTAAATAGGTCGAATTAATGCATATTTAGCCGTTACTTGACGTGTTCCAATTTGAAATTTATATCTTGTAAAACCAAAAATATACCGGGTGACCACGAGATACACTCACCCCTATATCTTTTTGGTTTTACAAGATATGAATTTCAAATTTGGGCACGTCAAATAACGGCTAAATATGCGTTAATTTGACCAATTTAACATTTTTTGTCGCTTCTGGTTTCACCGGAAATGATGCTAACTTTGGATTTTGAAACGGAACACTCTGTACTTATAGTTTTAAATTTTTTGATTCGGGAGGTTAAAAGCACCTACTTGATAGAGATCCACTGTTATACTTATATATTATCAATTGTTTTTTCATTTATATCTTGTCGAATGTTATTCTTATGTATTTTTATGTATAATAATATGAACAAATAGTGAAGTGTTTGGTACCAAGTTATCAGTAATAAAATGCTTTATCGAAATAACATAGTGAGCCACCATGGTGCCATTTAAAAAAAATTAATTATTGTGGAAAAACGATTTCCGAAATATTTAAAATGTTATAACACAAATGTCATATGACATAATATCATAATTGTATTTTTTGATTAATTATTGAAGCAAAACAAAACATTTTTTTGAGAACATGGCCGCCTAGATAAAGAATTAAATTTGGTCATAAAAATATCAAACGTTAATATTTTTATTTCAATATGCTATGACAGTACCTATCCAAAATGACCTCCTGAATCCAAAAATGTCAAAATATATAGGGTGTTCCTTTTAAAAAACCAAAGTTAGTGTCATTTCCGGTGAAACCGGAAGCGACCGAAAGTGAAAAATCGGTCGAAATAATGCATATTTAACCATTATTTGACGTGCCCAAATTTGAAATTCATATCTTGTAAAACCAAGAAGATATAGAGGCGAGCGTCATTTCGTGGTCACCCGGTATAACTTAAAATCAATTCGACTCACAAAAATTATACATAACTGTTATTACATAAATAAACAAAAACCATGTCGGTTACTAGGTTATGGAAATCCTACACAAGTACCTACTATGATATTTTTTAAATTTTAAACTTTGTAATGCTTTTGTCTATCACTATTTGCTTATAATTACCTACTAACACAAAATTCGAAAAAATAGTATAAACAAATCTTGTAAGATAAGCAGTTTTACTAAACTCATATACTTTGTTTTTCTAAACTTGTTGTTTAATGTACTAGAGGATACAGACTCTCACTTTGACGTAAATAGTAAAATTTACTTTTACTATTTTATTTTATTAAATATTTACCTCTATGGATTTCTGACTTCTTTAGATTTCATTTCTAGAATTATTATACTTTACCTGTTATTATTATTGTTAAAATAATAAAAAGTCCCTAGAGCAATTTTTGGCCACTCTATTTACCTAGAGGAAAAATATTTCACTTCTGTTTCAATTTCAATATCATAGAAACCGATTTCTACTCCCTGGTGTAGAAAATAGTATATTATGTTACTAGGAGTAGAAGGCGACCATTATTGTTGCTGCCGATGCAGCAAACTGGGCGAAACACATAATGAGCCTTCTCTCCGAGTGACATATACAGTACAGCCTCGATAATCCGGACACAAATGGTTCCAGCAAGTGCCGGATTAGCGAGGTATCCGGACTAGTGGAGGTGGATTTTTTTCATATATGTACCTATGTACAATTTTTTTTACTTGTCACAGTAACTAAAAATTAGCTTTAATAATAGTAACAACTCGAAATATTCAACAGAAACTATAAATCTTTTATTCAAAATTAAATATACAATGCATGTATGTAAATTCGTCCGGACTACAGAAGGAAAATGTTTAAAGTGTCCGGTTGATTAGGGTTCGAATTACTGGAGTGTCCGAGTTAAAGAGTGTCCGGATTATCGAGGCTCTACTGTACTATTTTTTTTTCAAGCGTTAAAATCAAAAATATCAAAACTTTAATATTGAAAAATGACACCAGGTCAAATGCGTTCAAGCTTAGTAAAAAAAAAATATATGTAATACTAACAATTTTATTTATCAATGAAACATGTCATAGGTGAATTTGCAATTTCAAGTATTTCAGGTGGTACGCACTGCATTTCTTCAGACTTTCGCTTTTAAATTTAAAAAACGGCTCGACGCGCGACGTCAACTTTTAAAATGACAGTTTATGACAAGTCATAACATTTCATTTTTGTACTAGGAAAAAAATGAGAAATATTTGTACTAGTACAATAATAGGCTCTTTCTACAGAACGTGTTGCATTATGTAATGTAAGTATTATTTGTTAACTGCTTGAAGAAAAAATAAATTATAAGTAAAAATAAATATTTAATGAATTCCAATCACTTTGGATAAAGAACATATCAAACTGTTAATTGTTGGCAAAACCGTCAATACCTACGAATTATTATTTTTAACCAAATTCATAATGCAGTTTTTCTGTTTATTTAAGCACCGTAATTTCAAGTAACAACTGTTTAAGTTGCTATTAAAATCCATTTAAAAATAGGCAGTTTTCCCAGGTCATGCAAAATTCTACTATGAAAAATATCTTCCATAGCGCCCCAAAATAATATAGAAAAATCACTTAATAAATAGAATGTCTCTTGCCTTAACTTCTATTTTTGTATAATATTTATTTTCAGAATTGAATTTGATAATACTGTTCCTGATGTGCCTGAAGATATTACAAAGAGGCAATATAAGCCAGCTGTCGAAATATACCGTCAGTCTCTTAGGTTACTTCTTATATGGAGAAAAGAAAGAGATAAAGAAAAATTTGCCAAACTTTGCCGTTACTTAGTTGCTACACTAGACAGTGACTCACCAAAATTAAGTTATGTGGGGGTAGCTCTAAATAAAGAAAATGTGATAAGATGGATCTCTCATATGAATGATATTCTCTGGAAATGCTGTGAATATTTAGATGATCTTAAACCAGAGTTTACTAGTGATATGAAAAGTATTGTTCTATATTTACATATGTTGGTCTCCTTTACAAGTACAAATACATGGGCTGTATTAAAACACAAAAATATGGATGTATTGAGGTCTGGAATGAATCAGTTGTGTGCTAATCTTATGGGGCAGCTGTTTCATAAAGGGTTTTATCAAACCCTTAAGGTAGCATTTTTATTATATTTTATATTTATTTATTTAGAAACAAACAGGTTACCTAAACCTAATTACATGTTCCTATTGCTCTACTGATAATTTAAATTTAAATACTGTGCATGCTATTTAGTTAATACTTAATTAATCTACTACAATTCATTTATTTGGTCTAAGTGTTATGTGCTATGTGCTTATATCAAAAATCATTAAAGAAAGAAATAGAAAAACAAAAAACAAAAAGAAGCAAATAATAATAATAAATAAAATATATAAACGTTTAAAGTTAACTCAAATATTACGACTGGTTCATAATGAGTAAAACCTATATTTGCATTATATTTTTTATAATGGAGATATTTTATAAATTTGTTCTGAACTACCTCAATTTTTTGTTGTAACCTATTCCCGGAAGGACTCCAAATAATAGATCCGAATTCCAAACGACTTCTTACTAATGACTTGTATAAATGCGTTATACTATCTATATTTCTAAAATCGTATGTTGCACGTTTTATACATCCTAGAGTTTTATATGATTCATTTGAAATATAGTTAATATGGTCTTCAAAATTTAAATCAGACTGAAACAATACGCCTAAATCCTTAGTTTTTTGTACTTTGTTTAAAATATTATTATTCATTTTATAGACTTAATTAGTACGATTTTTTATTCGACTAAAGGTCATTATTTTACATTTACTCAAGTTAAAATACAATTTATTTTTGACAGACCAGTTGCAAATATTTTCTGTCATTTTGTAATTTTAAGTAATCATCCATATTTTTTATTTGATTAAAAATTTTAAGGTCGTCAGCATCCAAAAGACACTCTCATGATACCCCATAAGATAAATCATTAATAAAAAGAAATAATAGTAAAGGACCCAGATTGGAACCCTGTAGCCTGTAGTACACCAGACCTCACCAAAAACTTATGAGAGTGTACAGTCGTACACCTTTGAATGTAACAAACTGTTCTCTTTTTTTCAGATATGATTCTAATAAAGTTAATAAGCGATCACTAAAACCAAAAGCAAACAATTTTGACCGGAGAATGTCATGATTTACTTTGTCAAAAGCCTTGGCAAAGTCCATGTAAATAGTGTCAACCTGGTCCTCCTCAAAAGCCAAATTGACCCGTGCTGTTCATTAGAGATATATTGTTTGACATACTCATAAATCTTTTCATATAAAATAAATTCAAATAATTTTGCTATACAATTCAGAATAGAGATAGGTCTATAGTTTTTAACATCATTTCTATTGCCAGTTTTATGTATTGGAGTTATTTTATTTTTTTAAATTCTGTTGGAAATATTCCGGAATTTAATGATTTTTGAAAAATTATTTGTAGGGGAAACATCAGTAATTCTCTACAAGCCTTAAATATGTAACAAGGTATTGTTGTCGGGCCCTGCTGAACGTTTAGGTTTGAGTTATTTGAAAGCGTTCTCCATATCTGCAACGGTAATTTTGGTGAAAGTCAAAAGTTTAGATTTACTGCATCATTATCTAAACTTTTTATCAGTTTTACATTATAAGTTGATTTTTCTCGATCATAAACTTCCACAAAATAATTTGCAAAACTTTGAACTATATCCCTTTTATCTGACATTACTTGATTGTTGTTAAAAATTGAAAATCAGATGCTTTTTTTCCTTTTTGCTATTAACATGATTCCAGAATACGTTAGGATCTCTTGCTACATTACATTCTATGTTCCTAATATATTCCATATGAGCTTGCTTAGTTTTAATTTTTAGATTGGCAACTCTCTATACCTATCGTAAAAAATATCAGATTCAGATTTCCTTTTCCTAAAATATTCCTTCTGTTTTAATTCCATTTTAATTTCATGTGAGAACCACGGTGGCTGCGTTTTGTAAGATCTGTTACTGAAACCTTTACATTTTGGCACACATATATCTTAAATTTCATAAAATTTAACATAAAAATAGTCTACCGCATCATCTACATTATTAAAGTCCTCTAAACTATCCCAGTTACAGTTTCTTAATTGTTCGTATAGTAACATAAAATTAGCTTTTTTAAAATCATATTTGTTTTCTAGATTAACTGAATCATTTCCCGAAATTTTGCATTTTTCCAAGTCAATATCACAAAGTAACGCAGGGTGTTTCTTGTCCTCGGGTACTATGGGATCACGTTCATTAGTGACCACTACGTTTATGTTACTGAATACCAAATCCAGTGTCCGAAAGTCTTCGTCTAGACGATTGTTGAACGATTTCAACTCAACTATTTTTTAACTCTGACATAGAAGCTGTAATTTGTTTATTTGAATTAAAGATAAAATTAGCACTATTAACGTATGCCATTGGAATATCAAATTTTATATAAAAAAAATATTTTCTGGATTTTTACCATTTAAAAATTGACTAGAAATGCTAAAAATGAACACAGCTGGAAAGTTTACGTCACTAGTATATTCTGACTAAGTATGAAAAACTCCGATTTGTCAGATAATCACACGAGTTGTTGAGGCTAAATGTTATTGATTATAAACGGAAAAACATTTTTTCAAACAAAAGTTTTAGTGTTTAAATGTTATTTGTGGCATTTCATAAATTATTTCTTTCCTTTTCTTTTTTGGGATTTATTACCACATTCCTCGAGATTCCTATCCAACGCAGTATTTTTGTATTAATTTAATTCCTATTAGTTGTCAAAATACACCCTCTAACTGATCCTCTGACATTACGTCAAAGGCGTAGAGGTTATTTCCCAGTTTTAAACTGGTTAATTTGAATATTTTTTAGATAAATCGAATTTTTTGGATAGGAATCTCGAGGAATGTGGTAATAAATCCCAAAAAAGAAAAGGAAAGAAAAAAAGTTTTAGGTTATTCTATGGATTTTCTTGCCGCCATATTCACTAGCATACAGGGTGCCTCATAAAAGCCGGACAAACCAAATTTATGTTTTTTTAAATAGAACACACTGTGTATTTTTGAATATTATGAAAGCCCTCGTTTTCCTGATTTCAAAAATGTATATGTTGACATTTACTGTGGCTATTTTTGATATACATCGCTTCTATTTCCATATAAATCGAATGAAAAACAGATGCCATGATTTCCAAAAACAAAAGGTTATAGAAAATCTATTGATGAAAATAGGGGACATGTTGAAAATTTATTACAATAATTTTTTAATACGTATAGAATCTTGTTATTAATAAAAATTATGTAGGTATTGTTTTCCTATTTTGCAAAACTGAAATATTATTCTAACTAATAATAATTACACATAGATATAATAGTAAAAGTTAACATAATATACATTTTTGAAATCAGGAAAACGAGGACTTTCATAATATGCAAAAATACACAGTGTGTTCCATTTAAATAAACATAAGGTTGCTTTGTGCCGCTTTTATGAGGCACCCTGTATACTATTGTATATATTGTTGTAAAAAAAATTCATAGAATGCCCTAAAACTTTTGTTTGAAAATTTTTTTTTATCTCAAAAAATAACGAAGTTAGAGAGGGGTCCATTTATAATCAATAATCCTGTACAGCTAATACATATAATTAAAACACAAGTGCTATTTTTCTACACCCACATTATCATTAAAAAAATCCAAATACATTTAGTAGATTGATCAAAAGTTTATTTTTAATAATCATTTCTAAAGCGGCAGTTTCACATAGCAGTCGACTGCTATAACATCTGAACTGATTGGTGGGGAATATTTCTACTGCGGTAGTTTTACTGCTATGTACTGATTGACTGTACTTTTTAAATGAAATAATATATACTTGTTTAAAATGGCGCCGAATACAGAAATAGTGATAAAGGGTGTGATTACCTGTTTATTTCCATTAAATAAGTTGCTCTTATAGAAGCTATCTTTTTTTTGACAATTTCTTAATTTAAACCCATCTTTTCCGCAATATTTGCAAGTGCGGCTTTTCTTTTCATGTTATTTTTGTACTGTGGTGACTGTATGTTCCATAAACATTCATTTTTTCGATATAATTGTATTAAATGAAAAATTTGGTCATCCGAGAACGCAATACGTTTAACAGATTTCGCCATTTTATTCCTCAAAGCAGTCGACTGTGATAACAAAAGTAGAAATATTTCTAGTCGATAGCAGTAACTGCCATAACATTCAATTGCGATCGAAATAGTATGATTCACATAAATAAACACCTGACAGTGTAGACACGCCCACCAAACAGTCGCTGTATGTATGTAAATTTAAAAAATCTAGTTATTCTTCATAAAACAGGAACATTCTATCTTTTCAGTTTTTTTTTTTACTGGGATTGGAACTTCGGAAAAAAATCATGAACTTTCCCATGTAAATTCAAATTCAAATTCAGCCAAGTCTACCCGTAGAAAAGTTTATTCATTTATAAACCAGCGACGATCCAGGCTGTACGATTGTACATGTAATAATGGCTGGCAGCATGGAAGAAACTACACCAATCCATGCTCAGCTAATTTTGTCAACAGTCACACATTCAGGAACAATCTCGGAATGTGAGGATAGCAGTCTCAGAAAAGTATGGGGTACCGACTTGGACAATAATAAAGAACGTGTATTACTATACCGGTTGTCAACGAGATCACTAGCACTTCTGTTTTGTCTCTTCAAGATATTAAAATGAAACTCGGCATAATTAATATATAAGTGTCACATTTTGACTTATTTAAAGATTTTTTTGGACTTCCGATTTAGTCGGAAGTGACACCAACTCTTGATTTTTAAATGGAACATAAACATAAAACATAAAACACATCACAGAAATTAGACAACCCCAAATCCAAAGCCAAAGGCTGTCCGGAAGAGGGCTACACATTAGAAAAAACGCCATACCCACCGACATCGCCATCTGCCAGTGCTGGGTCTCGAACCCGGACACGATAGGCAGTGAGGCCAGAGCCGTGACTGTCACTCATGCCCTAGCCCACTGTGCCACCGAGTCGAACACTCTATATATATTATGTATATTATTGCATTTTCAGAATCGTGGAAAAATTCTGAACAGGTTTGAACTATTTTGGTGAGCTTTTACGCCAACTTGATTTTTTTATGGCCAAGTTTTGTTTTGATTCTAGAGTGCTGCGATTTACTATAATTCATCGTAAATGACATAAGAAATAATGGAAAAATACAAATTTGTCTTTATACCAACAAATTTAATAACTAGGCGCATTCTAAATCTTTTAAAATTAGTTTCTTGCAAAAAAGTCTTTTTTTTTAATGGCACCACCCTGCAGCATCCCTTCAGTTAAATACAACTTTTCAAGACCAATCCAACGGTACCATCAAATCCAAAATTCATTGATTATTAAACTCAAAAACTTAATATTAGTTTTTCATTATGATATAAATTATTGTTAAAGTAGGTAAGCCATGAAAAACAAAAATTATTTATACTAAAGGGTTTTCTAATAAGCAATTGCTTTGGAATGTAAATGTCAAATTGTGATAACAAATGTGTTCAGTGCATTGTGACAAATTAATATGGACATATGTACGGTTGAACAAGACGATGTGTGATGATGCTTAATTACATAAGCTGTACTGTTTGCAACTTACTTCCACAAACAGTATTTCTAGCTTTGTAATACCTTTATTTTTACACGGAATCTCGGGCGCCAGTTTCTTTGTTTATAGTGCAAGCAAGAAACAGTACATTATTTCTTGGCGGTTTCCAAGAAAACCCTAGGTAACTGCAGTGAAGAACGGAGTGATACAGGGGTCATGTAATGAATTGATAATACCTGTTTAACTAAATATTCCTTACTTGAAATAATCACACGGAGTGTTCAGAGACCAATATACAACATTTAATCCTTTACCAATATTGTGTACAAAATAAACGTGAAATTCTTAGGGCTAGCAATATTTACAAGGGAGTATTGTATAATAGAGCTGTATACTGATAAACAGGAATGGGTTAGCGACGGAAATCTAGTATTTACGGAGTCGTGGTCGGTAAAACGCGGATAGCGGGTTTTGGGTATTTTATTTCCTTTCGACGGGCAGTCCAAAGATACTAGCGAGATTTTATTAATTTATAATGATAAACTTTTACGGGGCCCGTTACTGCAAACTAGAGTGTTACTACTAAAAAGACGTATTTCATTTATTTCTACCCTCGGGCGGATACGTGACACTCCAATCATTTTCACGCAATGAAGGATCAATTCTTCTATTATTTAATGTTAAATGGATCGCTGAGACTCCAATCATTTTCACTTAATGAAATGTCAATTCTCCTAATAGTTAATGTCGGCTGGATCGTTGAGATTCCAATCGTTTTCACGCAATGAAGTGTCAATTCTCCTATTATCTAACGCGGCGACCAATGAGATAACAACTGTTTTCACGAATTTGATATCTCACGGGTTGGTGTCTCCTTAATTAGGGTTACGCAACTACCGGTTTGTTCAACTCTATGTTTGGTTTGATTTAGCAGGTCTCTTATTTAAAACGCAGATAAGTTTTATTATAATTATTAAATTTACTATTTGATTCTACGGTAACAAAATGAACAAGGCTACGTATCTGTTAAGTAGAGTATGTTAACCTGAAGTGTCGTTCATTATTATTATTATTTTTTGTTGTAAATGAATTATTGTTACGCCCCTGTATAGTGGTAAGGTTCTTGGAGCCATGTTGGCCCGCATAAGGACAATCAGTTCAGTATGTAATGATCCGTAGTAGGGCGAAGTCTGTGTTCTGTTCTCATTATTGTATTGTGTCTATACAAGCTAATAAAGCCAAAATCAAGAAGCTGGTTTTATTGAAATTCAAATAACATATACGTCATCTTCATTGTGGTCCTTCAAAGAGCCGTATTATTAATTAATACCAGAAGAATTTAAGAAATTTAACATCAACTACTGGAAGCTTGTGTAAACGTAAACACGTGCCTCATAGCACCATCTCACTCATTTCAACCCACTACGGCGTACTACATCCATCCATCTCGCTCATGCGACACCGACCCAGAGCAGGTACTATTCCAGCCAACCAGTCAACTATTATAATCATCAATACAGCAATTCTTATCTGAAATTGAATGGTCAACCATCCAGCCCCAGAGATAAACAAACAAGTGAGTTTCATCCTATATCCTATCTTATTTTAAAAAAAAAAAATATCTAACTTAACCCAGCTATATTTGAGCAGATTATTATTATCTCGATTATTATTCAATCTATTTTCATATACATACGTCTTAGGTTGGGACTTATTAATTTGGATACTTATTCAATTTATTACTTGTTGAGTAAATTATTAAATACAATGGCGGAAGAATTACAAAATTTAATTAAAAAACGAAGCACTTTAAAGAGTCTTTTGACGAGATTTCAAAATTTTATCAATAACGTAGATCAAACAGATGAAACAGCATTAACAGATTTACAATTACGTTTGTCCAAAATAGAATCTAGTTTAGATGATTTTAGTTATGTTCAGGATCAAATTGAATTATTAGAAAGTGATAATACGGAAGAAAATAACAAGCAACGGGAATTATTTGAAAATAATTATTTCAATTTAAAAGCAATTGCATTAAGAATTCTTAGATCCGCAAATATAGTCCAAAACGACTTAGATATTCAAAGTGTAGGGGGGAGCAGTGTAAGAAGCGAGGTAAGAAATAGTAATTCATCTTTGGTTCCAAAGCAAACAAATTTCCATCACATGAAGTTACCTACTTTATCCTTACCAAGTTTCTCAGGTGAATTCGATGAATGGTTAGGTTTTTATGACACATTTAAATCTCTAATTCATGATAACGAAAATTTAACTGACGTGCAAAAATATCATTATTTGAAATCCTCCATCAAGGGTGATGCGGCGTTAATAATTCAGGCATTAGAAACATCAGCTGAAAATTACTCTGTTGCTTGGGGTCTACTTAAAGAAAACTACGAAAATAAACCGCGAATTATAAATAATCACATACAAGCACTTTTCGACATGGATGTTATACCAAAAGAATCGTACACGTCTTTGCAACAATTGTTAAATAATACACGTAAACATCTAAGAGCATTAAAAATGCTTCAAAAACCAACGGAACATTGGGATACCTTAGTTGTATATTTAATTTCAACGAAACTCGATCATACCACCAAGCGGGATTGGGAAAAAACAAAATCTGAATTAAATGTCTTAGCCACGATTGATGACTTGACAACATTTTTAACAAAAAAATGTCAGTTTTAGAATCCTTATATGCAACTAATAAACGTCAAGTTTTTAGTAGTCGTAATGAAAAATCAAATGTAAGATCCTATGTCTCGGTTCAGAATTATACATGTAAATTTTGTAAAGAGGGACATCCTATTCATCAATGTAAGTCATTTTTAGAATTATCAGTACGTGACAGAATCAATGAAATTTCTAATAGAAAACTTTGTAAAAATTGTTTTAGACATAACCATCAAACAAAAGATTGCACAGGCACAAATTGCAGGAAGTGTAATTTAAAGCATAATACACTCTTACATTTGTCATCAACCGTAACGAATAAATCTGCACCAAATAGTCAATCAGATAATGTCATAGCTGACAATAAGTCAACTAACACAGATCCAAAACCAAATATGAATACAGCCGTAAATATCGTAAATACACCAGTAGGACTCAGTTCGTATTCTACCAAAACTCAAGTACTATTACCTACAGCACTGGTTTATGCTTCGGGTACTAAGGAAATTAAATTAAAATGTCGTATTCTGTTAGATTCAGCATCTCAATCTAATTTTATTACAAAAAATGTATATGAAAAATTAGGTTGCAAGGGTAAATCAATTAATCTTCCTGTCTTTGGTATCAATAATTCTAGAGCACCTGTTTTATGTGAAAGTAAAATTAAAATTGAATCATTATACAATGCGTTTAACTGTACAGTTTCATGTCTAGTGTTGCCTGAAATTACACAACATCTACCCCAATCTTCTCTAAATATAGACGACCTAAATATACCGACTTCCTTGCAACTAGCCGACCCAAAATTTAATGAATCAAGTGAAATTCAAATATTATTAGGCGCAGAAATTTTCTGGAAAGTAATTTGCATTGGTCAAATATCTCTTGGAAAAAACTTACCTGTAGCACAGAAAACTCATTTTGGGTGGGTTATTTCAGGCTCAGTGCTTGTACCAAAAAGTCATATAAAATATCACAACTCATCATGTTTTTCATGTTTATTAACCACCAATGATAATGACAATGACAACTTGAGTATACAACAACAATTAATCTCTTTTTGGAAATTAGAAGAAATTCACCCATCTACATTATTAACTAGTGAGGAAATTCAGTGTGAAGAATTTTTCTCAAAAACAACTAAACAAGACCAAAACGGCCGATTTATCGTTTATTTACCTTTCAAAAATAACGTTAATGATTTAGGAGAATCATATACAATTGCTAAACGACGATTCTTTTTATTGGAAAATCAGTTTGAGTCGAATTCGGAATTAAAAACAGCTTATGTCGATTTTATGCAAGAGTATCAAAAATTAGGGCACATGACTCGAGTACATTATACTGCTAAAGAACTGCAAGATGCATACTTTCTTCCACACCATGCAGTTTTTAAATCGGACAGTTTTACATCAAAAATACGTGTTGTGTTCGACTTATCATGCAAAACTTCATCGGGTATTTCTTTAAATAATACTTTGATGGTTGGTCCCACCATACAATCCGACCTATTCTCAATTATAATGCGATTTCGAATTCATAAGTATGCGTTCACAAGTGATTGTGAAAAGATGTATCGTCAAGTTAATATACACGAAAATCACAGAATTAAACAAAATATTTTATGGCGATGCAATAAATTGGAGCAACTTGAATGTTACCAATTAAACACAGTGACGTATGGCACGGCCTCAGCGCCATATTTAGCCACAAGATGTCTAGTACAAATAGCACAAAATAATAAAGAAAACTATCCGGATGCATCAAATATCATCAAAAATGACTTTTATATTGATGATTTAATAAGTGGTAGTGACAGTATTGATAATGCTAAACTTTTAATTACCCAAATCAATCATTTATTACAGTCATCAGGATTTACACTGAGAAAATGGGCCTCAAATTGCCCAGACATATTAAACGATTTAGAATATACCACCACAATAAGGCATTTTAGTGATGAAAACGATACTATTAAAACTTTGGGTTTAATATGGAATTCAAAGCTAGACACATTTCAATTTCCTGTAAATTGTCATAATCATAACAACATTACAAAGCGTACAATCTTGTCAACTATTAGCAAAATCTTTGATCCTCTAGGTGTAGTTGGGCCTATAATCGTAACTACAAAAATTCTACTCAAGCGTTTATGGCAATTAAATTTAAACTGGGACGAATCAGTTCCACATGACATATATACATCGTGGGTCAATTTTCGTCAAGAGCTTAATTATTTAAATGAAATCAGTATTCCGCGACATGTTATATGTTCTCAACCAGTATTTATTCAGCTGCATGCATTTTCTGATGCAAGTGAAATCAGTTATGGAACTTGTATCTATTTAAGATCAACCAATTCTCAAGGTCAGCATGTAGTTCATTTGTTATGTGCAAAGAGCAGAGTAGCTCCCTTAAAATCCATAACTTTACCCAAACTAGAATTATGCGCAGCTCATCTGTTGGTCAAGTTGGTAAATCAAGTGCGTACTCATATTCATATAAACATAAATGAATATTATTTCTGGTGCGATTCAACGATCGTGTTAGCTTGGTTGTTAAAACCGCCATCACAGCTTAAACCCTTTGTTGCGAATAGAGTAGCAGACATAATTGATTCTACTGATCCTGCGCAATGGCACCATATACGAACCTATGATAATCCGGCAGATGTAATCTCCCGAGGTACAACCCCAAAAAAACTATCAACCTGTTCACTATGGTGGCATGGCCCGAGTTGGTTAACCGAGGACACTTCCTTATGGCCAAACTCTCAGATAAATCTAAACCAAGTCAACACACCGGAAGTTAAAGAGAAAAAATCACAACATTCATTAGTCGCGACAATACAAGCTGATTTTATATCTACTCTTGTGAGTAAATACTCGAACCTTAATAAATTACAAAATGTTATCGTATATTGTTTGAGATTTATAAAAAATTGTTCAGGTCGAGAATCAAGGACAGTTGGTCCAGTTAATATGGATGAAATTAAAATGGCTATGACTTACATCATAAAGTCGATCCAAGCAATAGAATTTAAAGAGGATATTCAAAATTTAATAAATCAACATGCCTTATCAAAGAAAAGTAAATTACTTTCACTGAACCCTTTTTTAGACGAAAATCAAATTTTAAGAGTAGGAGGTAGATTAAAAAAATCTGAATTGACGTATTTACAAAAATTTCCTTGTCTACTTCCAAATAAACATGATTTAACAACGCTAATTATACGCGATGCTCACCTTAAGACTTTCCACTCTGGTCCTCAAACAGTACTGAGTAATATTCGGCACAACGGCTTTTGGCCTATTTCAGGTTTAACCTCAGTAAAACGAGTGTTAAAGGACTGTGTGACATGCCGACGTATAAATCGAAATTATTATCAACCTTTGATGGGAGACTTGCCCACATCACGAATTACGCCATCGAGACCGTTCTCGATTTGTGGTACAGATTTCGCAGGTCCATTTACAATAAAAGAATCAAAGGGCCGTGGACGTAAAACTAATAAGGCTTATCTATGTGTGTTTGTTTGTTTTGCAACCAAAGCGGCTCATTTAGAAATTGTCAGTGACTTGTCTACTGAAGCTTTCATCGCGTGTTTAAGACGTTTTATATCTCGACGGGGACTATGTCATACTATCTATTCTGACAATGGAACAAATTATGTCGGAGCCAATGCAGAATTAAAAAAGTGGTATGAATTAGCTTCCAATGACGAACATAATGATACAATCTCAAAATTTCTAACCACTCGCTCTGTAAATTGGAAATTTATACCTGCAAGATCCCCCCACTTCGGTGGCTTGTGGGAGTCATTAGTTAAATCAGTTAAAAGACATCTTTATAGAATAACACGTGATCAAATTTTTACATTTGAAGAAATTATGACATTATTTGCTCAAATTGAAGCGATTTTAAACTCTCGCCCTTTAATTCCTTTGACCTCAACTCCTACCGAGTACAACTTCCTAAGTCCCGGACACTTCCTTATAGGTGACTCATTATTGGCTCTGCCTGAACCTAATACTTTGGACATAAATATCAACCGATTGAGACGATTCGAGAAGATCCAGCGTCTTCAGCAACAATTTTGGAAAAATTGGGCTAATGACTATCTAAATACTTTGCAATCCAGAATAAAATGGAAACAACCAACTGGACGTTCCATACAAAAAGGAAATTTAGTTTTACTCCGTGATCAAACTCCACCCTTGTCATGGCGAATGGGACGAATCATTGACGTTCATCCTGGTACAGATGGCATCATCCGAGTAGTAACTGTGAAAACATCAACAGGTTGTGTGAAACGTGCAGTGACCCAACTTTGTGAATTGTTAGATGACTCATCACAAGAATGATGAATGTAATGTATCTTTAAAATTATTTATATGTCATTATGTATTTGTGTCAACAAATTTTTATGTAGTTATGTTAACTATCATTGGAAGGCATTTGCTTCCAAGGCGGCCGGGTTGTTAAGTAGAGTATGTTAACCTGAAGTGTCGTTCATTATTATTATTATTTTTTGTTGTAAATGAATTATTGTTACGCCCCTGTATAGTGGTAAGGTTCTTGGAGCCATGTTGGCCCGCATAAGGACAATCAGTTCAGTATGTAATGATCCGTAGTAGGGCGAAGTCTGTGTTCTGTTCTCATTATTGTATTGTGTCTATACAAGCTAATAAAGCCAAAATCAAGAAGCTGGTTTTATTGAAATTCAAATAACATATACGTCATCTTCAGTATCTTTGCTGGTACCGATATACGATGCGGGTTGGCTCACTTGTGCTTACCAATGTTTTAAAACAATGGCGGATTTAAAGTATAAAATTACGGTGCGGTGTTGACGGACTGATCTGCTTTCTCGGGCTACTAGACGAAAAATCTCCCGGTTAAGCATGCTCTCCACGACTTTATAATCTAATTTTTGCCCTACGTAGCTATGTAGCACGTGGGAGGCGAACGATGGAACTTAACAAGTACTTGAGCTGGGTAGGTTTACTGCCCAGTTCACGCATATTATATAACTTCGGATAGTTTTCAAAATTATTGCACAACGGCAATAAGCTATACGCGATTTTTAAACCTGGTTACAAAAAGAAACGAATTAAATGGACCCGGATTAAGGTTACTAACAAACTTTAGTAACAAATGGTTTTTACTTATTTACTGCTTCGGGAATTTAAACATTATTTAATTTAATTCTTGTTTACCCATGGTTCGTACAACTCAAATTAAACTTAAATAATTCAAACTATACTACCAGAGGGTGTACCCAAGTGACAAAATGATTTTTAAATAACGGAAAATGTGTAACTGAAAAATCACTTCGTTACAGATGATGGAAATCATGTTACTGTTAATATTGAGCGGTATAGGAATATGCTAACAGAATATCTTTGGCCTGAACTGAGAAATGTTGACATAAACAATGTTTTCTTTCAACAAGATGGTGTGACGTGTCACACATGTCGTGAGACAATTGATTTATTGCAACAACAGTTTCCTGGATGCGTTGTTTCGAGGAATGCTAATGTCAACTGGCCGCCAAGATCATGCGATATCACACCCTAGGAGTCTTTCTTGTGGGGTCATGTGAAATCTTCGGTTTATAAAAATAAACCACGAACAATTCCTGACCTTAAACGGAACATTGGACACACCATTCAAAATATACCACGCGATATGTGTGAAAGAGTAGTTCCAGATTGGGCCTCTAGAATGCATTCAGTCAGACCAAGTCGAGAAGGACATTTAAACGATTTTATTTTTAAAACATAAATGCCATTGATTGTTCTCCCAAATAAAATAAAGATTTAAGGATTATCACATATAGTTATTATTGTGTCTCATTTGAAAGTTCTGATTCGCTAATTGGAAAACCCTTTATAATAAATAATAAATAAATACACCACATGTAATTACGACCCCCTTTATCCCAGAAGGCTCTAGGAGCCTTGTGCGGGAGGGGGCTACACATTTAAAGACAAGGGACACACATCCAATATCCGTGTATAATGGAAAAATCCCTCTCACAGTATTTTCCATTGCCACGACGGTGAGAGGCAGGTACTCTCGACCATCAGTCATATAATTATGTATTACACTACCAATTTCGAAAGATTAATAGTTATTAAATTTGTTGGTTAAGTCAAATTTGTATTTTTCCATTATTTCTTATGTCATTTATGATCATTTAAATTTAATGGCAGTGCTCTAAATTCAAAACAAAATTTGCCTCTAAAAAATCAATTCTGTGTAAAAACCAATATAGTTGAAACCCATTCGGAATTTTCCCAGGATTCTGAAAATATAATAATATATAGTATAGTAAATAAGGTGCAAAAAAGGGGTGCTAGTGATATTGTTGACACCCGGTATGTAACCGATGTGGCTGCCCACAATAAATAGTCTGCATAATGGTTAAAAACAAGTTACAAATATACAGATTTAGTACACGTCACATGTCTTACACATGAACAACTTCGGATCGCAGAAACTGTTAGACACTGCTATCTCATAGTTGGTAGATTAACATAAAGCCTTAAAACAAACATTTTAATAACGCTACACAATACTACACAATCGCCGATTAAAACTAGGAATACATGTCTTGAATCCACCCCTGAGTTACATATGTACAATTTCTCCCGATCCCTACTCATTTCTATGCAGTGCAGCGACACTTTCGAATTGTATTGGCCCAATTCAAAGTGTAACCTAACAATTAGCTCCAGCTAGCTACAGCAAGGTAGAGAATTCGGTGAAGCCTTGTTTTGAGTACTGAGATTCTATTAAAACAATATATGGGCGCCAGAGTATTTTTAACTAAATGCACAAAAGTTTACTTAAAACACAATTAGGTATTTACTACACATAAATTTGAAAGAAAGAAAAGCTTAGATTTTAACAAATTTAATTTTACAAATTCTGTACAAATAAAAAAATGAATAGTATAATTGAAATATTGAAACTATGAACAATAAAAAAATGGAATAAAATTTACTATTAACTAATTTCTCTGTCTGTCTGTTTTCTTTTGGGAAAGGCTTACACAACGGAATGAAGTGAGACGGAAGGGGTTCTCCAGGTATCGATGAGTCCTGCGAGTACTCGAGGTGATGTAGAGGTTGTAAGATCCTGTCTTCACACTCCTGCTCAATCCAGAGTGTCCAGGTTCCAACCAAATTAGTTACTTTTCGGTAACACCCAATAATATCTCCTTACTTCTGATGTTGTTAACTCGGTATAGATTTCCAGTGAGTCCAATTTCCAGAAAGCCAGATGTCATGAAATAAAGACAGTTGAGACAAGAAACAGAGAAATAAAAATAGGTTGAAAATTATTTCAACTAGTGGTAGATGAAAAAAATAACAAAGTTTCGGCAATATAGATAAATTACTAGATATTATTCACAAAATTAATATTTCTTAATATTACAATAGAAAATTGTCAAAATGACACAACAAATATTAGAATTTGTAAAATGACCAAATTTACATAAACATACGGTATCTGACACCAATTACTAAAGAAATGAATTATTAACAAAATAATACTAAAATTTGAACACAAGTATTTAGTAAGGTTGCAAAACTTCACTATCAGTTCATTAACAAATAACCTAACTTGATTTAATTTGTCCTATAGGTTGAAAACCATGAGGAGACTGTAATTTTTTTTAAAGGAATATAATTTAATATCAGATTACAGAACAATAGAAACTTAGGAACGTTAATGAAGTAATAATTGTAAAAATTCAAATATTTAATATTAATAACAAAATAATTAGTAACAATAATAATATTGAACTAAATTCGAAATTTTAACACAAATAAAGATTTCAAATTAATCTTTTATTGATAGTTGAACGGTAAAAATAGCAAAAATTAATATATGAAATAATCGATAATTAAGATAGCAAAGGTCTTTCGCTTTTCGACGAAAAGAAATTGATTGAATTTATGCCTAATTTAAAATGGCAGAAAATACTTAAAATCAAGGTAATTATACACTCTTGTAATTTACACGATAATTAAGGAATGAACTAATAATAATTTGTCAATAATAAATTCGATATGGCGTGAATATGATGAAAAAAAGAAAACCAGAAAATCGGACTTCTGTCACATCCGAAGCAAGTGATCAAATGTACTACAAATTGATTAATTCAAAGAGAATAAAAAAATGCTATAGATCACTTACCTCGTTTGCTTTGGAAGTTCCTGGACAGAAATCGGTAGCTCTGGACAGTAAATAAATTCGGCAAAAACCCAAGTCTCAGATGGACTTCCTTACTATACCAAAACAGTTTAATTTTCGTTTTTTCCAGCTCATATGAACCACAGTAGTAGAACCTAATAACAATAAAAAATCCACACAGAAATTGTTCTATGCACGAAATACGATAATCTGCAAGTTTCACTTACAGCGATAATTTATACAATTTAAATATTGTATAACGTGTCAATTAGCAATAATTGAAGCACGAAACGTCTACTTTAGACACGATACGGTAAAACGGAAATGGGAATACCCATCCACGTGTTTAAAAACAGTGCTACTAGGTAATTATCTAAAAATAATCCAAAATACGTAACTAATACGAAATACGGTAATTATTCTGACAAATTATTATTAACTAAAGCAAGAAATCAAAAGCAAATATGATAATAGCGATATTTAAGCAATTACAAGAAGTACAACTTACCCCGATGAAATTCAAAAGGCGAAAGATAGTCTATCTAGCCTGAAATGTGCTTCGTTCACAACGTTCGGCCGCTGTCGCGTGTTTGTTGCATTTTTTCCTACCACATAGCGATCATATACGCATACAGGGTTATTCAGTATTGAGGAGTCATATTTTAATACGTTAAATAGAAATTATAATCTGCTGTAACGAATTACAACTTAAATCGTTACAGCAGATGAATTCCAAAAAGCCTATTTTTTATGATGGTGGTAGAAAAAAATACCGTTTTTATTTAGATTTTGATTACATATTTTGTTTTAGAACTTGTTACTTCGAGGTTTAGGAAGAATCAAAATTGCATTTAAAAATGTATCCATAACAGCCATCCTGACTCTTTCATTAAGGCCACTTATCGCTGTTAATTATTCAGATAAATTAATGACTATATTTTTGATTAATATATTTTCTGTACCTGGTCTTATTCAACATTTGCAAATATTGTCTCCTGAGGTAATATAAACTTCCTTAGAAAGGAACTAAAAATGTATATTATGTATAGTTTTTTTTTTAGACAGTATTAACAATCAACAATCATAAATTACTCTCAAGAAGTTTGGAATTACTTTCTAGTCAACAGTCTATGAGAATTGTGTTTAACACACTTGAAGGAAGCTCAGCGTTATGTCTTCTAGCAAATTTGATACAACTGGCATACATTGAAAAGCACACAACACTTAAAGATTTATGCTTTCCTACATTTACAGTAAGTTTCTTGAATATAATACTAACTCTATTTGAATTACTTACGAATACGAACAATGATGTCGGTTTTACACGATTTTCGGAAAAATATCTATGTACGTGAATTAAAAAACTTTATTTGAAATATTTACGATATTTAGTTTATTGTCGACTGATGTCTGTCGTTGGTATTAATGATATTGTCAAAGACTGATATCAGTATCTTTTTAAGAAGGGAGATCCATTGCAGCCAGACAATTACAGACATATCTGCCTATTACCTGAATTCTCAAAAATCTTAGAAAGGTATGACAATTATAAAATTTGTTGAACAAAATAGCTTACTTACTACTGATCATCATGGATTCAGAATAAAAAAGTCTGTTGAAACAGCCAGCTACCAATTTCTAAATTACATCTATGATGAACTAGATAAAGGCAACCTCGTATAAGAGGTCCTGTGTTGTCCTGGATTGAGTCTTACTTATCAAACAGGCAGGTTATAGTTAAGATTCAAGAAACTTTATGTAATAAATATGAGGTACCACTTGGTGTTCCTCAGGGTTCAGTTTTAGGACCCTTAATCTTTTTACTATAATTTACTTATAGTAAATCAACCAAAATTTATAAATAAAGGCATGATTACAATGTTTGCAGATGACACAACAATCACTGTAACAGGTAAGACCCCTGAGGAACTCCCAAGAAAATATTAAAATAGTGTATGAAGAAATAGATACGTGGTGCCAAAGAAATAAGCTCATACTAAATAAGAACAAAACTGTAATAATCAATTTTTTTAATAGGAAACCGCTTCTATCTAACACATTAAATATTACTCAGCTCACTCTATCAGATGAAGTCAAGCTATTGGGAACCTGGCTCAATTGAAATCTTTTCTTTGACTCTCACCTAGACTTTGTATGTGATAAACTCGATAAAGCATATTATGCAATTCTTCAAATGAAATCCTGCCTAGATGAAAAAGGACTCTTGAATCTTTACTATTCTTTCGCATATAGTCATCTTTCGTTTAATGTTTTTTCCTGGGGCCAATCTACTGGTTGGGAAAGAGTCTTTGTAAACCAAAAAAGAATAATCAGACTATTGTATAACCTTAATTCTAGAGAAACGTGCAGAAATAAATTTAAAGAAAAATAAATATTAACATTTCCTTCCATTTTTATTTTAAAATGTGTAACTTTTGTTAAAAACAACGTTATTAGATTTAAATGTCAAAAAGACATACATGATTATAATACAAGGCAGGCATCAGCACTTCTGGAAAAGCAATATAAAACAACTAAATATAGAAAATCACCTTGCTATATTAGTGTTCATCTATTTAATGCCCTTCCAGCAAATTTAAAGTCTATAATCCCATTTGATAAATTCAAGAGAGAAACAAAAAAATACCTAATAAACAAGTGTTTTTATTCAATAAATAATAATAATAATCATAATAATAACGTTTATTTGTAAAATATGTAAAATATACACAAAAATTCATACATAGTAATATCAAAGTTTAGTAAATACTAAAAGTTACCTCACTCTTTCGCGGAACTTTCATATTTGGACATCAAAGGCGTACCGCGAACACGTGTTGTTATCATAAAGCGATACGGATACCGGGTGTATTAGCAACGTTTAAAAACGCAGTCAGCGCACTAAGTCATGTACCTAGGTCACAGAAATCATTCGTAGAGTGAACGAGTGCCACTGTGTACGTGCCCTGGGTGTACCTGTTACCGAGGACGCGGGGGTCAAGAGGTAGGGGTAGGCGAGCCGAGAAGTGGGGCAGGCGGATTCGTGCCTTTCGTAGAGTGAGGTAACTTATAGTAATTTAGTAAACTTTGGTAATATTAATTAGATATAAACGTGGGGAAACTCACGAAGTACTCACAAGGAGATTGTGAGTACTTGTTTGTAAGTTACGCGTTAATTAATTTTAGAATATGATTTTAGATAATTTATTGACAAAGTAAATAAAAATACAATACATACATAGCACAATACATGGTAAAAAAAAAATGTCAGGTAATATCACTAGCACCTAAGTGAATTAACACCTGCATGTGCCAGAATAAGTTAAATTAAATAAAATAATTGATAATTAAATTAATTTTATAATACACTATTTGATTTAAAATTTATACTAGGACATTAGTACTATACATATTATATACATCAATAAAATTTAAACCAGGCGTTGATATACATTCAACAATGACACATAAGACATGACAAATAAATGGTCGTTATAGTTAGTTAAGGGTTTTTATTTTCTATTATTAGTTGAATTTCAGTGCTGGGAATTTCGTACATCCAGTTTTTCACGTCTTTTAAAACGAAAAAGGTTAGTAATAGATTTAAAGCTTTCAGGAATAACAGAGTACAATTTAGAACTAAGGTAAGTATAGCATCTTTGCCTTATCGTTTTAATGCATTTTTTGTTTTTAGGCATGGATATAGACATCGCTCTAGTATTGTATTGGTGGTCGACATATTGAATACAATGTCAAATAACTGCCTTGGATCCAATACCTTGGACATCTTAAATAATGCGTCCGATGGGTGTGTATAGTTTTTTTTTAATATTATTTTTAAGCACCATTTTTGAATTACACATAACGAATGTAAATAGTAATCATTAACACCTCCCCAATAGCATATGAAATATGACTCTGTATCAAGGAGAAATATATTATCTTAAGTGAAGACAAATCTAAAAAGTCAGAAAGATATTTTAATTTTGGAACTATCCCTCTTATTTTACATACTACAGATTTAACATGCTTATCCCATCTTAGATGTTGATCCATTATGACTCCCAGGTATTTTATGTTATCAGTTTGATTTATTAGTATTGAATTATTATGTATCTGTATTTTTAAGTCTTTATATTGTGGAAGTTCTGTCTTTTATGAACTAAAAGCTAAATATTTTGTCTTCTCCGAGTTTAGTGTTAAGATGTTATTATGGAACCATTTCACAACCTTTGGAAAGTCTGTTTCTATGTCTGATTTTAGTGTATCCCAAGTTTTACTTTTATATAAAATAACTGTGTCATCGGCAAAGCACGTTATTCTTCCTAGGCAATTTAGATTTAATAAATCGTTGACATAGATCAGGAATAATAACGGACCAATTACCGTTCCCTGAGGCACACCATATACGACAGTTTCAGGGTTACTATATACAATGTTTATTACTACATAATTTGTTCTGTTCTTTAAATAACTTTCCATAAGTTGATACGTTTTTCCTCTAATACCTATTGCATACCTATAGATTTTGTAATAGTTTAGTCTGGCATACAGTGTCAAACGCCTTGAATAAATCTGCAGATATTGCAATAACTGGTTCACTTCTATCTAAGCAATCATATATTCTTGAAGATACATCACATACTGCATTTTGTGTAGATCTGTTGGTCCTGAATCCAAACTGATTATTTGACAATATATCATATTTATCCAAGAAGCCTAACAATCTTTTTTTATTTATTTTTTCATACATTTTTGCAAAATTAGTTATTAGAGTAATAGGCCTATAATTTACTAGAATGTCTTGTTGCCCGGTCTTATATACTGATTTAATAATGCCAATTTTAAACACTCTCGGTACTTTTCCCTGTTCAAATTATTTATTTAATAAAAACGTTAAAAATGTTATTATTATATTATTATTATAGATCTTAATTACATGACATGTGGTGTATTGCTTCGATGACTTCTCTTTCGAATATTTTCCCAAAATATATAGAATTATTATGGTAAGTCAAGACTAACGGTGTCGTATTATATAATTCTTCGATATTTTGGGCAAGAGTTTTCCCCATGTTTGTGTAGTGTGTGTTTTAAAACCATTTGCAATACAAAGTGGATCCGTTATTACATTGTCCCCTTCTTTAATTGATGTAATATCTTCATAACTTTGATTTTCATTGCAAATTGTTTGAACGGTGTTCCACATTTTACTGAAATTTCATTAAAATCATTAATTTTATTTTTGAAATAATTTACCGTGGTTTTTTTAATTAAACACTGTAATTTGTTTTTATATGTTTTGTAGGACTGTTGCAGCTGAGGATCATTTGGATACTGTAGAACATTTCTGTACATCGAATTTTTTTTATTAATTGAAGTAAGCAAGGCTTTAGTGATCCACGTTTTTTTTATAGTATTTTTGTTTTTTATTTTGACTCTATTAGTGTTCTTTTCTACATAATACTTTATTTTGTCAATAAAACATTTTGCAATATAGTCTATGTTTTCATTAGTCATGTACAAGAAGTTCCACTCCTCTTTTTTAAGATCAATTTCTAGGTTATTGTAGTTAATGTATGATTTATATGTAACTGTATTAGTTTAGTGGAGTGTTTAGTTCCTGAAATAAGTATACCGGCTGATATAGGATATAGTCCAAGCAATGGGGGGTTTCTATTCGCAAAAGGTCGGAGAGAAATGAAATTTGGTGGGATGGGATGAAATTTTGTAGGTCCCCTGATAGTACACCTTAGTTTGCGACCTCGGGGGGTTGCCGCTCGAGGGGTGGGGGGATGAAAACTCTGCGTCGCGACGCTTTTCGGAAAATAACGTCGTTGTGGTAAGTGCTATCGAAAAAAAAGTTCGAATGAAACATGTAGACCAAATAATTTGAAGGATCTAAAGGATAGAATACGGGCGGAGATTGGTCGAATACCCCAAACGGCATTCGAAAACTGTTTACAAAACTTTGAACAGCGACTTGTACAGTGCCTAGCTGTTAACGGAGCTCAGTTTGAACACCTTATTAGATAATTTGTTAATTTTTTTCAGTAATAAAGTTTTACTAATCTTTCCTTTTTCTTGGAAAAAAATGTATTTCATGCGTTTGGGAAGCGAATTGCATCGACGGATATCGGATTTCTTTACAGCGTTGAATAGTCTATTAAAATACCTTTCTTTTGGGGTATCACAAAGGGTAGGTTGCTATTTGAAAAAAAAAAGTTGGGGTGACTGGGGGAGATTACCAGCACATTTTGGGCATATGGTGTCTTTATTACAATTTTTTGCAAAATGGTGGAAACAGCAGCATTTAAAACATTTTTTTATTTCAATACCATCAAAAACAGGGCAGTGGTCAATGGTCATAGCCAATGAATAAGTATCCTCTCTCCAATATACATTTATAAGATGCCAAATTTATTTGTAGTACATACTGAAACATGTGGGGCTTATTTCGTTGATTCCTCAAATTAATAATTTTCATTGTACTTTCACCATGTATAACTGATTTATTTTGCTCTTTGATAAGATTTAGTAAGGCATCAGCTTCATGTTTTTCTGTGATTCCTGCTATTCTGATTATAGTCTGGATATTGTTTAGTACATTAATGTCATATTTTTCTGACATTTTTGTAGTTACAAGTTCTTTAAATTTATTAGCTTCTTGTGTATGACATTTCACAACTATTCCACCACTACTGGAGTGCGTTCTAATATCAAGAGTGTTTCGCCCAAGCAGAGTGTGACGTAATGATGCGAATGTCACCGTTGATGCCAGTGGAAACACGAACGGCCAAGCGGCGTAACTTAACTTCCTGTTACGGCCAAGTGTTACTATTTCCCGCCATTTCATGATTTTTGTGTGAAGTGTGAGGAGACCCCAGCGAAAAGGTATATTTTTATTCATTTTTTCAATTCAATTTTTATTCAATAATCCATCCATCTATTTTACTATTTTTTGTAATATTAACGTTTTACCCAAGGTATTTTTCACCAATAGGTAGGTATATTATAATATTTAATAGCTTGAAACTGTTATTTTTTCGTTTTAAAATGAAATACATCAACTTACTTCACAAATACGAATTTTGACAATGTGACATATGCACGACATATGTGACAAAACAGGTAGTGTAACGAAGTGAATTTTAGCACCGACGTATTATTAGTTTGTAATTAAAATATAATTTTAAATCTATAAAACAGGCAGGTAAAATGTAACAAATATTAATTTACTTCAAATTAAGCATTTTGAACCGCGTCTTTTCCGTTTATGCATTTTTAAATTATGCCGCAACGAATGCGATAAACCAGAGATAGCTCCGATCACGCGTTATGCAAGATAATGCAAGGACTGCAGTACCGGCTACACCGCGTCTTAATAAGTGAGCGATGCTTGAAGTCAGTTTCGCGTTCAGTGCGCAAGTTGGGTAGGGGTACACGTCAGAAGCCGGCTACAAAACTAACACACCCGTCGTTTAACGTTCAGTTGGCGCTTCGCCTGATCCAGACCAGACCGAGCCGAAGTCCGCACCGAAGCACCGCCAAGAGAGTTCTGACGTCAGCAAAAGAGTAAGGAAATTTTTCTAAGTTAATATATATTTGACCTGTGATTTATTTTCAATCATTTTATATTCCGTGTATGTTCGAATCGTGTTAATTCTAAGTCGCGTTGTACGTTTTGCTGATTTAATCCTAAGTCAGTACAACGTCACGAGGTAGTTTGTCCGGCCCAAGAGCAACTTGTGCTCTCGCGTGATACGTCTTGATAACCTGCCGGTTTACGTGGAACCGCTTACTGGCAGTAATTATCCGGACGGCGTCGACACTTGTCTGGCTTAAGTAGTAAAACGGATTATTAAGTTACGCGTGCAACTCAACGACGTTTTGGTGGCCTGCCGATTTACGTGGAATCGTCTATTGGCACTGTCATCAGGACGTTGTCGCATCTTGTCACGCGATCCGGGATTTAACAGTCGCGAACAAAAACGGCGTTTTGGTGGCCTGCCGATTTACGTGGAATCGTCTATTGGCACTGTCATCAAGGCGTTGTCGCATTTTGGTCCCGAAAAAGTCATTTCTTAAGTATCGCGTACACCTTGGCGTTTTGGTGGCCTGCCGATTTACGTGGAATCGTCTATTGGCACTGTCATCAGGGCGTCGCCGAATTTTGCTCCGAAATTTTGATTTTGAATACCGCGTAAACCTTGGCGTTTTGGTGGCCTGCCGATTTACGTGGAATCGTCTATTGGCACTGTCATCAGGGCGTCGCCGCTTTAACAAAAATATTTTAGTAGTTTTATAAAATACGCGTTTTCCACCTTGAGTAGCCAGTCAAGTTTTATCCGTTTATTCCGTGTTGTAGTTATTTTATTTTTACCAATTAAATTTGTCTTAAAAATAATCTGCCGAACACCATTCGAACATATATGTTTTGCCTGTAAATTATATTATCCTGCCTGGTCAAATATAGATTGCTAACCGAGCTTTTGCTAGTAACCAGTTTGTAGAGAGCTTTTTACCTGCCGCACGCTTTCCGTTTAACCGCTTTACCGTAGATTTGCTTTCTCGCTTCCACCGTATTATTTGCTTGCTTTTTCCGCTTAATAACCATAGTTTGCCGCTTTTAGTTTTGCCTAGCCTGCCTGCTTTAAGTTTAGCTGTAAATACTTGTGCTTATATCTGTGCTTTATTTACCGTAATTATATTAAATTAATTGTATTGTATTGAATCTTGAATAAAGCTTGTTCTGTTTTTAATCCGAAATTCTGAGTTTTCTTTATAGGTTAATTAGACCCCTGGCTTAACCGTGTCTTCACTGCAGTTACCTGAAGCCTCTATTATCCTGCTAATAGAGTAAAGTGGTCTTTCTACACTCTAAACAGAAAGTGGCGCCCGAGACACCGTCCTAAAAAGCACCGCCGCCCCTCAGGCGTCAAAGTAACCTCTTTCGAACTTCCGCCATTAACGAAAGAAGGTTACAGTAGGTGTATGAGACACTGCGCATGTCACGTCCTCAACGCCGTGGTCCTGACTGCGGCGTTTGGTTGTACACCTCAACGTGTCACCGAACGGGTTGGAGTAAAACGCCTGCAGTGTACACGCACGACTTTTTATCACAGGAGCGCGCTCGGGCGTAGTTTTAGAACGCACTCCTGATGTATCAATCCCAATATTTTTATTTACAGGGTTTACATTTCTCAAAAGTTCGGTTTTTGTGGTAGTATCCTTAGGCCTTAGGCACAGTAAACAAACAGTAAACCGACTTCGTGTTTGGCGCCAATCCAGTTCTTATGTATCTTTATCTATCTCTATTTTACTACTACCATGTAGTAGATAGACTTGTCAGTGTCAAAATTATCATTATTTGTTTTCTAGGTTATGTTTGCGCTTTGTCCAGTGGCGTCTCTAAATTAGAATTGTTTTTTATTATTATTAAAATTCTTTAAACCATTTGAAAGTTTGTTGAATACTTCTTGTTTATTTATATTAAAATACGGATGCTTAAGTTTGTGAATTGGGAAATTTTATCTAAAGTTTTAAATATATTTTAAATTGAAAATATTTCATTTTTATCCTTTAATTTACTTACTTGCACGCCACTAACATGTCACCTGTTCTCTTTAATCCGAAGATAGTCTCACACTAAACTATGCATGCGAAGATAGTTTCACACCAAGTGAAAGTCACGAAAAAATATCTCGGCAATTCATTCATAAATACCGGGAGTGAGGCTACTCTATATCTACTCTGCCTAATACTGAATTTTGCTGTGCAGCGACTTTCGAATACAATTCTGCATTTCTAGTTCGATTAACTGTTGTATCCGTTATTTTATTCTGGATTTCATCAATTTTTGCTGTAACAATTTTGTCCTCCTTATTCTCATTCATTTCTAGCTTCTTATTTAACCTATTTACTTCTTCGATCAATTTATCTACAGTATTTTTATGCTCTATCATATTATTTTTCACTTCTTCTATTATTGAAAATTTTAGTGTATTTAATAATTTTTCAAAATTAACCATCTGTGTTTCATTAGTCTTGTTATTACATTCCTCACAAAAGAAACGAAGACTTCTACCTTTCTTTAGTTCCATACATTTAACGGAAGCTGTAAGTCTAGTGCAGTTTTGACAAACTTTTTCATTACAGCAATCGCAAGTCCATAATTGTATTTTTTATTTATTTATTTTTTTTTTATTTCTGGGCTTTTGGCTTTGGTATGATGTTACCATTAGCACAGTGCCATGTATTTTTTTATATTTATTTGAGACAACGGCATGCGGTCTTCCCGAGTGGTGTGACCCCATCTCGGTACTAATCGCGCCCAACGCTGCTTTACCTCGGTGATCGGCCGAGAGCCGTTTCACTAACGTGGTTAGCCGTTGCCCTTTTATTTATTTATTTATTTATTTATTTACGGGAAAACCCCTTTAGAACACAAAGAATAATATACCGGGTGACCACGAGATGAGGTTACACTCTATAACTTCTTTGTTATTAAACCGATAATTTGAAATTTACAGGTGAGGCATAACATCTAAATGCGCAACTTTTGACACTTGGTGGCTTTATTTCTTACTTCCGATTTAGCTGGATGTGATATTAACTTTCTTATTTTAAATACAACTCTACCTGTTTTTGTAATGTATCTTATTCGTTATAAAATTTACAATACAATGATATGTCACACAATGACATTTCATTTCAAAATGGCCGAAAAATTAAATTTTTTCAAAAATATTAAAATGTCAATTAAAAGATATTGAAAAATAATTTTTTTCCAAAGTTGGCCGTGAAATGAAAAGAGTAATGAATTTGACATGTTTAATTTTTAATTTGTACAAAAATTTCGTTTTGGCAGAAAGATATTAGGAAAATAAGATAAATATTTTTCTGCAATTTTTAAATACTCAAAACTATTTTTTTTTAAATAGGGTAGTGGCACCAGTAGTTGTCATCATAAGACATATGTTGCATTAATTTGTAAATATGAGTGGGGAATTCTGGCTTTTATAATAAAATATTTATATGGCAAGAAAGGTTATATCCTTGTCTTTTACCTCGATTTATTGTTTGTTGCTTTCTAAGCAAACTTTTTTTTACGAGATATTATTTTTGAGTTAGTGTTATGCCGCCAGTAATTGTCATTGGTGAATTTTCCAATTACCATTATTTGTCACCAATATTTTACCAGTAGTTGTCATACCAAGTAATCAATAGGTGATAGGTGTTAAACCAACTATAAAATGATTGAAACACATTATCCTATTTAAATATGTATTTATAAACAAAAATAAGGTTAACATAAAGGCACCTAGGTACAATATAATATTTTCAGATGCTTTAATAGCTAGTTTAAATTTAATTTATATTGTCTATAAGCCGTTTTAATTTTTTTTTAAACAGTGTTTTCAATATAAAGGGGATCATTTCCATGCAGAGTTATTGGCCCATAAAACAGACGTTCCTTTTTAACTGAATCCAAATCTTGGGGCTTGGGCCAAATAAAACAGTTAGAAGAATCTTCATTTAAAAATGTCATAGATACTTTTTTCGCCAATATTTTTAAAACGCGGCCAATATAAAACTGTTCTTGGTAGAAAACCGCATAATATTTTTCTAAAACTGGTACCAATAGACGTAATTCATATTGATTTTCATTAGTGTTTTCTAATGTTTCTTTGTCGATGGGACTTTCTAAATCCGAAAATGTTTCAGACTCGTCTGAAGTGTCAGCATACGAAACTTCTACAGAATGTTCAGATTCTGAATCACTAATTACATCTCTTTGTTTACCTTTCTGTTTCGTCCTCTGTTTTTCTTCAATTTCTTTTATCTTCTGAAGCTTCTTCTGTTCTCTTACTTTCTTCCTTTCTTCTTTTTCTTGTTCTTTGATTTTTTTCTCTTCCTCCTTCTTGGTAAAATATCTTTTCCATTCTTTTGACGTTACAACCGATGGTATCTTTTCTGAATTTTTTTTTCTTTTTGGTTTTTCAGTTGGTTCTGGCCAAAATAGCGCTCGTTTGAATGGTGTGCCTACGCTTGAGTTTGAATCTTCTTCAACTACTACTTGAGAATTTTGGGAAATTGTCAATTCTTTCATTGGTGTCGTATATTCGTTAGAAGGACCCGGCTGTGGTGAGAATGTAGATACTTTCGTTGGCGTCCTGTGTTCGTTAGAAGGACCCGGCTGTGGTGCAAATGTTGCCTCTAATACTGGCGTGATGTCATGTCGTGTTGTCAATTCTTTCATTGGTGTCCTATATTCGTTAGAAGGACCCTGCTGTGGTGAGAATGTAGATACTTTCGTTGGCGTCCTGTGTTCGTTAGAAGGACCCGGCTGTGGTGCAAATGTTGCCTCTAATACTGCGTGATGTCGTGTCGTGAAGTATTGGGTTCCTCTACAGTATTAGAAATAGCATAATATTTTTGTTTGTCGTTCGTTGGTATATCATTTTCATTTCTGGGTATATCATTTTTGTCTATTTCTTCTTCTGTTGGGTTGTGGCTCTCCATTTGTTTTTTATCGCAACCTTTAAATTTAAGCCAAACGTAAAATAAATCATGCGATTGTTCTTTTCCAGTCCAGCGCCCTTCTGCCAGACAGCCTTCAAATTGTTGTAATAATTCATCACTAAGAGAGGATTCCAAATATTGCAGATAGAATTCTTTTTATCTTGAACGTCTTTTTTTTCTTTGTTGATTCTAATTGTATCACTGTGACTATTGATACACTTTGTGTAGTCTACTGCATCGGGACACCAGGGGTAAAGACCACATTTTCTGAACCCATTAATTATAGTTTCAAACGTTATGGACTTTAAGGCTGTTTTAAATACCAAAGGAAAAGTTGCCTTATTCACAACGTCGTTGTTAGTCTTAAATTTCCATAAATGTACAGCATTTTTCCAATGTGCTTCTAAAGGTCCAAATACAGCGACATCACATTGTTGACATAATATGAGTTGCATTTGGATACAATGCCACCAGAATAATCTGCTTATCGGAACAAAACTTACTGAGGTGCATTGTTAAGTGAGACTTGTGCCCGTCAAGAAATATAATTACTGGTAATTGAACCTTATTCTCCAGAAGCCATTGGTGGAAGCAATTTGCCAAGTATTCATAAAATGCCTCCCCGGTCATCCAACCAGACTCTGTTTTTCCGATACCCCATAAATCTGGTACGTTTGTTGTTACATAACCCGGCATTCGTGTGTATGGAAAAATTATAAAAGGAGGCAGTAATGTTCCATCAGCTCTAATATTTATTAGAACAGTGAGTGACTCCCTGTCAGTTCCTTTTTTCATGTCAAATATATTTTTCTCCCCCCGTGGGGCAATTACTTTCCCAGTTTCCGGACATAGTTGGAACGCAGATTCATCTAAATTGAAGATCCGCTGAGGATCTGATAATACTTCTAATAAGTTCTCAGAGTTCAACGAATTTTCAACTTCGTGAAACCATCCCCTCAATTGAACTTCTGTCACAGCAGCCCTCACAGATGTAAGGGTTTCCGGTATTCTCTGGCTTAGGTCAGGGTGTCGCTTTAAAAAGAGGTGGAGCCACTTTTTTCCTGGTTTATTATTCACGTCCAGAGTTGATTATGATTTTTTGGACTGTTAACACCAAGTCATCCTTTTTGGGTGAAAAGCCCCTTCTACTGATTTCTTTGATCCACTGTACCAACTTTTCTTCTTCTTTTTTTGTTAGAACAGTTGGAGGGCCCATTTTTCTTTCTATGGGAGTCTTACCCAAAACCTTATATTTAAGGGTTATTCTTGGTACTCCAAACTGTTTACTTGCAGTCAAATAAGGTAGGCCATTTTTACGTGCCTGAACTGCAGCCAACATTGCTTCTTCTGAGTATTTAAAAAAGCTTTTTTTCCTTTTGTCCCTGTCCATAATTCTGAAAACCAATAATTGTCACCCTGGAATCCAGTAGATGTCATATACTCATACATGATGACAATTACTGGAATTTTTGCACTTATATTCATAATTTCTATCACAAAATACTGAAAAGTCATTAGGTTAAGGAATTTACTCTATTTTAAAATATTTTTCTTAAAAATGAGCTCACTCAGTAATTGTCACTAGGTGACAACTACTAGAAAGGATGTTTTAACTTATCCATTAATTGTCACCGCATGTTTTAACCTAACCTATACAGCTGATCCATTTTATATTCAGTTCATTTTAGTATGCAACATTTACTGTGTTCCTTTTGTTCGAATGGGCTACTGTTAGCAGCTCGTGGTCACTACTCATGTGTTCCTTTTATCAGGCTACATGCTCATGAGCTGCTCAAAAGTATTTCCCCCCTTGCCCCTGGTGCACACCCCGAATTTCTGGGCTTGCAGCGCAGATATGTTCTTTAGGTTATGTATATGTTTGTATATTAGGGTTATGTGAAAATTAAAATTACTTTAATTATATCGAATTCGGAAAACACGCACTATATCACAAATAAACAAATAGATACAAATATTCAAACCAACAATCGAGAAACACAACTTTCAAACATTTTCTGTAGGTACCTTTCAAATAACCACAGAACACCCGAAACAGCAAATAATTGTTCCTTTTATGAACAGCTAGTAGGAGCTCGCGGCTACAAGCGCATGTGCTTGAAGTACATAAAAGGAACACAGTAATTTAAGCATTATTTTAGTACATGAATGAAATGAATATCAAAGTTTTTAAAAAAGTTACTTGTATTTACAATAAAATTATTGACATACCTTAACAATTCGGCTAACAATAAACGATCCGCATTTCACTCGCGACACATATGATTGTTTCATAAAAATATCATGCATATAGTGACATCTATTGTTAAGACATATACTTAAAAGTGTTTCAGATACATCAAAGGCTCAACAGATGCCACTGAAACCCAAGGCAAATACAAGTATTGCTTGTTTTTTAATAAACAGTAAGGGAAGTGACAATTACTGGGTGGATGACAATAACTGGTGCCATTACCCTACACCTACCTGACTTTTTTTTAAATTTTGCAATTGCTTGTTTCTTCTCTTTGATTTAATGCCATTAACGTACCGAATTATTCACAAAGTATAAAAATTAAATAAAAATGTCTCCTAATATTTATTTTATTTTTCTAATTCTTGCCGCCAAAACGAAATTTTGATGCAAATTAAAAATTAAACATGTCAAATTCATTACTCTTTTGATTTCACGGCCAACTTTGGAAAAAAATTAATTTTCAATATCTTTTAATTGATATTTTAATATTTTTGAAAATATTTAATTTTTCGGCCATTTTGAAATGAAATGCCATTGTGTGACATATCATTGTATTGTAAATTTTATAACGAATAAGATACATTACAAAAACAGGTAGAGTTTTTATTAAAATAAGAAAGTTGACATCACTTCCGGCTAAATCGGAAGTAAAAAATAAGGCTACCAAGTATCAAAAATTGCGCATTTAGATGTTATGCCTCACCTATAAATTTAAAATTAATCGGTTTAATAACAAATAAGTTACAGAGTGTAACCTCATCTCGTGGTCACCCGGTATAGAAGAATATAAGACTTAAAACTAAAACTAAAAGTAAAACTAACAAGTGTGATACTATAAACTCATTTTTTTTCTGAAGCTCTACAGTGAAAGCAGGCGGCCATATTTTTGCCTAATGGGACTCCATGCACCTGAACTTAGCAACCCCTATTTTTCTTGAATCCTTGACATTTAACACGTTCCCTGCCATACAGGTCTATAGGACCGAGAAGTAGGTATTCTAACTTTCGGTCAAATAGACCGAGATACAATTTGTCCCACGTGCCAACTAGGTCCATAAGACCGAAATAATTTTTAAGGTTCCAAGCACCGTAGGTCTGTTATTTCGTAAGAATAAACACGGCAACAGACCGAGCTGGCGTGTGGGACAAGTTCGCAACATACAGTTTTGACTTTGGAATTCGTATATTGGGGTGTGCTCGATTTCAGCTTTATCAATATTTTATCTAAAGAGCAAATGGACACAAAATGGAAATCTAGCTCGTATGCCGGGTTCTGGTCGTCCGCGGTCTTCTAATGTGGAAGAAGATGCTGCATATAGCACAAATCATCCCTTTTCGACTGCATTAAAGGCTAAGGAAAAAACTCATTTTCCAGCATCTAATTCAACTGCTCGTAGAGGCGGTAGTAGAATTCAGCACATATTAGCTTTTAAATTTTACGTATTGTTATTACGTTAGATTTAGTACTGTATTGTTTTGCCAATAGCTTCAGGATTGTCACCTATTTTTAATGCTATGGGAAGGTATTTGTAATTCGGCTGCATAGCCCTAAATATTGTAGATAATACTACTGTAGTTATTGGCAAACAAATACAACACTAAAATCTCGAAACCTTGACAGTTGTGCCTCTTTATTATTATTTACTTAAGATTTTATAAAATGTCAAATATGACTTTAAAACCATTTTTACAAAGACTAAATTTGCAAAAACCAGTACCAGTTGATTAAATATCGTTGAAAATTTTTTGCTCCCAATGGCCAATAGTACATACAAGCAGAAAACACGCTTGTTTCATTTTCAGTGGGTCATCTGGATATAATTAAACACTTATCTTCCATCTCAAAGCACTTTTTTTAACTGTAGAACCTTCAATAAATTAATGGTTTGATAAAAAATAGTAATTTTTTTTAATTCTAGGTGGTTGTAACGGGATTGTTAGAAAGTTGCCAAAATTATGTGGTAAGCAAGCAGTCCACTCTAACACATTGGCACCCTGTTTTGGGATGGTTTGCTCAACCAATGGAACCTTCTCTGCAAGCAGCTATGCCTCATGTAAAAGTTCAACTTCACTTACTCTGGAATGTTGAAATTATCCAAATTTTACTAGGTAAAAACTTTTGTAAAATTAAAGCTAATAAATTTTGAAAACTAGTTAGTCTAAGATTTTTTAAGTCTGAAACGGGTGTCCTTAATAGATTAGCAGATCTTGTATTGTAATTATGAATGTCAGATTACGGGTTGAAATTTTATTTGTGTATTTCAATTATTAGAGAGCAATAAATATATAAAGAAGGTAATGTCATAATGCCAAATTTTATAAACAATTGTTTACAGTTCTTAACGGTGGTTAACGGGAATTAGGTCTGCTTTTAAGAAAACTAGTTTTTCAAAAATATATAATTAACTTACTAAAAAGAATAATAATAGTTTGAAACATAAAAATTGATATATTTAAAATAACTTCAAAGTTAATAATAAAAATATGATAAAAACTTGATAAATATAAAATTATTAAAACTCAGTACTTAAAATTAAAATTAAGTTTTCCGTGTTATCAGGTTTAAAATTATAAATTGTATTAATAGTGTAGGCAAGTTGGCACTTAAGGTTGAAATAATTATATACAAATATTTCTCAACGGAAATGTACGTGGAATAACGTCTTAAACAACATAGTAAAAGTCCCATCAAATATGTCTATGGCAAGTTGCAAAAAACGGCCGCCATTTTGTTTTTTTTCATTTTATTGTAAATATCTCAAAAACTGTGAGGTTTATGAAAAAATGTCAAGAGATATTTTTTACGTAGAATAAGAAAATACATTGGATAATATACTAAATGTAAAAAATTTATTTAAATAATTGAGAGAAAAAATGTTTTTTTTTTTAATTTTTAACCTCGTTTTTAACGTTGCAAATAATTATGTACAATTTAAAATAGGATTTTCATCTTCGTCATGTTCGAGTACGATGCAAGGATTGCAACAAGCTATTCCTAAGTATTGATCACATTTGGAGGAACATCTTAGTCCAAGTTTTTTGCAGGAACATGATTTGCCACATGACCCTTCCTTACAGTTACAGAACACCATTTTTAATATATCAGAGGGAGCAACTTCTTTTGTTATGGATATCGGAACAAGGTGTCCCTCTTTATCTAATTTCCATCCGTACAGTAAAGGATCCAACTTATTTCCCATCCATTCTTGTATCTAAAACATACAACTTTATTATTTCGACTAAGTAAAGTAATCATAATTAGATACCTGATAATAAACTCTTAAAACATGTTGTACAGCAGCGTCTTCAGTTGGGGGAAGTGATGCCAAATTGAAGTTTGCAGATAGACCTTGACGAGATGTCACTCGATTGTATAAAGTGTACCTAAACTTATCAATTTCTTCTTTGCTATTCTTAGGTCGGTATAGCTTGGTAATGAATTTTATGCCTACTTCTATTAACTGTTTTTTATCTGGACGTTGTTGGTAAAATATTTGAAGACTATCGCATAAAAGTAGGTATATTATTCTTTAACAACTGTAAATAGAATTTCTTACCTTTTTTAAAAATGACCGAGGTTGTGTCGCATCCTGATATAGCATGAAGAAATAATATGCATATGCTTTAATTTTTCTTGAAGATTCAATATATTTGTCACTCTATCAGCCTTAGCAGCCTTTTCTGGTCGAAGCAATAACATTTTATCATTCTGTGAATAATGAACCAACAAAACCGCAACATCAGTGTCTTCAGATACAACTACAATTGCCCTACCACAATTTGAAAATTCTACTGCAGTTTTAACAATTAAATAGTCGGCGTCGCTTGCAGCCTGTATTATTTAACACCTGCTTTTTCAAAATGAGGCTTTAAAAGCTCTATCAGTTTTTGTTTGTTGTTTTTATTTCGTAGAAATTCTTCTTGTGGCGTAACAATTGTATTTTCTAATTTTACTGATATGTCTACCGCGTTTCTTGATCTTATCTGTTGCAAAGCATCCTTAGTTGAAAGACAATTGGAACTGTATCCATGGGCAGCGACCGGAGGACTGACTTGACTCACTTCATAGCGATATGAAAAGTTAAGCAACATTACCGCGGCTGTACATTGGATGGGTGACTATCCACGGAAAGACGTGGTCTCGTTTCCCTACTTCTAGCGGCTTGTATATCAGCTATATCGCAGAAGCAATACAACTGTAGGCGAGAGGTGTATTGAGGATATACCATCCTTCGGAGAGGATGTAAAGCAGTCGGTCCCTTGTCTATTAAATGTTAGGCAAGTAAAAAATCCCTACTCTTAGTAAGATAAGAGGTTCGGCAAAATTTCCAGGTTGGGGGTTGCTCGTCTCCTGGCGTCGGTGATAGGCCCTGGTACGTTAAATAAGTGATTAAAAAAAAAACTGTATCCATCAAAAACCACTACACAGTCCTGACCATAAACATGTTTAGCATAATTAATATATTGATCACAAATTTGGTGGAACGTAGCAGGCTTCTTCCATATAACTTTGTGAAGGAAAAAAACCGCCATCAACTACATATATTGAATTCGGCTCATTCGACGAATTGGGTGTAGCTAAAGCATCAAATTCTTTAAAGAGAAGACGTTTTGCTCCTCTTCTCAAAACACCATCCTTAAAGAGAGACAACGGATATGGAGCTAACTCAAATTTGAAACAGTCCCTTATTTCTTCTGGGGTTTTGTTGGAGCAAATAATTTTGTTAAATAATTGCATAGGTGACACATTAACATATGTTTTATCAATTTTTATATTATTGTTCATTTGTGAAAAATTTTTTATTTAATCTGTTCGTTTATTTGCACTTAATATCTGTGAATATTTTGCCTACATTTGCCAGTTTTGGTGGTGGGTAGTTGGGTACCTAAATGTCAGAATCAAAGGTGAGATAAGTTTTATTCATGGACATAGGTTGTTTGAACGCCCTGAAAATTATTTTTCATTAATAATCGTGTAAATTCACAATGTCGAGTTACAAGAGGTTGGCAATTTATTGATACTTATAAAAACAATTGGAACAAGGCTGTCAAAAGTATGTTATTCAATACATTTTTTCATTCTAAGAAAAAAATATCTCTTCAAATTTAATCGAAAAACTATTAGTTTTTGAGATACATGCAATAACTTGAAGAAAGCAAAATGGCATCCATTTTTTGGCAACGTGCCAATGTCAGAACCGTTGGGACTTTTAGTATGTCATTTGGGGCTATGTTCCCCGTACATTCCCGCTGAAAAACGTTTGTATATAATTTTTTCAGAGCTAGCCCCTAAATCCCGCTAATTTGGCTACACTATAAGGTTGCGTAGATACTTTGGTTTAAAGGAACTTAAAACGAATGGTAAAATAAAATTCAAACTCATGCCTTGATATTTAGCGAACTACTACTAATACATATAGATATCTTACAGTGACAATGTTTATCATTATATTTTTTTAGTTAGAAAATGAATTTTTTGAATCTTTTTTAACTATTAAAAAGAATATTAATGTTTTATTTGGTTAATTAAATTGTAATATGCATTATTAAAGTGTTCTATATCCTTTCTGGCATTGACAGTATTATATTTCTTAATATTTATCATTTCTTGGAAAATTCGATTGGAATAATTATTTTGCATTCCGACAATTTTTGTTTTTTCTAAATTAAATTCGTGGTTGGTTAAATTGTCTAGTAGAACACTGCAATTTAATAATTTTATATTTATCAAGTTTTTATCATATTTTTATTATTAACTTTGAAGTTATTTTAAATATATCAATTTTTAAGTTTCAAACTATTATTATTCTTTTTAGTATGTTAATTATATATTTATTCCTATAATTTCTTATAACTTTGTAGCGCCCTGAAGATGATACAATAAATGTGTCGAAACGTTGGCCTTTTGAAAAACTAGTTTTCTTAAAAGCAGACCTAATTAACCACCGTTAAGAACTAAATTACAGGTCGTAAATAAATTCAAATAAATTGTTTACAGTGTTCTGTATTATTCAAAATTTCAGCAAGAACTTTGACAGCTCTCTTCTGAAGCCGAAAAATAATTTTTTGAGCGTAAGAGGAGTTTCCCCATAAAATTACTACATAAGAAATACGAAAATGAAATAGGGCAAAATAGGCTGAGAAAAGAGTGTTGTCACTTATTACTAATCTCAACTGACGTAACAAATAACAAATAAATTGCACTTGAGAGTGACTTCTTCAAATAATCAACATGAACTGACCAGCTCAATTTGTCATCGAGAACAATTCCTACTAGCTTTACACTTTCTTACTGTTGACATGGTTTGACGATAGAACAAGTTGCTGTGATTTATCACTGTTCAGTTTAAGTCCATTTGCAGTGAACCATTTATTAGTAGTTTTTTCAAATTGTTCTAAGTTAACAAATTTAAATAATTTTCATTGGATGTATTTAAAGTTGTATCATCTGCAAAAAGGATACATTTATTAGGATGAAGATAATACTCAGTGTTATTGATAAACAATATAAACAAACTTGGTCTCAAGACTGATCCTTGTGGGACACCATGTTTAACATTGCAAAATACAAAAGTTCTTGTCATACCACTCTTAATTTAGAGACAAATTTATACATGTAATTTACCGTGTCGATTAAGAAATGGAACTTTTAAATTTGCTTGCTATATCCGAGTTCTTGTTATAATCAGTGATCGTTAAAAGCAAGTTTAAAAAAATTCAAATATATAAATGATTTTAAATATATAAAAAAATTTAAAATCCGGTAGTTACGATGGTGATCTAATGAGTACTCGGGAGGTGACTGAAAGTGGTTGGAATGGTCACTTTATCGAAAAGTCAGACATAGTCACAACCAGACCAAATGTTCTGTAGTAAGTTTCAAAAATCACTAGGTAAGTATATCCAAAATTAATAAGCTACAGCTAATTCACCCTGTAGTCCGATATGAAAATTTGGTCCAGGGGTATTTACATAAAATAAGGGAAAAATTGTGAAACTAGTGGGGAAATTCTTAAACTATAAAAAATTAGCACTAAAATTGTATGGATCAAACTTTGCAAAAGGTAAATTAATCCAATAATAGTTATTTACAACACAGATGCGATAACGGCTTTATTAGTATACGCGTGTGGAAGTTAATGTGTATCCACACAAGTATACTAATAAGGCGTTACAACACGTGTATCTTACAAAATTTTATCTATGCCAGTTTAAAATTAAAAATTTAAAGGAATATTATTAATTTGTCGTTTAAAATAATCACACGTGCTTCGTACAAAATTTTATCTGTGCCAGTTTAAAATAAAAAATGTGAAGGAATATTATTAATTTGACGTTTAAAATAATTTCCTTGACCAACAGAAAACTAAAAATCTACAGTAGAGTCATGATTTAGTGAACTAATTCCGGCAAAGCGATTGCACTATTTCGGAGGAGTTCACTTTTGGGAGGTTTGAAATTAAGGGCACCTATTCAAAGAAATAATGTGCTAGGCACTGTCTGTGACAAGATTTACCAGTGGAATGGCATGTAAAATACACACATTCATAATCGCCAATGCGGAACTACAATATTATGTAATACGATGAACGCCGCAGTTCACTGTATCGGAGTTACCGCTGTTCATTGTATCGCGACGCAATGATAAAATTTATGTGTTCACTCTACAGGGTAGTTCACTCAAAGCGGAGTTCACCTAGTAGTTCCAAAAATGTATCCATAGCAACCACAGTGTTACTGTCAACAACAGTTTGCTTTTCCCTAGCAACAATAAGGTTACTATAAACAAGAGTTTGATTTTTCGGAGATAAGAACCAATTGAGATTGTATAATTCAAAATAAGACAAAAACTGTTAAAATTGCTTGTATATTTTTATTATTAAATTTTCTTTTTGCAGGTAATTTTCTGTCAGAACTGGTTGTTGGTGCTGAGGCACCTTGTCAAAATTTGAGTCCTACACAAAACAGTTTCAGTGGAACAAACTTTTTTAAAAAAGTCCTCGAAAGTCGTGGGAATAGAAATACACCACAGAAAACTTATCGAGCTCTAGGTAGTCCTGAGGTTCATAAGGTGGTATTAATTTGTTCATTATATCACACCGCTCTAAATACTTTAACTCAATTGAGATTGGATATTTTAACAGGTACTTTAGTAAATTGCTATTAACTCTAAAAATGAAAATTTTTAATTCTACCTCGCACTTTCTCTCATTTATTTTAAGTATATCATAAAATTATTGATATTTATAATTATTTTTAGGTTTATGTTACCAAAACTCAATTTTATATGATTTGTGGTTATTTCTTTGTTCCCTTGGACCAAATTGTGGCATAAAAACTTTTTTGGATCATCTGGCATTCAACACAAAATGCTCAGCACCTGAATTTCAAATGCTACAGTTATTTGCAGACTGTATGTCACATTATGTTACGTAAGTAAATGTATAAGATAATATTTTTAAATTAAAATATATAGAATCTAAAAAGCAGAGGTGAATATTATATATTTTATTTATATACTGTAACTGGCAGCCACGGTGTAAGACAATTAGGTGATGCCAGAAGCCGGCCGACCGCGTCGTCAATCTGTTAACGCTCGAAATAGAGAGAGATGGTAGAACTAGGGACTAGGGCCACATATTTTACCGTGAATCGGGCTCATTGCATGGATGTAGCTGTTTAAAATCTAAAGCAATTCTTTTTAAATGTTCTAGTATTATACATCTAAATAATTAACTTCACTCATTAAAAACGAAACAATATTTTTACACTATACCTATAGAATTTAATTAAAACAGCTGTAGTAAGTAATGATTTTATATTATGTCATTGATCGAAAGAATCATTTATTGCTTGCAATAAGGTATTTATTTAAAGATAATTTTTTAATACTGTAAATAAAGTAAAAATAGTAGTATATTTTGATGTGATGACGAATAAATAATAAGGGATACGTGAGTGAAATAAATAATGTATACGAAAAAATGTTTATTTATTTATTCAAAAATTAAATAACTATTCAAGTTAAGTAAACATAAAGCACTTAGATATATTTATTGTCCAAAATAAAAAAAAAGAGAAAAACTATTAATCACATTTGATATTGATTCTTAAATTTTAATTTAATAAATCTTTTGCAATGTGCTCAGGAATTTAATGTGGTAAATTGAATCAACCATAATAGCGTATCAGGTTAATTGCAATCTAGATTCCTTCTTTTTATTGGAAAAAGACTTTGTTTTTGTCTGGGATTCTCTTTTATAAAACTGTTTTTTTTTAAATCGGCATTAAAGTATCCCAAAATCGGCATTAAAGTGATAGAAATAGTCATTAAAGTAATCCATTATTGTACGATTTTTGTAGTTAGCCGAGATAAATGTAAACATTAATTTTTCATTGCTTGTGACAATAATTGTGTTGTAATAAAAGATAAATAAATACAGTTTTTTACATTCAGAATTGTGTTATCACTATTATAATTGCTAAAAATAATGATTTTCTTACAAAAAATTATTCCGATTTGACATAAAAATGTAATAAATGTAACATTTCCTAATGTCAATTAAAATTTTAAATAAATATGACATTTCTTAATGTCACTGAAAATTATTTAAAATATAGAGTTAATTAATCTTAATTTCACAGTTTCTGGATTAAAAAAAAAAAATTAATATGCACCTCGGCATTAAAGGTCCTTTTTATCATTTATGTGGTTTATTTACTACTACTAAACTCCACCTTCATGATAAAAAGTTAAGCTTTAATGCCTTGATACATAAATAACTATTACCCGCATTGTTATGTAAAATAAAATTAGTTTTGTAATTATGTGTTGAGAGTGGAATTCACAGGGAAATTCTAGTGTTTTGCTCTGATTAATACATAAGAATTCGTCAATGGTCTCTTCAAATACGTCAACTAAGTTGATATGCTTGAATAAAATGTTTTCCAGGGTAAGGATGTAATTGAATATAGTTCTATTTAAATAATTTAGACCTCCCCTAGATTTCACACTTACAAATTCGGCTATAGCTGGTAAAATTATATATTAGATGCATTAGGTGTCATCATAGATAAAAAAATGACTTGGGAAAAACATATTGAACATTTATCAACTAAATTAAGTACCATATGTTTTATTTTTAGGCAATTGCGCAACACTGTAACCTTTGATATTTTGAAATTAGCATACTTTGGTCTAGTTCAATCTAGAATAAGCTATGGTTTAATGTTTTGGGGTAACTCAGCTCACATAAATAAAATTCTTATACAACAGAAGAAGATTATAAGATGTATGACGGGAAGTCATCCTTTAATAGCATGTAAACAATTGTTTATTGATTTGTCCATTTTAACAGTACCATGTCTTTATATTTATTTGATAATCTTAAATGTAAAAAAGGAAGAACATCTCATCTTAAGAAACAATTCAGTTCACAATTATAATACACGTAATGGTGACAATCTATATCAACCTTTTTCAAGATTAGGAGTAGGTCAAAATTCACATTTGTATTGTATGTTTTAACAAATTTAAAAACCTATTCGGAACTTTTAAAAATTTTAATAAGTTTAAAAATATGTTGTATTTATATTTAATTCAGAATGCTTTCTATTCGATAGATGAATATTTACACTCACTCACACACTAGTGTTTTTTATTTTTGTGATTTTATATTTTGCATATTTATGTATCATGCTCATTGTATTGTATTTACATTTTTATTTTATTTTTTGATTTACCTCTGTGACAAGTCCGATAAGCTTATACTTTTGTGTAAACTTTATGTGATGAATAAAGTATTATCTATCTATCTATCTATCACACTGTTTACCTAATTTACAAATATTACTCGGTTTCCGGGTTTCCCGGTAAATGAGTGCATACCTACCACAGTTTCGGTACATGCAAGGCGCAGCCCGCGCGGCTCTCTTGCGTTAACAGTTTGGCGACACTCTAACCATACGTACATTGAGGCGTTTCATCACCTAATTGTCTTACACCGTGCTGGCAGCCAAATACTGACATGGCCGCTGGGTTTACATGCGAAATAAATGGACAACCGACTTGCGTCGGGATTTTACTAATGCAAGCGCTCGCATCCCCATTATTTAACTTCTTACACTCAATCTGTCGCTCCCATGAATATGAAATGTCTAGCTAGCCATAAGTTCATACGTGTCCGTACTTGGCTGCCAGTTACTGTATATAAAAAGAATAAATACTATTTAAACAAGTTATAAAGCACTCATCCTTCATTGACTTATTACCCATGTAATAATTCATTTTAAATTATCTGGTATGCAAGTAGGAATATTATTTTCCTTTTTGAGCTATAGAAAGGGTCTAAAATAGAGGTTATTTTTTTAATATTGATTCTTTTAAAATTTGTTAAAATATAATATACTATTATATTTTCAGAATATTAGATGATATGGAAATGTATGAACAACAAAATCCCTTTAAACTTAGTGATTTTATTGCTATATCAAATTTTTTAAATGTATTTTTGTATAAAGCCGTCTTGGGAAACTTATTTGGTAAGATTTCACAACGAAATTATGTATTTAAATATTAATAAATTTCCTTTTAGATTTTAAAACCATACAAACGAATCCTCTGTTCCAGTCTTTGCATACACTTTTAATGCTTTTGTATAGAAGAGACTGTAGGCGGACTTATACCCCAGCAGGTCACTGGTTAATTAAGGATATTAAAGTTTCGTCATTCATAGTGGACTTAGAAAAAGGTCGTAGAGCACCCCAACTGCTTTTACAGACAATGCCACATATCATACCACATGAAGATAGAGTAAGACTATTTAGGAAACACATTACTAATGAAAAGACTGTACTTGGTTTGACTGAATCAGCATGTGCCTCACCTCAGTCTACTCTTATTACAGTTCATAGGTAATATACATTTAAATGTACATTTAATTAATAGCTGTCCTTTTATCCATATTGGTACCTTTCTTTTTTGTCTTTGTATGTGAAAAATTATGAACACGCAACATTAACAGAGATGGCTGCTTGTTCATCTATTAAGTTATTTTCAGAATTGCCTTAATTTCATTTCATTTTAGACCATTACTACGTTCCTATAAGTAACTAATTTTATTTTTACAATAAAAACGTAAAGTCTCAAAATTTAAATAACATAATGTATAATAATTTAATAATAAGCAGTACTATTTGACACTGTCTCTAAATAATATTAAATCTGCAAAATAAAAATATTTATTTTCAGAAATCGTATTGTTGAAGATGGTTATAGACAATTAGCCCTTTTACCACCACAAGCTTTAAAGGGAGTCATTCGTGTGCGATTTATTAATGAGCAGGGTCTTGATGAAGCCGGTATTGATCAGGATGGTGTATTCAAGGAATTTCTAGAAGAGAGCATAAAGCGAGTATTTGATCCTTCATTGAATTTGTTTAAAGCAACTAGTGAGGAAAGGTTGTATCCCTCTCCAACATCTATGATGCAGGATAATCATTTACAACTATTTGAATTCGTAGGCCGTATGTTAGGTAGGCTGTTTTCTTGTGACTTATTCCCAATTTTATATTTAAAAAATTGTCAAATTATTATGCCAAAAAATATTCTACAGACTAACGTTTTGAAAAAAAATTTAATTGTCTTAAATCCAACCAACATGAATTTTAAACTCTATAAACTATAAAAACCTAAAATGCTACATCAATAATTGCCAAAAATAACTATAATTTTGTTTTAAATTGGAATCATCTAGTGGGCAGTCCAACAAGTTAATATCGTTTGAAATTTTTTTAATCATAAGATTTTTACAACTATCTTAAGTTATGACACTTACCAATTCTAAAAAATTTTGGCATTAATTTTGCAAGTTTTATTAAATTTTCAGTATTGTCGGATTCATTCATTCATTTAAGGAGTTTATTTACATAGGTACTATATTTTTTTAGTCTAAATACTGTTTATTAAATATTTATATTTGTAAAATTTTGCAATAGCTTTCATTGGAATCTCCCACCAGACAGCTCTTTCAATAATGAAGCCCCAATTTATACGTTGTTCTATAAGTTCTCTTTAAGTACAGTGAAATTTCTATCAGTTCTGATGCTGACTTGCATTGCCTGAATGGCGTAGTACTCCTCTCCTCGCTATAATTCTATGTAATCCCCTAAAACAATCAATTGCAGTCATATCTGATACCAACTTTACGGGGGCGGTTTTACCACTGGGCACACTGGGCGAATGCCCCAGGGCGGCAAACTTTCAAGAGTGGCAAAATTTGTTTGCTTCAATGTAATATGTTATATTTTTTAAGAGTAATGATTATATTTAAAATTAAAAGTAGTGGCGGGGGCAGCAAACATGTTAAAACCACCACTAACTTTAAGTGTAATGCCCTAGTCACAACACATATAAACAACATTACATTTCTGAATTCGATTATAAATTATATATTCTATTGTCCACAGCGTACCGTTATTAAGAATTTAGATAAGGTGTAAAGAAAGAATGAACTCATAGTCCAGACATCAAGTATTTTTTTTGACAAATTGAGGCGGCAGTGATTTTTTTTTCTGAATAGTTTTGTTTCGAGGTCAGGAAAAACATAGCAAAAACGTAAAAACTGCAGAGATAGGGTACCATCTTTAATTATGCAAATTAGGTACCAAAATCGGGTTTTTGTGCAATAACTTTAAATCAAAAAACACTTTAGTTACTTTGTATACATCTTATGTAAGATCGAAGTTAGAGTTCTGTGTAGTAGCGTGGTGTCCGTTTTATCTAAATTATATAGAAGTCGTTGAAATTTATCAAGCATTGTTGTTTTATATTACATCTTGATTATATGGCATCTGATTATTTTTTTTTCCCATTTTCTGGCCTTGCATACGCTGTGCTTTGGCCATCTGATTATTGTTATTATCTGAATGAGTTCTCCTTGCTTTCTTTACGAAGTAGACGTACCTATTTTAATGTAATGTATATTTTTAAGATTATGAATAACTTGTGTGTGTGTCTGTGTGTCAGTGTGCGAGCGTTCGTATATATAATGTGTGGGTGGGTGTGTCCGTGGATATATACAGTAAGCGCCACACCACTAGTAACACGAGGAAATTTAGTGTAATCTACGAGTGGCCGTGTGACTGAATACAAAGTCCGAACGTAAGTTAACGAATGCGCATTAGAATCAGGGCGCATGCCACAGAGCACTTGGAAATTCGAATTGGCAATAGATTTCATTTCATGCTGCGATGACCTGCCCCATCGCATCGTGCTGGTAACAGACGGGCCTCTATAAACTGCGTATAACGCTAGTCATGTTCCTAGTCCACTGGCGCAATCTGTATATGGCATATATACTTAGTTTCTTAGGTTAAGTATACACAATCTGTAATTGGGTCACTTTACCTGTATTGATTGCTTTTTAAATAAACTAATTTTCCATCGATCTTACGCTGTAAATAGCAGTATCAAGTTCAATTTAAGGATAATCAAATTCTCTATTAAAAAGGTTATATACATTTTTTTCCTCAGAGCAGTAGCCTCGTAAATTTACCAACGTTGACAGTGCAATAAATTATAAATAGTTTTCGACATTATAGAATGCCGCTGATGTAATTGTTTTTATAAATATAGAACGACTTGTATTGTTTACGTAGTAAATTGTTGCCATATAGCACAAAAATACACTTTGTTTAAGTGCAAAAAACTAGGTATGCACCCGGCGCTCACAGAGAAGTTCTCAACTTTGCGCGGCTACCGCGCCGTATATAACCTTTTTTATAGAGAATTTGATTATCTGACCCTTTGCGAGGAAATTCAGGCTGCAGGCGTAGAGGATCATCAATAATATACAGATTGCGCAAGTACTCATCTTGACATAGGATGTAAATTTGTCACTTAGTTTTGTTTAGTATCGCGGCTCTAATGTGTAAACTGTTCGAGGAGAGCATACGGCGACCAAAGACGGAAATGTACGAGTAATAAAGCACTTGTTTCTAGGCAGCGGCACTTCACATCGTATATATTTTGAACTTTTCAATGTCAAGATGAGTACTTTCGCAATCTGTATATTACTTATTTACTCTCGAATTTTTCTATTGATTTTTTTTTGCTCTGTAAAGTTACAAAAATTTCTTATGTTAAAACCATTGATTAAGGAATGAATATACGCGCCTCCAATGGTAAAGTGCGAGCGTTATTTTGGAGGCGAGATTTTTGGTAAGTTGTGGACATTCCTGTGATTCATTTAGTATGCTTTTGATAATATAATAAACAACGTTTATTATTATTTTTTACACTCAGCGCTCAGAGAATTTCTCAACTGTACGCTCAAACTGTTACTCTGAGGAAAAAAAATGTATATTTTATAGAAAATTTGATTATCTTTAACCCTTTCGGTACGGGGCCATATTTCGCCAACCAATACACCAGACGGCTGCATTTTTGGTGCCGAGAGGACGATTGCCGTATATATACGGCACCCGTTTTTTTTTTTGGTTGCCGTATATTTTTGTTAGTGCAAATGCCACTAGTTGGCGGCCATCTCAAAATCAGAATGCAACACACTAAAATCAAGTGTACATTGTGTTGACTTGCCGTTGACGCATGCGTAAAATATGTTGCCGTTTATAGACGGCATCCGTCTGAGCGGCATGTCACAAGTGTCGTTTTTCTAAGGCATTCGTCTCATCAACGAGCTTGAATAAGCCGTTTAACAACGGCAACAGTCTCTCAAAGATACAATTTTTAAAGTTAGGCGTATTTAAACGGCGGCCGTCCTAAAAGCACGAATACCTTTAAACGTATATATACGGCAATCGACTGTGGGACAAGTCTCCAAAAATCGTTTATATACGGCGACCGTACCGAAAGGGTTAACTTTGCGTACCGCCATTGGAGCGTAAAATTTATTTATTTATTTATGGGAAAACCCCTTTAGAATACAAAGAATAATATATAGAAGAATATAAGACTTAAAACTAAAACTAAAAGTAAAACTAACAATTGTGATACTATAAACTCATTTTACAGCATGTTTGAAACTTTGTAGAGAGTGATTAAAAAAATCTAACTTGTGTTCTCCTATCTCCATGTGTTCTCCTATCTTAGTTTGTTGATAACGGTTTGATAAATAATTATCTACCCACTTATTTGCATTTTCCACTATTCCATATTTTGCTAATTTTAATGTTAATTTTTTCCGTTCTATGGTCTCAAAGGCCCTCTTGAAGTCTATAAAAACAGTTAGTACAGTTTTTCCTTGATCTAATAATTCCTTCCACTTTGACACAACTAATTGGATTGAAGATTCACACGAGTGATTATCACGAAATCCTGATTGATTTGTAATTAAAATGTTATTTACTTTCACGTGATCTAATACTTGATCTTTTATAAAAACCTCCATAATTTTTTCACTTATCTGTAGCATATTAATTGGACGATGTTAATCACATTTTTTTGTGTTGATAACTTTAGGCACTGGTACTACCAAAGATCCTTTCCACTTATCAGGTACTTTTCCCTCATCTATTGAGTTGTCTTTCCTTAAGTTCTTATTATATTTTTAATATCATCTTCAGTGATGTGTCTAAAGTTAGCTAATTGTAAGTTCATTTCCCCAATTTCTAATTGGTTTGCGATATCTGTTCCATCTTGCTTTTTATTTTTTACTATATCATCAATACTTGTTACAAAGTACTCATAGAATTTCTCTGCTATCTGTTCTTCATCAGTGATCAATAAATTTTCAAAGTATATTTTACTGATAGTATTATTTTTGCCATTACTTCCTAAAACTACTTTTATAGCCTTCCACATTGCCTTACTGCTATTTTTATTCTGATCTATTAAATTTTCATAATAGTGTTTCTTTTTCCTACGAATTGTTGTAGTCACTAAATTTCTTAGTTCTCTAGTATAAGACGTAAACATGCATAGGAATTAAAATCGCCATGTATCACCTAATACAAAATAACACTAAATGTATGCACAATTAATTCTTTTATATTGGCCATTTTTCTATTACATACCCAGTACATCTGATTTTGAACATAATAATGGTGGACGAATTTTTAATTTCTTGCGGTAAATCATTGTAAGTATATTCTTAAACCTTTACTGAACAAATAGTTCTGACCATAATTTGTATTAGATGTTTCAATATAAAAGTTTTGATTATTGCGTGTGTTATATTCATGTATATCATGGACCAACGAGCAATACTCCAGCAAATGCGCTGGAAGCATATTATTTAACAATTTGAATAAAAATAAAAGAACATTTAACATAATAATTTGTTTAACAGACAACACATCAACTTGACTCAACATAAAACGTATACTTGTATGTGAATTACAATTTAGTATTGATCTTACAGCTCTATTCTGTATCTTCTGAAGATTGTAAAGTTTGTCGTTATTAAACATGAATACATGATATAGTTGAACAATAAACAAAATGAGGAGCCATAATTGTTTTATATACTAATAATTTTGACCATTCACTTAAAAAATAACTTATTCTATTTAAAAAATAAACTTTCTTAGAAACCTTTTTTATTACATAGTTAGCATGACTAGAAAACGTTAAATGCTGGTCTATCACAATTCCAAGGTATTTGAACTCTGTAACTCTTTGTATATTTTGTTGATTTATTGAAACAGTACTATTAATGTTATAAGTAGGACAATAACGATTACTGAGAATCATAAACTTTGATTTTTCAGTGTTAAGGCAGATATTATTTTTAGTTAACCACTTACATACATACTCTAAAACCTTATTTAGTGTATCTGTTATAATATCAATATCTTCACCAATTACATATATCAAAGTATCATCCGCGAATAATTGTATCTCTACATCTGCATTATGCTTCTTTATAAATGTTACAATATCATTCAAATATAATATAAATAATATTGGTCCTAAAACAGAACCTTGTGGTACACCGTGTAAAACCTGAAGAGGTACACTCACACTATTTTCATATTTACACACTTGCATTCTATTGATTAGGTAAGAATTGAACCATTTTAAAACTGTACCCCCGAAACCCATTTTTTCCAACTTTTTTAATAACAGCTCTCTATTTATTGTTTCGAAAGCTCTCTTAAAGTCTAAGAATATGGCACCCACACATTGTTTTTTATTGAGAACGCCTTTCCACTGAACCAACACTGATTGAATTGCAGTTTCACACGAGTTGTTTTTTCTAAAACCAGCTTGACAGTTTGTTAATATATTGTTCGCCTCAATAAAATTACAAAGATCATCTTTTACCATTAATTCTAGAACCTTTTCATATGCTGGTAACATGTTAACTGGTCGGAACTCATTACAGTTTGAGGCGTTTGGCTTCTTTTCTATAGGGATCACTGTTGATACTTTCCAATCCTGTGGGACTTCTCCTATTTCTAACGACATTTTTTTTTTTTTTTTTTTTTTTTTTAATGGCATTAAGGACGGAGTCCATTCAGCCAGTTCTAACGACATATTTATAACATCTAACAATCAATTTCCTATAATTTCAAATGCAGATTTTAATAATTTTGTTGTGATACCATTCGTGCTACTAGTTTTATTAGGAAGATTTTGAATACATTTTCGTAAAGAACACATTGTTACTGATGTAAATTTATCAAAGGAATTCAAGTTTCTGGGGATGCTTTCTCATGGATCATCATATTGGCATATATTGTTGGGTTTATTCAAGTCATATATAATTTCATTAATACTGTTTACAAAAAATTCATTAAAATTTACACATATAAGTTCTTTTTTATCAACTATGCTATCTCCAAAGATAATTTCATCTTCCATTTGTTTTACTACCATTTAACAGTTCCTTTAATGTTTTCCACATTTCCTTAGAGTCATCCTTTGCATCATCAATCTTATTCATATAATAATTTGATTTTTCTTGTCTAATTTTCATTACTACTTCATTCCTTTTTCTTTTATAGTTATCCCAGTCATTTGGCAATTTTGTTAATATTGCTCTTATGTACAAATTGTCCCTTTCCCATATTTAATTTTTAATATCTACAGCCCACCATCCTTTGCCTATTACATTGGAATTTGATATTACTTTGCATGGTGCATGCTTGTTTAAAGTTTGTATTATCTGTTTGACAAAATTGCTTGATATTACGCATATTTCCAAATTTACCTATTTCCCATTCGTAACTTAGTAAATCCATTTGAGAGTTTAATTCGTTAAAATTTGTGTAGTTTCTTATAATCCTGTGCTCATTTGCAATATATTTTTTGTTATCTATATTGATCGAAATAATACTATGATCCGTTATTTTTGGAGTCACATGAACCTTAAACGCTATGTCTTTATTATTAGTAATTAGTAAGTCTATAATTGTAGCCGAAACATTTGTTATCCTGGTAAATTCATCCATAACTTGATATAACCCCACCCTGCTTATACTCTGCAACAACTTATCTTTATAAAAACCGTCCAGTGCAACATTTATGTTAAAATCGCCAATACATATTATTGTGCTGTTCCCAAAATTAGTACTTACTAGTGTTCTTTCAAATTTTTCTTATCTCTGGTGTTAATTGATTTAATACTGAAGTTAATATTTTGAATGAGTTCAGGACAGCTAATTATGCCAGATAATAATTTAAATATAAACAGATCAGCTTGGGTCCTCCTGTCACTCAAAGGTTTGATATTTAAAATGTTACATACTGCGGTATTGTCCAAAAGGAATAGATTACTATTATTTGAATTAAATTTATGTGCTATACATCTGACAAATCTATTTTGAACTGATTCAATTGATTGCATATGAATGTTATAAAATGGACTCCACAACACAGCAGCATACTCTAAATGGGATCGGACATATGCACAGTATAAAATTTTTAAAGTTTGAGCTGAGAAATGTTTCCCAATTCTAAAAATATATCCAAGCATTTTACGAGCCTTATTAGTTATATTAGATATATGGTTAGTGAAGCTTAGCTTTGTATCAAACAAAATGCCAAGATCCTTTATTTAAAGTATAATCGAAGTCTACCAAAGCATATAATCCATTGAAGTTCATATAAAAACATTTGTCAGTATTCAATTTCATACAGTTTAGTTCACACCATTTAACAAAGTTATTCAAATCTTCCTGAAGTAGCAAACAATCGGACAGATTGCTTATTTCTAAATAAATTTTTAAATCATCTGCGAAAAGCAGAAACTTGGAATGAGTTATATATAGTTCAAATCACGAAAGAAGACCGTTACGTCATCATTATAATTCGTAAGAATCAAATCAGTACTGCGTTAGATATCAACAATGTCAGTCGGAGATAATAGCCTTGTTCGTAGAGTAGTCAGAAACCATCAGAAACTGTCCGACGCATGCGCATTTGGTGGTAGAGTTGCGCGTGTTAACTCAAAGCACTTTTAAATTTCAGAGCTCTATTAAAAATCACATCTCTACAGTCATCAAACTATCACAAATCGGTTCTACGAACAAAGCTATTAACAGTCACATATAATGGACTCCCTTTCCCTGTCTCTCTCGTTTTACTAGTTTGTAAACAAAGAACGCTTGAAGCGTACGTTGAATATTAGAAATTAATTTGTGACGTAACGGTCATCTCTCGTGATTTGAAGTATATTCAGCTATATCATTAATAAATTAATTGAAAAATAAAGGGCCACAAAGGCTGCCTTGAGGAACACCAGAGTGAACCTCAATGGTATTAGATAAGAAATTATTGATTTTAACCCATTGATATATTCAGCCATATCATTAATAAATAAATTGAAAAATAAAGGGCCACAATGGCTGCCTTGAGGAACACCAGAGTGAACCTCAATGGTATTAGATAAGAAATTATTGATTTTAACCCATTGATATATTCAGCCATATCATTAATAAATAAATTGAAAAATAAAGGGCCACAATGGCTGCCTTGAGGAACACCAGAGTGAACCTCAATGGTATTAGATAAGAAATTATTGATTTTAACCCATTGATTCCGTCCAGTTAAAAAACTTTCAATCCATGAAAGTAGTGAACCACCAAAACCCAAAACACCTAATTTAGATATCAGACACTTATGATTAACTGTATCAAAAGCCTTTGAAAAGTCACTATATATAGAATGAATCTGATGTTTTCTTTCAAATGCATCAAGTATATCATTTTGATAAATAAGTAAGTTAGTGAGTGTCGATTTACCTTGACGAAACTCATGCTGCTCATTAATTATAACATTCTTAAATTCCCAAGTTAACTGTAATGAAACAAAATAATCTAACATTTTTGGTATGCATGACTGTAAACAGATACCTCTATAATTCCTATTATCATTTACATCCCCACTTTTGAAAATAGGTCTAATGAAGCTGCATTTCCAGAATTGTGGGAAATCATCCAGATTTAAAGACAAATTAAACAAGATATGTAACGGGTTGTTAATAGTATAAATACAATTTTCTTTAAAATATAGCTGGTATTCCATCAGGACCACAACTTAAACTGCTTTTTAACCCTTCAATTTTCAAAAATACTTCCCCTAGGGTAGTATATCATAACCATTATCACTGTTTATATCATTCAAGTACATATGTTTGGGCAAGAGTAAGTGTTGTTACCAGCGTTCACAAATTTCCAGAAATTTTGTGGATCCGAAGAAATATTAACTTCGATTTTATTCAGATAAGATTTATAACAACTATGCGTTAGTACTTTACATCTTGATCGCAGATTAGAAAATTGTACATGATAATCATTATTATTAGTTGACTTAAATAATTTATGCATCCGTTTCTTCTCCATCACACAATTTTTTAATTCATAACTAAACCAACAAGGAAATTTGGAAAATCTTCCGATTTTGGTTGGTATAAATGAATTCATAGAGGTATATACAATATCGTAAAATTGATCAACAGCAGTGTCCACATTGTCATTGCACAAATAATTATTCCAGTCAACAGAAGCAATAAAGTTGTTAATTGCTATTAACAACTGCTGCTTCATAATCAGCATTGGCAAAATCAAATAGTACTTCTTCAAAGTGGGTATATGTGGTATTATTGTTAGTGGGTATATCAAACGAAATAGCTGTATGATGCATGGTATTATTAAGTAAGACATCAGCTGGCTATTAGGTATGTTATTGAGTTGACACATATTTAAGGGGACTATTCCAACCAGTGTTTGTAAGGCCATTTGTAAAAATGTTTTACTTCTATACGGCTTAGCCAAATTAAACCAAATTTGAAACATCGGTGGTTGAAGGTGTACTAGAGAAGGCATGCTTTATTAATTTAATTCATTTTCATCACAAGTGTGAAAATTTACACTGTATATATAGGTGAAGCTGCCGCGACTATAGCACCTTAATTATGACATAAATTGGTAAAATTGAAAACATGCCTTCTAGAATGAACCTTTATGATTATGCTCAACAAGTTTCAAATTTTTATTCCGTACCGTCTGATCAAAATGATTTATTTAAATATTTACCTTTGGCAATAGAAATTGGACCAGCACGTGCTGCCCCTCGTGATAAATACATCAACCAAGTCGGCGATAAACCAAGTACACTCAAGAGCAAAATTATTCAGTACATATATACTCTGTCTGTTCAAGACATAGAAATAGACTCCGCCACAAAAATGCCCGCTAAATTTGAATGGAATTTCTCTATTGGTCGTATTTATATAACCCGAGTTACAAAGCAACCGCTCGATTTGACTGTCAAAGGCCGACTCTACAAGTACATATTAAACTTTTACACATTTTGCAACAGACCAATCAGCTTGTGTTATAATCGTCGCGAAATGCATAAACGCTAAACGTATGAAAAAACTAATAAATGGGGAGCCGGCCTCACTGTCAACTGTCATGTCATATTCGTTTTTGTGAAATTATTTCTTAATTCATGTCAGGTGTTTACTTTAATGAATTCATTGAGATTTATCTTATATAAACATATCTTACTTTGTGTATTAAGGTACGTATAAGAATTAACCTTATATGTGTTGTGTATTAAGTATTAAGGTACGTAATGAAAACGATTAATATTGATTAAATGTTAAAACTGTTTTTTAAGGTTAAGTTTTCATCGAAATCTGATAGCTATCCAAATATATTGAGATATATTTGTGGCTATCTCAGCTTTCGATAATTTCATCGAGTAAAACTGACTATTGCTTACACCGTTCTGCGCTACCATAAAATTAATGAGGCAGAGTCTATTTCTATCTCTTCGTCAAACAGAGTATAAGAATAGTAAGAATACGGTCGACGGCCGACTCCTATTCAGAATCTCGGAGAATGTATGACCAGAAAAACTGTTCATATAAATTGGTTAACATTTATATTTTATAATTAGAATAATATTATGAAATTATAAATAATTATTTCTTTGTTTTTATGTAACAAATACAAAACAATAATTTTACATTGATAATTTCATATAGGTTTAATGTTTGTTACACGTATAATGGGTATACATTTACAAAAACGAATAAAAACAGGTGATCTTCCAGAATAATTTTAATTTTTTTAATTAATGTAAAACTTTTTTATGGGTACCTGAATACATATACTGAGTGAGTCATTTAAATTTGCACAACCAAATATTTCGAAAACAATGCATTTTTAAAAATATGTTTCACACAAAACTTAATTGGTTAGTTTCATGAAAAAACATAATAGCAAAATGGTATTATTAATTTTTGAATTTTCAACGCCAACTTTTCTAAAAAATTAGTATTTTCTCAAAAGAAAAACGTTATCACGGATTGTATCATATATAATATATAATATTATATAATGCTGAAATTTTTTAAAGAATTAAAATACTCTTTTAAATATGTCCTCATTAGAAAAAAGGCGAACTTATTTTGATTTACAATTGCTATTTAACTTAGTAAACGGAAATTATAATTGTTGCTATCTTCTAAATCAAATAGACTTCAAAGTCCCTCAAAAATTAACTCGAAATCATGATTTATTTTGTAATAAATATCATCGAACAAATTATGGATATTTCTCGCCCATTCCTCGAATGTGTAGAAATGCAAATTGCATAAATGAAAACATTGACTTCTTTAACTGCTCATTACCAAATTTTAAAAGAAAAATTAGAGAGTGACTTACTTACAAATTCATATTTTAACAATAAATACATCAGCAATTTTTTATCTCTTGTGCATGTCAGTAGTAGTTTTTATTATTTTTCCTTATTATGTTTATATACATTTATTATCGATTAAATATAATAATAAATAATGTACATTCCTTGTAAATTTGTAATGGATTTAGTCCGTAAATAATAAATAAATAAATAAATAAAATACCTATATAGAATTTCCGTAAATCAGCCAAATTTTTATTTTGTAAATATTGTCACTCATCCCAGACATGAAACAAATTGGCATGAGTTCTGTGTATTTTTTAAGTTGAAATATAGTAGGTATACCTATTTTTACTAGATTCCCGTCTGAAATAGACCTTGGTTGAGGCAAAAATTCCGTGCAGTTTAGGTATTCTTTGGTTGGGGAGCCAGTCCACGAGGTAAATGCGCAATTGCTGTGCTTGCTTAGTGTAGAGACACAGGAGCGTTTATTTAACTCACGTCTAAAAGCGTGTTGTCTACGCGTGTTTCAGCATTATATTATGAATGGAAATGCAATGAGTAGTAATAAAAGGTCCGGGAGACCCGAGCGTTAAATTAATACACGCGTCATTTTTTCATATTGAAAATATATCAGTGATTATGAACATTGGAAATGTGTTATTTATTATTAATTTTGTTTAAATAGATGAGTAAAATTGAAGAGTGATTTTATATTTACCAGTTGTAGACAGCGATATGATAGTAAACGATTTTTATATTGCGAATGTGAAATTTTTAAGTGCAGAAGTTCGTAACACCTAAACATGGCTGCATCGACAAAGGGAAAAATCTTCATTAACATCTATAGTATGTTACTGGAAATCATCTAGTTTGCCAAAAGTAGGAAAAGTAAAATGTATATAATTAATTTAATTTTAAACACTGGCAATATACGAAATTATTTCAAACAATCTATCGTAATCCCAATTTTTAAAGATGGTGCAAAAAATAAAATTCAAAACTATCGTGCAATTGGCCTGATTAACAACTTTGTCAAAATATTGGAGAAATGCCTTAAAGACAGAGTAATAAATTTTTTTAAAAGTGATAACATCCTATCTTATAATCAATTTGAATTTACTGAAAATGTAGGCACAGCTGATGTACAACCTAATTTTCGGAAATATCAAATAGTTTAAACAATGATAATAAATGTATAGCAGTTTTCATTGACCTTGCTAAAGCTTTCGATACCGTCCCACATCAAAAACTTCTAGATGTATTATCGCATCATGGAGTTTGTGGTCTGATGTTGGAAGTCTTCAGATCCTATCTTAAAAACCGTGAACAACATGTAAAAATAAATAATACTCTCAGTACTCCTCAAAAAATTAAAATGGGTGTGCCCCAAGGCACTATTCTTGGTCCAATTCTCTTTATTACATATACAGGGTGGTCCGAAGTTTACCTGACAAACTTCGACAGGTGATAGAGGGACTTATAATAAGTAGAAAAGTTCCTATCAACTTATGTCCGTAGGTGATTGCTAACAAAGATACAGGGTGTTAAAGTTCTGTGAAAAACAAACCATTTCTTTAATAACTCTAAAATTATGATAGCTATTGACTTGAAATTTTAGGGGCGGCGATGTTTTTTAAGCCTCTATTGTTTTTATGGAATCTTGCCTTTGTACTGCTTCCAGTGGCGCCGTTACGGGGTGGGGGAGTTAAATTTAAAAACATTAAACAATAATTAACTTACAGATTATACCTAGGTCCACCAGGATTGTTTACAATTTATTGTTCTTGAAGTCCAGTGGCAGTTCATCCTAAATTTGTGGTCGTGCTTGTCCAAAATAAAATAAAATCAAAAAATTATAGTTTAACTACTTATTTATATATAATTAAATTATAATTGTGTGCAAATAAAACAATGTAAGTTCACCGTTGTATAAAAACTGTGATCTTATGATAACTACTATTTGCAAATTTTCCCAAAGGTTTCTGAAGATGCCTCGTCAGCAAATGGAATCATGGCATAAATTCATTGGTAAAAAATAGTAAAGAAATACCTACATTTGCAGTGCTGTGCTCACAACGTTTTGAACAGACAGACTTCTAGAGAACTGCCTTCAAAGTACTTTTAAAGGGAAGTACTTTCATTTCATTTGAAAATTTTATTACGTGTTTTGTACCATATTTTTTAAAATGCATTAGTTTTATGTTTCATTAGTATTATAAAGATAAATAATAAAGTATTATACGAGATTACAATATGTTCTGATATTTTTTATTTGTTCTACATATTTATTAGAGCCGATTGTATCAAAGACGTTCAGCTTGCACTTGGTTTAATATCTAAGGTTACAACTGTGATAATCGTTTGAACATGGTTCAAACTTAAACCACATTTATTTTATTAATTGCCTAAATTTCTTCACAATGTACAATTTACCTACGAGTTTGAAAAAAATATGATATTTGTTTAACCAAACTACCTTCTAATTTTTTTTATAAAATTTTAGAAAACTGCAATACCTATGTCATTGTATCCATAATATTTTTGGTCATTTTAACTCATTTGGTAAATTGCCTGTTCAATATCTCATAAAATTTAAATTTCGTTCCGAGAACGTCACACTTCCGATCTCGTCCTGACGGTCCCCACGGATAATGTTATTTACCCCACCTAGATAAACCACTTTCGTACCAACCTTAGTACAACTCCCGTCGATGCAGATTTTATAATACCTTCTCCCTTAGATATTTACTCATTGGAATATTGTGTCGCTTTTATCAAAATTTCTGCTTAGTTCCTGACAACTAAAATCTTGTTCAGTGCATTATTATTGAATTTTTAATTACCTTGATCTAATAAAATAAGATGTTTTTGGTTGGTTGGAAATCCAACCTGTATTTAGCAGTCTATTCTTTATAATCTACAATATTGAAACTTTATATATCTACTATCTGAATGAATTTAAATTAAATTGTATAATGGATCCAAGCTAGAACTACAAAAATTAAAATTAAAATTGAAAATAAATTTACAAAAACTATAAATTTAAGGTTATGTGAATCATATGCTCGTAGTTATGATTACTAAAGGTGTAGGTCGTCTTGTAACTGTGTGGTAGTGGGGTGCTCCCATTACTTACGCGTCACTCGGATGAAAAAACCGACAGACATTTGTATAATAATAATAATAATAATTTATTTCTCACTTTTAACACAATAGTGTATACAGTCGTCAGTACATACAGTCGAACTTGGATATAACGAACACGGGATATAACGAACACTCGGTTATAATGAACGAATCGAAAAGTCCTGTCCGAAGTCCCTATTAAGCCCATGTATTTTTGTTCGGCTATAATGAACTCGGATATAATGAACATTCGGTTATAACATACAGCATTTTTGGCCCGGCGGACCTCTAAACTCGGTTATAACGAACTAGCGAGTGGTTTGTTGACTCAATGTCGAACGAACGGCGCGCGACGAATTTGAAAACAAGTCTCTGCAAGTTATAACTTATTAATTGTAGGTATACCTACAATTAATATTTTGTTTGAGTGGGTGCTAAATTGCGTGTTGAATTTGCATTTGAACAATGGCTAATGTTGAAAGCAAATAGAAAATCTATTTCTTTGTCGGATAAGTTAAATATAATTCGCAAGCTGGAAAATGGCTGTGCAAATGCACAAATTTGCCGTGATCACGGGCTCTCTAAGTTGAAGCTGTTTTTTTGTCGATCTTTTATAACGAACGTTCGCATATAACGAACAGTTTTACGGGTCCCTTGGAGGTTCGCTATAGCCGAGTTCGACTGTATATAGAAAAATAGTAACATACAATAAGTAAAAATAACAATAAGTACATAAATCAATAAACTAGTATAAAATAACTAAGACACAAATTAGAAGATATAAACAAACATACAAATGTGCAAATGAGTACATATATATAAAATTTAAAACAATAACATACAAATCAATGAGATAAAGAATTGCAGTACTGAAAGTATTCATCATTACTATAAAAGCTGTTTCCAAGTAATATTTTCCTTACCGTCTTTTTAAAGCGGAGAACACATACGCGCGATCTCGACCACGATCGCGATGGCGATAGCGGTGATCGCTGCAAACAAATATGTGTGGGTTCATTTGTTTCCTTAGGACGCGTTCAGCCGCCACCGCCATCGCGATCGTGGTCTAGATCGCGCATATGTGTTCTCCGCTTAAAGGTCTTCATACCAATATCCTTTGTTTTCATATTTTGTGGTAGGACATTAAAAAACTTATTTGATAAATATAGATAGGAGTTTTGCGTCTTACTCAATCTAACTCTTGGAAGACACAGATTATTTTTTTCTCTAGTACCATAGTCGTGAATATTTTCCCGAACTAGAGTACCTCCCTGTATACTTTTCCTCTTGATATGTATTAAACAATAATAAATATAACACGAAGGAAGAGTCATAATACGCATATCTTTAAAGAATGGTCTGCAAGATTCATTATGCTTAGTTTTAGCCAACATTCTTATTGCTCTTTTCTGAAGTAAAAATACATGTTCAGCATGACAGAAATTACCCCACAGAATAATAGCATACACCATGACACTGTGGAATAGTGAGAAGTAAGCTATCTTTAGGTAATGTTCACTTAGTTTACTTTGTAACTGTCTTATAAGGAATATAAGAGTTGACAACCGTTTACACAAATTATCAGTGTGACAAGCAAAAGTCAGAGAGGGATCAAAATATACACCCAGCGTTTTTACTGGATTATTATTGGTAACACTAGAGGGTTTTACTGAAAAATCTAAAGTTTTTGTTTTTTCCAAGTTTAAACTTAGGAGATTGCCAGTAAACCATTGTTCCAACCAACAGATGTTCAGACAATATTACATTATTTGTTACTTCATGTCGAAATTCTCCAGTGAACACCAGTGTTGTGTCATCGGCATGAGCTACCATATTTTTGTCTATGTTTCCAATATTAGAAAATAGGTCATTTGTATATATAATAAAAAGGATAGGACCTAAGACCGATCCCTGTGGAACGCCAAATTTAATATGCCTTTGACCCGATATGTTGTTATTCCATTTTATTTGTTGCCATCTGTTATGTAGATAAGAAGCAAAGAGATTTAAAGCATGCCCTCTTATGCCATAACCCTCAAGTTTATCAAGCAATTATGTCGTGACTGACAGTATCAAACGCTCTGGTACATTTTTAAAAACTTCACAAAGTGCATTAACTGTCGATGTGCCTGGTCTATAGCCAAATTGGGATTTACTAATATATTTATATTTTTCAAAATAACATATTAAGCGATTTTTTATAGCTATTTCAAATATTTTTCCTATAATCGGTATAATAGAAATAGGTCTAAAGTTAGCTGGTTCCTTCTTATAAATTGGTATCACCTGAGAAATTTTTAAAGCATCAGGAAAAATACCATGATCTATACAGCAATTTATTAGTTCTGTTATGTGTTCAGTTAATACTTCACTCACTAGCTTTATAATTTCATTATTTAACCCATAAATATCACTTGATTTCGAATTTTTTAGCTGATTTATTATATCTTTAATTTCATCACAGGTAACATGAGATATAAAAAATGAATGATTAGGGTTAGGCAAATTTCTTTGATAATTACCATTTTTATTAGTATTTGAATTTTGTCATAATATTATCTATGACTTTGACATAGTAATTTGAAAAATCTTCACACGTTATATCACTTGAATTTATATTTATTCTTATCAGGTCTATTTTTATTTATTATTTGCCATGCAGCCTTTTGCTTATTAGAACATCTATTAATAAATTCTTCATTAGATCTTAATTTAGCTTTGTTTATTTCTGTTTTATATTCAATGTTTAGTTTTTTATACTTAGTAAAAGCCTCTTGACTGCCATTAACTACAGATACAGTTTGTACAGCCGAAAGAATATTTTTCATTTTCGCTAGTTTTTCATCATATTGTATGTTGAGTTTAAAACATTCATTAAAAGTATTAGAAAGGACATGCATAAGATAATTAGCTTTTTCATTTGGACATTTTAACAGAAAAAGAAAAAAGTTAGACCAGTCAATTATTTCCAATTTCTTGCAAAGTTTATTTTTGGTGATATGTCTACATACTACATAATTCTCTCTTTCCTGTCTCATTAATTTTACCGTGATGTAAATGCCATGTAAGTTAGTAAAGACGTTGTCAATTCTTGTAGGTACTTGAAGTCTCCTTTCTATTAAGTTATAAGATAAGAACATGTTCCTATAAGCACTTACATTTTGACTATTTATATTGAAATTAATATTAAAATCTCCTACGATTATGATGGCTTTGTTTAGATTTAGCTGACTAAGAATTTGGTGTATTCCATCAAAGTATAAGTCGGAAACTCCGACAGGCGATCTATAGGTACACACTAATACAATTTTTTGTTTAATTAGTTCAACACATACGAATTCCGCATGTTGTTCAATACAATACCTTTCAATATCAAACGTCTCAGTTTCACATTCAAGAGCATTACTAATATATATTGCAATTCCCCCATGTTTTAAATGGTGTGTGAGAAAACCTCAGATCCATCGAATTAATTCAAGAATCAGAATACCAGTCGATTTCGAAGTTTATTCTGCATAAATATTGTAGAAATACTGAATATTACGCGACTTCCGCTTCTTTAATTCCTCCGAGTGACGCGTCCCTGCTGCACTTTTATTGGTCCAAAGTTATCAGGCAACCTATACCTTTAGTAATTTTGGGTCGTAGTAACAAAAACATCAAAATCTTTCTAGTTAATTTCGGGACACCCTATATAATCACATTTTTATTTTTTTTATAGGAAAAGCAGTATACGAAGGAATAGTAGTTGATGTGCCTTTCGCTTCCTTTTTTCTCAGTCAAGTCTCTGGACAGACAGCACAGGTTTTATACAGTTGCGTAGATGAGCTACCATCATTGGATCCAGCATTATATAGGAGTTTAAGTTATGTCAAACATTATGAAGGTGATGTATCTGAACTTGATTTGACTTTTAGTGTTGATGAAGATAATATGGGGAAACTTGTAACGCATGAATTGGTCCCTGGAGGAAAGGCAGTTCAAGTTAAAAATGAAAATAAGTGAGTTATTCTCAGAAATATCTTTTGAAAGAAGTTTAATATAAATAATATTGTATAATAATAAAAGTGCATTTTTAATTTAAGGTTAAAAATACACCTGCATAAAATACTATCACAAAAAAGAAATATAATAATAAAATCCTTAATTATCTTTTGTTGCAGAATAAATTATATCCATCTAATGGCTCACTTTTGTATGCATGTACAAATTAAAGACCAAACGGCGGCATTTATTAGAGGGTTCAGATCAATCATAAATCCAGATTGGTTGACTTTATTTTCCACACCGGAGGTAAATAATTTAAATTTTCTGTAAAATATAATCCTTTTTAACATAAATGTCATTGTTTCCATTTGAACCTTAAGAGCAAAATACTTATACCTACTTGATAAAAGTTAAATTTGATGTATATATAACAATTGTTCATTACAAAATTAGTTAGGATTGATTTTTGTATTTGGAGGGATTTTTGTGGTAATTTGGAACTAATTAGGTTGGCACTGTTGCCTCTAGAGATGTATGGTTGCTAGTTGGCAGCAATGAATTATTAGTATTTTTGATTTGAAACAAGAGAGTGGTGGATTGGAGTACTTTCATTAGTTTTACGTTTCGTTTTACTACTGTATATATAATTGCAAATAAGGGACATTGTCTCCCATCATCTATCTGTGAGTGGAGTTTGTCTGGCCAGACAGAAAAAGGAGAACGGAAAGAACCAGATAAGTGCTACCTAAGTTTTCATTGATTTCCGCCATAGTTCCCCAATTTTAAATTTAAAAAATATTTGTTGGTTAGGTTAACCTATTGGGGTGCATTGATAGTAAACTTATTGCTTTATAGCTTTAATTAATATTAATCACTGTTCAATATGGCGGAGCAGAAAATAGCCACTTTACAAAATGAAATGAAAACGATTTTGGACATGGGTAAAAAACTCTTATATTGGTGTATTGTAGCTGAGAGTTCTGACGATTGTGAAAAAATGGAAAATTGTCTGATAAGGGTGGAAGACTTTGTAGGTAAAAATTAAACAATTTGAAAAGAAAACTAGCGCAATTTCTGATTTGGCCCTCAAATAAAATATTTCACTTTCGGCAGATTAATACGAATTGGAAGAGACATTCGATAGTGTATCTTATTCAATTAGAACTAAAGAAAGAAACTTAGAACGTTTGTTTAAGCGAAAAATTAGTACAAGGGTGGATCAAATTTCTAGTGCTCCACCATCTGGTATAAGCTCTCATATTAAGTTACCTACATTTTCAGGAGATATAACGTTGTATCAGTCGTTTATCAAATTATTTCACAGCTTCATACATCATAACAAAGATTTAACCGATGTGGAGAAATTTCAGTACCGTAAAGTGAGGTGACTTCGGACGGTTTTTAAGGTTTTTTTTGAATATAATAATAATACTGTATTTATTTATTTTTTAATTTGAAAAAATTACTATAGATGCATGTACCATTGGTGGTTATGTTTCTTCTTTTATTTTAATTTTACCCCCCTCCCCCAATTTAAAAAAAAAATGTTTGCCGTCCGAAGTCACCTCCATTTTTGAGGTGACATCGGACACGTATTAAAATCCCTGCAAAAGTGATTTCAAGCTCATGGTTATCAGGTTGAGCGCCACAGACACCGGTGACTATTTTGAAATGTCCACACAGGCCACGGCGGACACCGGTGTCTGCTCGCATTTATGTGATCTTGTAGCTTCGTGACCGCTAATACATGTATTTGGGCTATACAGCATGCCCTCTATGGCCTCAGTGGTGCATGAGGTTACAATAGTTTCCCTAATTTTTTTGCATTGTTTTTTTTTTTATTTTGAAAACCACTTTTACAGATGTAATACTGTGATGCTCAGAAAACCAAATCCACTGTTGGCCCAGGAGGCTAAACATTGAAATTTGGCTCGGCGCTCAACCTGTTATGTGATTTCGGACACTCTTTTTTAAAAATTTTTAGTTTTCAGCTCTAAATAAATATATTTTGGGGAAAAATATATTTATTTTTGGCTATATGAGCTGAAAATAAAACATTCTTTATGAACTGAAACGCTTATTTATTTAAGTAAAAAAACACAAGTTTTAAAAAACATAAACATGGGTCATAATAGGGAACTTACCCATATTTTTTTTATTTCATTAAAATGTGTGTTTATGTATAAAAACACATCATACCAAATATCAGCCCTTAAATCGTAGTACTTATTTTACAATAAATAATTAAAGTTGGAATGGCCCGTCAGCAAATTCAAACAAGGCGAAACGCGTGGGAACCACTGTGACGTCACTCAGTGTGAACACGGGACGGAGCCGAAAGTTGAGCCGCCAGTCAGGGGCATTTATTTGGTTGGCATCTATAAGTACTGCATCGTGCCATTGTGTGCAAATATTAATATTAGGCTCTCACACGGCTTTCAGGTGCTGGTCCACCGTCACCTCTATCGATACGCACGGTCTGACGTCACAATCAATGGCAGCGCGTTTTAAACGGAGATACAATTATTCAAATTTGAAACCTTTATAACTCAGTTAAAAAAAAAAATTTAAACTTTTTCTTTTTGCATGGGGTTTTTAATGATATTATCTAAATTATATAATAATAATAATAATAATAATAATAATAATAAATTGACTTTATTTATGTATTAAAGAATATGACAGAAAAAATAATTTTAAGGGAATGGCGATGTTCAACAATGCTGCTCTTCCACATAACCATTCCAGTTTAATACATTATTTAGAATATTACATGCAAAAAACAAAAAATATATTAAGTATAAAATCAAATAAAAAAGAGAAGAAAAAATATGTGAAAAACAAAATTAACTTAATCATTTCTAATGCTAAACAACAGGTTTTTGATTTGATCTCTGAACTTAGGTAAACTAGGGACAGATTTAATACTAAGGGGCAGATTATTGTATAGTTTAGTAGCATTGTAAGTAAAGGATCTCTCAAATAAGGCAGAGCGATAGTTTCTTGAACCAAGAGTCCTTTTATACACCCGCATTGTCCAAAGTCGCCCCCAGTTTGGTGAATTTTTTGATAATCACCCTGTAAAAAAAAACCTAATAATTTTTTTTACTTTTTATTTCTTACTAATATTAATCAAACATTATGTTTCAATAAAACATTCACCAACAATTAGAATAATATCAGATAAAACTCACACAGCCATTACTTTTCCGATGTTTGAAAAACCGTTAAATAAAGGGCGATCACTAAATTCTAAATACGAGGTAAATACTTACGGACGACGTCAACAAGCTTCCACCATACTTTGAACGATACTAAACGAAAAATCGTCCCGCAAGCCGAACTGGATTTTATGATTCGGATAGCCGCTATTAGACGAAAACATCGGGGAACTACACGATGACCGAAGTCACCCGCGCTGTCCGAAGACACCTCACTTTACGGTACCTTACCTTATCATTAGAAAGTGAACCTCTTTCATTAGTAAAATGTTTGAAAATCACTAAGGCAAATTATCAGATAACTTTGGATACTTTGAACAAAAGATACTTAAATATTAGATTGTTTGCAAATAATTATTTGCAGACTATTAATCGGTTAAATCCGATTTCGGAGAGATCTTCTCAATCACTGAAAACGGTGATAGACCAGTTTAAGGAAAATTGGGCGGCTTTTAGCGCCTTATTGACTGAAACTGATCAACTTAATTTATTAGCGGCTTTTACAAAAGCTAGATATTCACACACGACAACAGTTTGAGTTAAGCATTGTTGAAAATGTACAGTTGGTTCCTTCTGTAGAAATGCTGATTAATTTTGTCCATAAACAAACTTTAACTTTAGACAATTTGGGCCTTGATCCTCATTCTAAATTGACTAAATTCGTTAAAAGGGATCCAAGGTCTAAAGGGAAGCAATCTCCTGTTTCGTTAGTGGTCAATTCTTCGCTTGTTTGTCCGGTATGCAATGCCAGTCACGATATTCTCAAGTGTGATGTGTTCCTCAAAAAATCTCCGTATGAAAGCTTCAAAGTAATAAAATAAAAAATCATTGTTTGAACTGTCTAAGCGCTAGGCATTTGGTAAAAGCGTGTGATTCTGCTTGTGTTTGTTCCAAGTGTAATAGGAAACATCATAGTTTGTTACATTATGCCAAAATTGTTGAGACAGCTAGTGCTCCTAATTTAATATATAATATACAGGCTGTACCAACACAAGATATTTTAAAAAATGTGTTAATAGATAGACCGAGTGTATCTACAGATCCTTCAGTGTTCATGGGTATGGTTACATCAGAGACTACAATATTGCTAGCTACGGCTATTGTCAATATTTTAGATATCTCGAGATCATCTGTTCCGGTTGGAGTTCTTTTTGATTGTGGATCGCAAGTGAATTTTATTTCAGAAAGTTGTGTTCAACGTTTAGGTATTCCTCGCACACATTCGTCACTATCTTTTCGTGGGTTGAATCAATTACCGTCTACTAAAAGTAGAGGTCTCGTTACGTGCACATTGCAACCTAGGGCAAAGGCTAATCCGAAATTGGGTTTAGATGCACAGATCTTGTCCAGTATTTGCAGTGACATGCCCTCTGTGTCTTTGAACACGCAAGGTTTGAGTCATATTGCAAATTTGAAATTGGCCGATCCTTACTTCATTCATTCATCATAAGCAACCAATTCATCTGCTTATTGGAGCAGAGGCATTTCCTCAAATTTTGTTGAGCAATGTCATTCCAGGAAAGGGAGATAAGGAACCGGCTGCCATTGATACCATTTTTGGGTATGTTTTGATGGACAAAATTAATACTACAACCTCTGTTGCAGAGTCATTGTGTTTATTTGTTGAAGCCGAATTAGAGGATATTGTAAAAAGATTTTGGGAATTGGAACAAATTCCACCTTCTACGATGACTGTGAATAATGACCAATGTGGGCAACACTTCGCCAGTAGTTATTCCATGAATCGGGAAGGAAGATATATTGTATCTTTGCCTTTCAAGGAAGGCTATCCCCCTACTTTTGGGGATAGTTATTCGATAGCCTTGAAATGTTTGAAATCATTAGAATATCGTTTAAAAAAAAAACCTGATGTATATGCATCGTATCAAGAAGCTATTCATGATTATTTAGAATCTAGACACATGACTCTAGCCCCTTCGATATCAAATGCAGAGCAGGTTTATTATATTATAATTGTGGAGAGAAGAGACTGTGGAGCTGGTTCTTTGGAGGTAGGAACGGGGTCAAAATCAAACTTTGAAGCCTGCCATCCCCAAAGGTGCGGATCCATCTGGTGTCCTAACCACATTTGTACTTGTAGGCAAGTTCTCAAGCAGTGTTGGAGGGCTGCTTCGGATGTTGGTGGTAGGAATGCCAGGTTGAATTTGGATATCACTAGGGCTTTGGAAAACAGGTCGAATCGCAATTTATCTAAAGTATGAGTGGCCTTCTGATGTTGTCTGCCAGTTTGAAGCTGTTGGGACGAAATATATGCTTTTGATGGGGTTCCTCTTCCAGGTTTTGAGAAATATATGTTTGCTGATGGTGTGGCTAGGGCATTGGGCATGATGAGGAGGTCCGGTCCGGTTAGTTTAGATGATATTACCAAAAAGTAGAAGTTAAAACAGAAATTTTCCATAAATATGTAAAATTTGTCCAACTTTGATAAGCTAGTGTGGGGGTAGGGGTATGGCTAGTATGGGAACGGGTGGTCCAAAAAATATGCATCTGGTCTCATTCAATGCAGAATTTAATACCCTACAATTTTTAATAGGACAATGTTTTCGATATTGTGAGAATTTTTACCCCTCACCGCTTAAACACAACTCCATCGGGGGGGGGGAGTCATATTGGGCAACAAATGAAGCAATTGAAACAATAAAACTTTTGTAGCAATTATTTTCGATTCGTCTAATTTTTTGGTTTTACACTACTAGCTATATGAAAAATTCATAAAAAAATAATCATTATCATGCCTATAATATGAGAAGAGGTCAGGATTTGTGTTTACCGATTCATAGCTTGGCTATTTATGAAAATATTGCATATATTGGTATACAACTATTCAATAAGTTACCTGAAGCCATAAAATGTATTGAAAATATATATTCTTTTAAGAAAAAGATTAAATTATTGCTTACACAAAAAATGTATTATAGTGTATCAGAATACTTAATGGATAGAGATTTGCATTGATGTTTTATTCATTTTTTATTATATTGAGATGTTTTTTTATTGTAAGACGTATTATGTTTTTTATTTTTGTGTATTGCATTTTTTAAATTTATTTATACATGATTGTGATATTGTGAACCTTTTGATTTGTTTTATACCTTTTTTGTAAGGTCTGTTACATCAATAAATTACTTACTTACTTACTAACATACCTAATAGAGAGGAACTGTTGCAAAATCGTCAAAATAGCATAATAGTGGAGTTCACATGATATCAAATTGTGATTTCTGTTTTCACTTCGAGGTTAAAAGCTAAAACCTATTTCAAATGATTCGTTAACTTCTGGAACATCAAAATCCGATGGTCGTCAAAATGTCCTCTTGTACGGGCTGGCTGTAGGGGGTGAAATGTGAAAAACACCCTGAAGTTTTTTCCCCCACTATTTTAATCTACAAAACACGAGGATTACTTTTGTTAAAGCAAAATATGCTTTAGGGTAAGGCAAATATTAGAAAAAAAAAATTAAACAATTCGGAAAGCACGGAGTTCAATAGACGACATGTATGTTTATCGTACGCTGGTGAAAAGTGCCTTATTGCACAGGCAATGTTTTCTCTTAACATCGCTCTAGCTACTTTATTCTCAATATGATCAAAAAATATCCATTAAAAATGTTGTAGATTGGAATTTCAGGATGCTAAGGAGGAACCTTTTACTTTTTTAATATGACCGCTCCCCAATTTTTAAATGGGTTTTTTAGGAACGCCCGCACAAGATCTTTTAAGACCGTCTTTCGTTTGTTTTCGTACCGCACGAGATCTTTTAAAGTCCGTTATCGCCTGTTTTCGCAATAAACACATTCATTTGACCAACTGTATGAAAAATATGAATTAAACTGTATTAGGTATATTATATATTTTATTTAAACAAATTATTATTTTATATATAAATTTATTATGCTTTAAATAGTTTATAGTACAATTACTTGGTAATCTCACTTCTAAATAATTCGATAGCTGTTTTAAATTAAAATATTTTTGGATAGTTTGATTCAAAATGGGTCAAATATCAATTATTAAAAAGGAATAAGGTTACTTTTTCGTTAGGGGTGAGTTTCACCCCAACTTGGGAGTTTCGAAAAAAAACTTGACCTTTGGAACGTGTAAATCATTGAATTCTACTTCGAAAAACCCCTCTATAACGTTCTTTTTCCTTTAATATCCGCCGAGTTAAAGGTTTTAAAAACTGTTGATTTTTAAGTAAAAAACGCTGATCGAAAAAGTTAGCTAATGAAATAACAAACATAATCCATGAAATAAAAATTTGTTTAGGCTAATCGTAGTCGAGATACAGTTGTTGTTGACAAATTGAAGCTTATTGCAGTAGCTTGGCTGCTAAATCAAAAATGATACAAAGAAAATAAAGGCAAAATTTTGATTTTTTACTAAAAAAATGAGCCTGTTCTTTGTTTCAGTAAATTCCAAATTGAAAATAAAAAATTCCAAATTGTGTTTTTTGTTAGTTTGTTACTATTATGTATACGTTCAAATTTTTTTTGATCGTGATGGATGCATTATCTAAAAAATTTTACACTTACTGTATTTTGAATATTTTTGAATGAATTTTATGGCTTTGAAGTTAAATAACTTAGCAGGGAAGAATCTTACCAAATACAAAAAATAATGGCAATAAACAAAGGAAAATGCTACGGTTTTTATTTTTTTGATAAAGATATTAGGTTAGGAGATAGAACGTTTTAATATTTTAATTGGCGCATTTAAGATGAATAATGAAAACTGACAACCTTTGTACTGTTTTGACCTACCTTAAAGAGGATTAAAAGACCTTCAAAATGCTTTTTTGGATGATTTTTAGCGTTAACTGCAAAGGAGATATGACCGAAATAAGAAGCACGCCTCGTCTTAGCAAATTATGATATTGCTCGTTTGGCGGTAATTTAGTCTCAGAACTTTCTTTAATTATTGATTTTTTAACTTTAGGGGTGGTTTTCATCTGCTTATGGGTAAGATCAATTATTTTTCTTATTAGGGGATGAGTTTTATGTCTCGAAATGTAACAATCTGCTAAGAAAGTCGTAATTTCTCAAAATAAACAAAAAATTATTAATTTATCCATATTAACCCTTTTATATCGGCCATATTGAGGGTGCAACATAAAATTTTTAATTTCTGACTACACATTCGTGATCAGTGACTCCAAAAACATAAATAAGTTTCAATAATTTATTCTCAGTACTTGGTTAATTATTGATTTTTTGGTTTTAGTGGTGGTATTTACCTTCCTAGGAATAAGAGTAATAATTTTTCTTATATATAAGATATAAGTTTTATGTCCTAAAATTTTTGAATTTGCAGAGAAAAAGTTCTACCTACACTTGCTCAAAACAAACGAAATATGTTTTTCCTCTGTACCCCTATTATATCGGTCATATTAGGGGTGCAATCGCGAATTCTAACATTTTTACTTGATATTCGTAATCAGCGACCTCAAACACATATACATGCATTTTTTAAATAACTGACTATTAATACTTGAATCAGTATTAAATTTTGAACTTCAGGGGTGGTTTTCACCCTTTTAAACGTAAAAGAACATCTTTTCCTTTTTAATATTTCAAGTTGATACCCTAAAGTTTAAGAAGGCGCAAAAAAAATTTACAAGCAGCTATAGAGTTGGTTCGAAGGTTGGGTACTTTTTGGCACATTCCCCGGACTCCGGCAATCTTCAGGGTCATCCGAGAATGTTAGGATTTTCCTACTAGGTATACAATGTACTATTCCATTTACATGTAGATAAAAATGGTGTCATTGGGCATTAATGGTTTAGTACTGAGAGCAGGAGTAATCTTATTGTCAATAATTTTTCATTTTTCAGCGGATCTGCTAGAAATGGATTCAGAATATTAATCCAGATAGGTGTATGTTTGGTAGTTGACTCGTAAGAGGACAAAAGCATTATATGGCTTCTTCAAAAACCAATAAACAAACACCCACCAATGAAAGACAGTCTTTCACTAACACCTATTACGAGTCAACTACCAAACATATATCTGGATTAATAGCTAGTCTGAATCCAAAACCACTTCTAGCAGATCCAGTGGATGGCTGGAAAATTATTAACAATAAGATTACCCCTGTTTTTGGTAATAAACCATCAATGCCCAATATAACACCATTTTTATCTACATATAGCTGGAAAAATGTTTGTTTATTATTTATATTTCGAAACTCCTAAACTTTTTTGGTAATATTTTAAAGGTTGTAGTGGCCTACAGTGTGAAATTATCATGCATCGGTTCTTGCAAGTGTGTGGGACAAAAACCCCTTTGTAATAACTCCAAAACCAAGGAAATTTGCCTTATTTTTTAAATAGTTGAAGAATCGTCAGAATCAGAATGCGAATAATTTAATACCACGATATTCAAACTGTTTAAAGTATAATAATAATATCATATAAAAAGTAATAATTCGTTCAAATGAAATATATAGTATAATATAATGTGTTATACAGTTTTGTCCATATTTTTCATACAATTGATCAATTGAACGTGCTTACTGCGAAAACAGGCGATAATGGACTTTAAAAGACACTCTCTCGGTACGAAAACAAACGAAAGTTGACTTTAAAAGATCTTGTGCAGGCTCTCCTAAAAAACCCACTAAACAATTGGGGAGCAGTCATATTAAAAAAGTAAAAAGTGCCATAGCATCCTGAAATTCCAATCTACAACGTTATTAATGGGTGTTTTTTGATCATAATGAGAATAAAGTAGATAGAGTGGTGTAAAGCGAAAACATTGCCTGCCCAAGGAACAATTTATGTTTTATAATAGCCTACAAGAACGGGTCTTTAAGAGTAAAATGTAAAACCAGTGACAAATCATTTAACTCTAAAAAGACTCTTCAATGCCACCATAAAACCGCTTTAAGCCATAAATGGACCGTTTATAAAGCTCTTCAAGACTATTTTTAAAACCATTTTTAAAACCACATAATCTTTTTACAGTCTTCTGAAAACTCTCCTTAAGAGTATTATAAAACTGTTTTTAAATCTGGATAACGTTTTTAAGACTTGTTTTTAAGTCTGTTTTAAAACTTTTAGGATTTGTATTGTTTTATATAAAGGTTGTCCAAATTTGAGGTTGCTTTTTGAATTTGGAAGGAAACACATGCATTACTTAGATCATACGATATTTTTATTTTAAGGTAAAGTACATCAATGGCGGTTAATAATGGAAAACACCATCAGGGCTGTGACCTCCTCTGGTTATTTTTTTCAATGTGCAATTGCTGTGCTCGATGACGAATTGATGTTTTAGAGTTTCCACAGCACTTTCACTAACAGCAGCAGTGTTTTCTGGTGAACGACCATTACGATGGTAAACACGTTTTCTTGCATCCTGTACTATACCAGTTTCCTTAACTTTCTTTATTAACTTTGCAATAGTAGTTTTGAATGGAGCATTGTTTTTTTCAAATTCCATATGGCATTTTCTGACCATTTCCGCGATACTTTCCCCATATTCGTAATAGGTTTTCATTATAAATAGGCATTTTTGCAGCGTATAGCGTTCCATAACTAAACACCGCGATGCTTTTGCTTCACAAATGTCACATGCAACACGACAAATAACATTGAATACTGTAAATGGCGGGTAATTCAAAAAGCAACCTCAAATTTGGACACCCTTTATAACCTCTTTAAGTTCGAGATAAATTAATATGATCTTAATGTTTCTTAATGTAAGAACACATTTTCTTTAAATGATCTTAAAAATATCTTTGATAAGACGTAATAACAAAAATATTGAAATAAAAGCAAATGAACCTCATAGAAGTCTATTTATGTACAACCGAGTGTACAACAAATTCTAAAACTAGGAAACGTGCATCATGAAAATTCTGATGGTAAACTTCGCTTACGTCGTCAAATTCTCAAACGCTTTTCACTTTTTCAATAAACTTGATGAAGGTACCTTGAAAGAAATCGTGGGCCTTAAGTTATTTAACTAAAACCATTTTAATTAATATTAACAAAAATCTATCCTTAATAAAAAATATTTCAAAATAATTACAGTTTCAGTCACATTTAATTGCGCAGTGATAAAAATAAATATATACATATATTTTTAACAAGAAGTACATCATAAATTTTAAAATATCTATTTTAATTTTTTATCTCTACGACTTTTCCAATATGGTGGTTTCTCCCTCTCATTAAAAATATGGCGACAAGCGTGATAAAATCTATTTTAATAATTTAGAACCATTATAAAACATATTTGTCTAAAAAATTAATTTTATTGAACATCTAGCTTTTTTTTTGGTTAAACACCCTTGGCAAATATAACATGCGCACCATTTGATCTTAAATTAGTCTATTTACTTTTGCAAAAATACTTCTCGTTTTACTTGTTGTCTTCTCTCGTTGTTTTGGTCTTAGTACCCAACATCTCTGATTCTCCGCTAGGGTGTTTCTAAACCAATAAAGCCAACAAGAAAATTATTAAAAAAATTATAATATATGTAGTACAAACTTATTTTCTAAATAAATATGTAATTAAAATGTGTGTTGTCTTCTAGGATAATGACATTAGCTTGTGGTTATTAATACTATTATATATGCTATTCACATTTTATTTACATGAGGGGAGGCTATGGAAAATCTGAATTCTGTTGGTATGAATGACTGTTTTAATTACTGAGGTTATGTTGAAAAGTCAAAAACATAACCACAAATTCAAATTGGTTCTACATAGTTGCCAGAGTGAGACTCTAAAGAAAATACAGCAATGTTATCAATAAAATATTTGGCAATTCAGCCAAAACTAAGTGACAGTGACGATCAATTAAATCTGATACTTCAATATTTTGTCAATAGTAGACAACCCTGAGACAACCTAAGAAAAACATATCATAGCCCCTCATGTAAATAAAATGTGAATAGCATATAAGTATATATATTATCTATTTACAGCAAACGCAAATTATGGTGAGGTCTCGTTGCGCACGTAAGGTACGCCTCCGATTGATGCTATTGGTGAAACAAATAGCGCTAATATTACAGCGGCGGGTAGGACAATCGAAACACTCGAATTTAGGTACCTACGTACGCACACCTCGCAGTTACGCCAATGAGTGCTTGCATGACCAGGTGTAATTCCCCTTCCAATTTCAATATGGGGTCATATATCGTAAATTGGTTGTTCGCGCAGCCTCACCATAATTTGCGATTGCTGTAAGTTGTTCGAGCTTTCTTGCATTCTCTAAAATAGAAATCCATAACCTCACACAAGAAAACAAATGTACATAGGTGTAACAGAAGGGAAACTGTTACTATCACAAACATATAATAAGTAAAATGAACAGCACACACGTATTTCTACACCACCTATAATAGTCACTAAAAACATGTAGGAGAATGGCCACTCCCTTGTTTTGTTTATTCTGTAAGATAAAATAGTCTTATAAAGGTATAATAGAAGTACCTTCTTGCCTTATATTTAGTCAAAGTGAGTTTGATTAAAGCTATTCGATTTATAAAACTTTTATAAAGACCTTGGTAATTGATCTTTAAGAGCAGTTTTAGTTTGTTCTTTATAAAAGCATTTTACATGGCTCATTGCACTGAAGATCTATTAGTCTTAATAAATAGTTTTAATGGGTTCTCAAAAGTATCTTTAGAAATGAGTCATAAAACTATAAGCTTTATATTAAGCTAGTATAAACCAAACATCCCTTAAAACCTTAATAAGTTTAGATTGATTTGTGTTAGCCACATCCAAGATCATAATAAATCTTTTACAAAGTCAAATGGTTTTTAGGTCCAAATAGGCCTAAAGTGTTCTCTTTAGGAGTACTTAAAGGTTTATTCCTCAGATTAAATGAGCTTAAAGAGTAAGCAGTATAAACTAAAGCATTATTAAAGTTAATATATGTTTATTTACCTTTTTAAAACCGCTATAAAACTTAATAGATGCCTAATAATCTTAAAATTGTTCCGTGGGTGTGCAATAAGACACTTTTCACCAACGTACGATAAACATAGACGTCGCCCATTTAACTCCGTGCTTTCCGAATTGTTACATATTTTAGTTCTAATGTTTGCCTTACTCTAAAGCATATTTTGCTTCCATAAAAGTGATCTTCGTGTTCTGTGGATTAAAATAGTGGAAAAAAATTTTTGGGGGTTTTTCACATTTCATCCCCTACAGTCACCCCGTACAGGACGACATTTTGACGACCATCGGATTTTGATGTTTCAGAAGGTAATGAATCATTTGAAGTAGGTTTTAGCTTTTAATCTCGAAATGAAAACAGAAATCATTTCTAGAAGGTTTTGGTGCGGCCATGGACTCTACTCATGGTGTAAGATAATTAGGTGATGAAACGCCTCAATTAGAATGTCTCCAAACTATTAACGCTAGAGACGCGAAATCGTAAGACAAAGAGAGAGAGTGTGTGGCCACCAGGGCCGCGCGGGTTGCGATCCGTATCGTCCCTAGTTAATTTCCACTTCATTTTACCAGGTCGAAAAATATACCATTCGATGCAGAAAAATATGTAGAACACGATTGTTGAAAAATTATGTGTCTAAATTGTCGGCTACTGTGCAAAAAAAAATAAAAACCAAAAATTAAATTGAACGCCGGCACGTTTAACTCGAACCGCTGCTAAAACCGTTCGAGTTATGAAAAAAATTAACGGTATATATGGTATATATAATGGTATATTTTTCGACCTGGTAAAATGAAGTGGAAATTAACTAGGGACGATGCGGGGCTTAGCCTGCGGTGCCCTCGCGGCCACACACTCTCTCTCTTTGTCTTACGATGCGTTAACAGTTTGGAGACATTCTAACCATACGATACATTGAGGTTTCACCACCTAATTATCTTACACCGTGACTCTACTATAAGATGTGGGAAATGTGGGGAAATGTCATGACAATAAGTATTGGTGTGTTAGATATTATAATTTTACATTTTCATACAAAATTAAGCAAAGATATAAGATACTTGTAGTTGCAAGCAACTATATACTGAAATTTTTATTTACCGAGTGTGGAAGAAAACAATTTGTCAGTTTTAGGAAACATTTTATTGACAAACAAAAATTTACCAAGCTTTTAATTTTTACATAATATTCAACTTACTTCTCTGACAGCAGTTAAAGGTAATAATAATGGACCATTGTTATCACGATCTTATATTCAGAATATCGTATTAAAGACGCTATAAGTTTCTTGAACCGGCTATTTAGTTGCTTCTGCATTTCCTTATTTAAACGACTCGGACTATTCGTTCTACATTTGCGTTTAAAAAAGAAGTTGAATCACTTTACGCTTCAAATTAACTCACAACACCAATTGAAAAGATTAAATTGTGGAGGGATGCAACTTGAATTTCATCATATTCATCATATTCGAATATGTCCAAAAACAGAATGTCCATTAAAAATAATTTTTTTATTTTTCAAAATAATGGATATTTACGCTAGTAAACAGAATTGAAAATAATGGCACGAACACTGACGTCACCAGTTAATTTGAAATATATTTGTAATATTTTTAATAGATGACGGCAGTAAATACAGTGAAGGTAGATGCAGATCATCTCCGAATGGTTCATCACAAGAATAAATGTAACCTTTATTCTTGATGAGATTACTTATAATACTTTAATACTTGATAAATAAATGATAAAGATACTTTCGTATTTTTGAATATATTTTTACCTGCTTTTATAATTGGCATTTTTTCGCGACATACAACACCTCGATGCAGCGTTACCACAGCTAGTAGTATGTGTAAATATTCCATTTTTGCGAGAAGTAGTAACGTAGGGGAAATCACATGACGTCATGACTTTACGTCATCGCCGATGCCCTGTGGTTACCACAGCTTACCTAGCTCGCTATGTAGGTTAGTTGTAGTAAGCAGACTACAGAACTAAAAGTTGCACAATATGCCTAATTCAATTTAATGTTTCGACTTTTGCACAAAATCAGTATTGCCATGGAAAATGTTTTGTTATTCTGCAGCAACATATTGACAATTCATTTATTAAGTAATCTGCCGCAGAAAAAAAAAGAGAATCGCATTTCGGAGATACAGACCAAACTTACTTCATCTGCTTGCTAAATTTATAATAAAATACAATTGATTTGGAAAATATAAATTTATTCCTATTAACAAAAAAATTTTAAAAGTGTTCTAAATTCTCCACAATATCAATTTTTTCACTAATGGGGCCCATGTAATAAGGCATTTTGACTTAAGCACAAGCAGTAAATACGCTACTTAATAAATGTTAAATTGTCAATATGTTGCTTACACTTGGAGTAGTTTTCCACACACACACCAAAACACTTTTGCACACACTCGACGCGCGTTTCGCCAACCAAGTTGGCATCATCGGGAGATGATTAAAACTCAGTTTTAAAATCAGTTTTAATCATCTCCCGATGATGCCAACTTGGTTGGCGAAACGCGCGTCGAGTGTGTGCAAAAGTGTTTTGGTGTGTGTGTGGAAAACTACTCCAAGTGTAAGTTCTACACCAAAGGTTCCAACCCCTCTTCAGGAATATGTTGCTGCAGAATAACAAAACATTTTCCGATTTGATATTTAAAAATAATTATGACATTTTTTAATGTTACTGAAAATTACTTAAAATATAGAGTTAATTAATCTTAATTGTACAGTTTTTGGATTTAAAAAAAAATTAATATGCACCTCGGCATTAAAGTTCATTTTTATCACTCATGTGGTTTATTTATATTACTACTACTACCTACTACTATATATTACTAAACTCCATATTCATGTTAAAAAGTTAAACTTTAATGCTTTGATACATAAATAACTATTATTGACATTATAAAGACTAATAATTATACAATATAGCAATTAACTATAGCAATAAAATAGATAATTATTAGGAGAGGAGCATTTACATTTAATACAAAATAAGTGTGTATTCATAGGTACTTATCAACATATTTCTTCTTTCAATTATTATAAGTAAACAGAGCAATATTCACAGAAAAATGTGATGATTCTTTTAAATTGGATCTGACTTATAAATCTTCTTTCATCTTCCTACATAAAAATTAAAATTACATTCCAAACAAAATGAATTATCAAAAATAGATTCATTGTACTTACACTGAAAATGTCCATCTATTTATTTACAATAGCATCATTGTTTTAAGTCTGGCCTGACGTGTTTGAGATGCTTATAGCAGTTTTTTGTCTGCTGACGCTGACACTATTTTGGGCATTACTAATTAATTTTCAATAAACAGAACTTTAACAAAATATATACCAAAATAATATTTAAACTCTCGTAATGTGTCGTCGATGTCACAGTCACATTAAAAATATTTTAGGAATGGGTGCATTCGATTATTGAAATAATTAGTGTAAAAATAACAGATTTCTCAAAATGACCTAAAATTATGTGTGAAAAGAATACACCTAATAAAATTTCACAACGCAGCAATTCAAATTTGACACAGAGCTGACAAAATACCTAACTTTAAAATATTTTATGCTGTCAATTTATTATATCATGCTCAGTTTATTCTAAACACAGGTAAAGAGGATATTTCACAATCTACTTGGAGAAGACGTATCACAAATCATGGTATAGCTAAGCTTAGGTCATCTTTATTTGAAATAAATTGGAATGTCTTTACAGGTACTAAGTATGACGCTGACTTATTAAGTGAATTTCTGGTAAAAACTTTTCAGACTTAAGTACATAAGCACTTTCCCTTAAAGAAATGTTTTGTAAAAGATAAGCCACCAGTCAACTGGTTTACGGATTCGATTCGTCATATGAGGGACACACTATCATGTGTTAAGCATGTTAGTATGGTTGTTAAAGATCCTCATCATCTGACGTTATATAAAACTTTATATAAAGATTATAAGAATAATATGAAAATATGTAAGAAGAGAGCTTATGATAATTTTATAGAAAAATCAAATAATAAAAGCAAGGATAGCTGGAAATTAATTAATTATGCAAGAAATAATAAGTCTGACACATCTATGGTCTCAAGTATCTCTTAAGATAGTTTTAATGATTATTTCTCACAAGTAGCGGAAAATGTTATAAACTCACTTCCAAAAGTTGATCAACTGTGTTTACTGTTCCAAATTCTTCTCACTCTTTTTTTCCTTATACTCCAGTAAAATTAGCATTCAATTCGGAACAAATTTGTAACAAGCTAATTTTAGGGGGAATATGTAGGGGAAGATGTCCTATTTAACAGGAAAAAAATCCCAAAAAATCCAGGTGGCGGAACCCCTCAAAAATTAGGCCGCCATCTTGAAATTAGGCACTTTTTAGCCTTTAACTTGAATAATTAATCTCACATTGATTTTATCAAAAAAATTAATCATACAAAAATTTTAGAACATTAAACAAGCTACAAAACAGTCTAATGTCTTTTTTAAATCGGTTAATAAATAACTGAGATAATGGCGACTAAAGTTTGGGTACTATATGCATTAAATTAGATAATTTAAACTCTAGCACTAGAAAACAATGTTTCTTTATTATAATTAGCATACTAATTTTTATTGTTTTAATTTATACTTTAGTTCATATTAGGTGAAACAGTGGTCAATAATATTTTATTTTTACATGCAATTTCAGGCTGCGACACAACGTCAGCGTTCTATAAGAAGGGAAAAAAAACAGCACTAACTAGGTATATTAAAAAATGATAAGGACATTTCAAATTTGGAAGATTTTAAAAATCCCTATACTAATATATCACATCTTGTAGGGTTGGGTGAGAAATTTATTTTATATTGGTATGGAGGTCGTAAAAGTAAAGATTTGAACTCATTTAGATACATTAAATATATACCCAACTTGTTGCCCTCCAAAATCTATTTAATAATTTTGAATTGGAAGTTTTACCTCCGACTTCTGACGCAGCCAAACTTCATATAAAACGAGTGTATTTTCAAGTTCAAGAATGGCTAGGATATAACGTCAATCCTGAAAATTGGGGTTGGATTAAAAATAAAATTTGTCTAGAACCAGAAAAAATGTGCCCCTGAATTTATATTAAATATATTTTTTTGCAACTGCAAAACAAACTGTTCAAAATTATGCAGCTGCAATAAATACAATTTAAGATGCACAACAAGTTGCATTCATTGCATTGGTCAAAATTGCACGAATGCAACACCTGTGTCTTTGTTAAAAGACGAAACAGAGATTGACATCTAATGTATTAATTTCTTTAATATTTTGTTTCTGTTTTTACTTTTATTAACCTTTGTGGTTTAAATAAAAATGTGTTTTTATTTTATGTGGCCTTTTATTATATATAAATACAGGGTGAGTCAGGTTGTATGATAAAAAATTAATATGTGAATAGAGCATGAAAAACAGTATTGACGTTTTGCTATATAACCCTTAATTTTTTTATAAAATGTGTTAAAGTTGTAAATGTTTCTTTAAATTTTTTTAATATATTTTGGTTAAATACAGTCGTATCAATGAAATTAGGTTGGTTTATATAGGGCGCTATCAACTGGCGATAACAGTTTTTCAAAATTAATCTAGTGGCGTGCGTTAACACATTTTTTTCTGATAAGAATGCCGATAACTGTGCGCCGCTGCATTTTTTCATACAATTTCTTAGTTGAAAACCTAGTGTAATAATAATAAAATACTCTAAGGAAACAAAATCTTTAATAACAAAAATTTTAAAACAACAGCGACTTAATTACTACTGTTTGCAATAAATGCAAAAATGAAGTACATGAACCTCAATGCACTCTAAAAATTAATCAATTAACAACCAACAAGTATTAGTTGATCGAATAGTACATTTTTCACGTCAACTAAGGGTAAATGTGCATAAACTAATAAGGAATAGGTATATAAAATGAAATTTCCTTGCGGGCCCGAAAGTGCATTGGGGTTAATGGTCTTCATTTTGAAAATTTATTTAAAAAAATAGTAATTAAGTCACAGTTGTTTTAAATTTTCGTTAATGAAGATTTTGCTTCCTTAGAGTATTTTATTATTATTGCATTAGGTTTTCAACTTATGAAAAAATCCGGTGACTCACAGTTATCGGCATTCTTATCAGAAAAAAAAAGTGTAATCGCACGCCACTGGATTAGTTTTGAAAAACTAATGTCGCCAGATGATAGCGCCCTATGAAAAATATAAACCAACCAAATTTTATTGAAACGACTGTTTTTAATCAAAGGATATTTAAAAAATTCAACGAAAAATTTTCAACTTTAACACCCTGTATAAAAAAAATTTAAGGTTATATAGCAAAATCCTGAGACACGTCAATACTATTTTTTCATGCTCTATTCACATATTAATTTTTTACCATACAACCTGACTCACTCGGCACCAGAACAGAATAATCAACTCTTATAGAAAAAAATTACAAAATTCCAACTGATATCTTATAATTTTTAAGCTGTAACTCTTTTAATTTTTAAGTTATCACAAATTTCTAAACGTCAATTTATAGATTTTGAAGTTTTCTCGAATTTTCCTATTTTCATAATTTTTGATAACGGCTAAGATAATAAAGTTATTTGACTTTAAACGAAAAATATCGCGAATTTCAAGATGGCGGACGATTTTTTAGTGTGTTCCGATACTCGGATTTTTTGGGACTTTTGTTGACATATTTAATACCCCCTCCCCGACATTTTAACGCAACAAACAGCTTGTTACAAATTTGATCCGAATTCACGGTGTATTTCACTTAATTTTACTGGCCTATTAGTCCAGTCACTACCAATGAAGTTAAAACAGCTGTAATGGGTTTAAGGTTTAAGCAATTCAAACTGCACTGACTTATATAAATTAATAAAATCAACTATCGATATAATAGTCATTCCTTTGACATTTCTAATCAATTTGTGTTTTGCTGAAGGGCACTTTCCAGAAATTCTTAAATACACTAAAGTTATACCATAATTTAAAAAGGGAAATTTATCCTCTGTTGATAATTATCACCCAATATCAATTGTACCTATTTTTGGCAAAATTATTGAATTAATTTTAAAAACAAGAATTTCTTTCTACTTTGAAACTAATCATCATTTAAATACATTTCAATTTGGTTTTAGGAGTAATAAATCAACAACTCAGGCTGTTCAAATTGTCGCCCTGATTACAAATATATATATATATGTTATATATTTGCTCCAGCCGTTTGCATAATATGCCTAATTCAATTTAATGTTTTGAATTTTGCACAAAATCAGTATTGCCACGGAAAATGTTTTGTTATTCTGCAGCAACATATTCCTGAAGAGGGGTTGGAACCTTTGGTGTAGAACTTACACTTGGAGTAGTTTTCCACACACACACCAAAACACTTTTGCACACACTCGACGCGCGTTTCGCCAACCAAGTTGGCATCATCGGGAGATGATTAAAACTGATTTTAAAACTGAGTTTTAATCATCTCCCGATGATGCCAACTTGGTTGGCGAAACGCGCGTCGAGTGTGTGCAAAAGTGTTTTGGTGTGTGTGTGGAAAACTACTCCAAGTGTAAGTTCTACACCAAAGGTTCCAACCCCTCTTCAGGAATATGTTGCTGCAGAATAACAAAACATTTTCCGTGGCAATACTGATTTTGTGCAAAATTCAAAACATTAAATTGAATTAGGCATATTGTGCAAACGGCTGGAGCAAATATATAACATATATATATATATTTGTAATCAGGGCGACAATTTGAACAGCCTGAGTTGTTGATTTATTACTCCTAAAACCAAATTGAAATGTATTTAAATGATGATTAGTTTCAAAGTAGAAAGAAATTCTTGTTTTTAAAATTAATTCAATAATTTTGCCAAAAATAGGTACAATTGATATTGGGTGATAATTATCAACAGAGGATAAATTTCCCTTTTTAAATTATGGTATAACTTTAGTGTATTTAAGAATTTCTGGAAAGTGCCCTTCAGCAAAACACAAATTGATTAGAAATGTCAAAGGAATGACTATTATATCGATAGTTGATTTTATTAATTTATATAAGTCAGTGCAGTTTGAATTGCTTAAACCTTAAACCCATTACAGCTGTTTTAACTTCATTGGTAGTGACTGGACTAATAGGCCAGTAAAATTAAGTGAAATACACCGTGAATTCGGATCAAATTTGTAACAAGCTGTTTGTTGCGTTAAAATGTCGGGGAGGGGGTATTAAATATGTCAACAAAAGTCCCAAAAAATCCGAGTATCGGAACACACTAAAAAATCGTCCGCCATCTTGAAATTCGCGATATTTTTCGTTTAAAGTCAAATAACTTTATTATCTTAGCCGTTATCAAAAATTATGAAAATAGGAAAATTCGAGAAAACTTCAAAATCTATAAATTGACGTTTAGAAATTTGTGATAACTTAAAAATTAAAAGAGTTACAGCTTAAAAATTATAAGATATCAGTTGGAATTTTGTAATTTTTTTCTATAAGAGTTGATTATTCTGTTCTGGTGCCGAGTGAGTCAGGTTGTATGGTAAAAAATTAATATGTGAATAGAGCATGAAAAAATAGTATTGACGTGTCTCAGGATTTTGCTATATAACCTTAAATTTTTTTTATACAGGGTGTTAAAGTTGAAAATTTTTCGTTGAATTTTTTAAATATCCTTTGATTAAAAACAGTCGTTTCAATAAAATTTGGTTGGTTTATATTTTTCATAGGGCGCTATCATCTGGCGACATTAGTTTTTCAAAACTAATCCAGTGGCGTGCGATTACACTTTTTTTTTCTGATAAGAATGCCGATAACTGTGAGTCACCGGATTTTTTCATAAGTTGAAAACCTAATGCAATAAAAAATACTCTAAGGAAGCAAAATCTTCATTAACGAAAATTTAAAACAACTGTGACTTAATTACTATTTTTTTAAATAAATTTTCAAAATGAAGACCATTAACCCCAATGCACTTTCGGGCCCGCAAGGAAATTTCATTTTATATACCTATTCCTTATTAGTTTATGCACATTTACCCTTAGTTGACGTGAAAAATGTACTATTCGATCAACTAATACTTGTTGGTTGTTAATTGATTAATTTTTAGAGTGCATTGAGGTTAATGTACTTCATTTTGAAAATTTATTGCAAACAGTAGTAATTAAGTCGCTGTTGTTTTAAAATTTTTGTTATTAAAGATTTTGTTTCCTTAGAGTATTTTATTATTATTACACTAGGTTTTCAACTAAGAAATTGTATGAAAAAATGCAGCGGCGCACAGTTATCGGCATTCTTATCAGAAAAAAATGTATTAACGCACGCCACTAGATTAATTTTGAAAAACTGTTATCGCCAGTTGATAGCGCCCTATATAAACCAACCTAATTTCATTGATACGACTGTATTTAACCAAAATATATTAAAAAAATTTAAAGAAACATTTACAACTTTAACACATTTTATAAAAAAATTAAGGGTTATATAGCAAAACGTCAATACTGTTTTTCATGCTCTATTCACATATTAATTTTTTATCATACAACCTGACTCACCCTGTATTTATATATAATAAAAGGCCACATAAAATAAAAACACATTTTTATTTAAACCACAAAGGTTAATAAAAGTAAAAACAGAAACAAAATATTAAAGAAATTAATACATTAGATGTCAATCTCTGTTTCGTCTTTTAACAAAGACACAGGTGTTGCATTCGTGCAATTTTGACCAATGCAATGAATGCAACTTGTTGTGCATCTTAAATTGTATTTATTGCAGCTGCATAATTTTGAACAGTTTGTTTTGCAGTTGCAAAAAAATATATTTAATATAAATTCAGGGGCACACTTTTGTAACATTTTTTCTGGTTCTAGACAAATTTTATTTTTAATCCAACCCCAATTTTCAGGATTGACGTTATATCCTAGCCATTCTTGAACTTGAAAATACACTCGTTTTATATGAAGTTTGGCTGCGTCAGAAGTCGGAGGTAAAACTTCCAATTCAAAATTATTAAATAGATTTTGGAGGGCAACAAGTTGGGTATATATTTAATGTATCTAAATGAGTTCAAATCTTTACTTTTACGACCTCCATACCAATATAAAATAAATTTCTCACCCAACCCTACAAGATGTGATATATTAGTATAGGGATTTTTAAAATCTTCCAAATTTGAAATGTCCTTATCATTTTTTAATATACCTAGTTAGTGCTGTTTTTTTTCCCTTCTTATAGAACGCTGACGTTGTGTCGCAGCCTGAAATTGCATGTAAAAATAAAATATTATTGACCACTGTTTCACCTAATATGAACTGAAGTATAAATTAAAACAATAAAAATTAGTATGCTAATTATAATAAAGAAACATTGTTTTCTAGTGCTAGAGTTTAAATTATCTAATTTAATGCATATAGTACCCAAACTTTAGTCGCCATTATCTCAGTTATTTATTAACCGATTTAAAAAAGACATTAGACTGTTTTGTAGCTTGTTTAATGTTCTAAAATTTTTGTATGATTAATTTTTTTGATAAAATCAATGTGAGATTAATTATTCAAGTTAAAGGCTAAAAAGTGCCTAATTTCAAGATGGCGGCCTAATTTTTGAGGGGTTCCGCCACCTGGATTTTTTGGGATTTTTTTCCTGTTAAATAGGACATCTTCCCCTACATATTCCCCCTAAAATTAGCTTGTTACAAATTTGTTCCGAATTGAATGCTAATTTTACTGGAGTATAAGGAAAAAAGAGTGAGAAGAATTTGGAACAGTAAACACAGTGTCAATATTTTGATCAACTTTTGGAAGTGAGTTTATAACATTTTCCGCTACTTGTGAGAAATAATCATTAAAACTATCTTAAGAGATACTTGAGACCATAGATGTGTCAGACTTATTATTTCTTGCATAATTAATTAATTTCCAGCTATCCTTGCTTTTATTATTTGATTTTTCTATAAAATTATCATAAGCTCTCTTCTTACATATTTTCATATTATTCTTATAATCTTTATATAAAGTTTTATATAACGTCAGATGATGAGGATCTTTAACAACCATACTAACATGCTTAACACATGATAGTGTGTCCCTCATATGACGAATCGAATCCGTAAACCAGTTGACTGGTGGCTTATCTTTTACAAAACATTTCTTTAAGGGAAAGTGCTTATGTACTTAAGTCTGAAAAGTTTTTACCAGAAATTCACTTAATAAGTCAGCGTCATACTTAGTACCTGTAAAGACATTCCAATTTATTTCAAATAAAGATGACCTAAGCTTAGCTATACCATGATTTGTGATACGTCTTCTCCAAGTAGATTGTGAAATATCCTCTTTACCTGTGTTTAGAATAAACTGAGCATGATATAATAAATTGACAGCATAAAATATTTTAAAGTTAGGTATTTTGTCAGCTCTGTGTCAAATTTGAATTGCTGCGTTGTGAAATTTTATTAGGTGTATTCTTTTCACACATAATTTTAGGTCATTTTGAGAAATCTGTTATTTTTACACTAATTATTTCAATAATCGAATGCACCCATTCCTAAAATATTTTTAATGTGACTGTGACATCGACGACACATTACGAGAGTTTAAATATTATTTTGGTATATATTTTGTTAAAGTTCTGTTTATTGAAAATTAATTAGTAATGCCCAAAATAGTGTCAGCGTCAGCAGACAAAAAACTGCTATAAGCATCTCAAACACGTCAGGCCAGACTTAAAACAATGATGCTATTGTAAATAAATAGATGGACATTTTCAGTGTAAGTACAATGAATCTATTTTTGATAATTCATTTTGTTTGGAATGTAATTTTAATTTTTATGTAGGAAGATGAAAGAAGATTTATAAGTCAGATCCAATTTAAAAGAATCATCACATTTTTCTGTGAATATTGCTCTGTTTACTTATAATAATTGAAAGAAGAAATATGTTGATAAGTACCTATGTATACACACTTATTTTGTATTAAATGTAAATGCTCCTCTCCTAATAATTATCTATTTTATTGCTATAGTTAATTGCTATATTGTATAATTATTAGTCTTTATAATGTCAATAATAGTTATTTATGTATCAAAGCATTAAAGTTTAACTTTTTAACATGAATATGGAGTTTAGTAATATATAGTAGTAGGTAGTAGTAGTAATATAAATAAACCACATGAGTGATAAAAATGAACTTTAATGCCGAGGTGCATATTAATTTTTTTTTAAATCCAAAAACTGTAAAATTAAGATTAATTAACTCTATATTTTAAGTAATTTTCAGTAACATTAAAAAATGTCATAATTATTTTTAAATATCAAATCGGAATAATTTTTTGTAAGAAAATCGTTATTTTTAGCAATTATAATAGTGATAATCTAAATTTAAAAAACCGTATTTATTTACCTATTATTACAACACAATTATTGTCACAAGCAATGAAAAATTTACATTTACGTTTATCTGTCACCTCGGCCAACTACAAAAATCGTACAATAATGGATTACTTTAATGACTATTTCTATCACTTTAATGACGATTTTGGGGTACTTTAATGCCGATTTAAAAAAACATATATTTTAATAATTTTTAATATAATCGACTTTATGCGATCCACAATTACAGGACCAATGAGAAATCTAAAAATTTCATAGAACATATAGTGTCAGACCGTTGCTAATAAAAATTTGAAGAAAATGGCAACTCTTTCTTGCTGAAATATGACTGTCGATATACATCAATAACGGTGGCCAATTCTCAAAAAATAAATGACCGGTCATTTTATTATCACTAGTTTAAATTAAAATTATGATTAAATTAGGCTGCACCAGATCCTGTATCCTCTAAAGATGTATGTTTTTTAGGTAATTAGTTAGGGAGGTAATGGATTTTTTTTTTTTTGGGGGGGGGGCGTTAACTTGTCAAACCACAGAGCAACCAAAGAAGAGGGAAATATATAAATGGAAAAAATAAAATTTAAGCAAATTTTTTATTTAAAATATCACGCCATGCTGGGCTCAACGGATATTTTGGGGACAAGCAAAATGGTTGCAGAAATAAAAAATGAAGCAAATGAATCTCAATCTATTTGTTTTATAAACAAATACTTATTACTTTTAAACTAAATATTCGAATAAAAAAATGTATATCTAGTAATGCTAATGTGTGACTTTCAAACCACAATTTTTTTTGTTACTCAGTAACAACAATTGATTAATAATAGTAAATATCAGATTTAAAATTTAAGTTTGCTATTTTTACATTCACTCATCATCGTTTCTCAACCTGGGGGCGAGATCCCATATACAGGGGTTGCAGTTGGTCAGAAAAAATTAAACATGTACAAAAAAACATCTTATTCAATGAATTTTAATCAAATTACTATTATACTCAAGTTCCTTAGTGTCGCGACCCCCAGACAAAGTCAAAAATAAAGTAAATTAAGTCACGACTATTTTACTATGACTAAAATTCATTATTAATCAATAAAAGGTTTTTACGGACATGAGTTTAATTTTTCCCGACCAACTGCTACCCCCTGTATATGGGATCACAGCCCCCAGTTTGAGAAACGGTACTCCATATGATTAATGAAGTTTTAGAAAAAGCCAAATTTATAGATTATAATAATTTGTTTAAAATAAATCAATAATGAAGAAGTGTTCATCCATCCAGGGAAAAACTAAATGTATTTATTTTGTTACACCTTTGAGGCCTGGGAAGACAAGTATTACAGTGATAATAAAATTTAGAGTCCAACTTTGTTCTAGAATAGGGCTGCCATACGTCCCGGACATGTCCCGGTTTACAGAGCTGTGTCCTGATGTCCCGGTCATCAGATTAAATGTCCCGGTTTAAAAATCAAATTATTTTTTATGAATAAATAGATAAATGAATAGGTAACGTTTTATTCTTAACTTAAAACGCACATTATTTTCCATCTCTAATTATGTTGTCCCCCGACTAAAAAAGTAAAATATTCAGAGAAGTATGAGTGGGCAAAGAAGAGTAATACTGATTAAGATTTGACTCAAGATTTTCCTTTTAAATTTTAAATATTTGATTACTGTTGATTTGTATAAACTATCGAGGGTCTTTTTTTAATACTTACCTACCAAAGTTTAATACCAAAAATTAAAATTAAGTTATTCATGTTTCTATGTGTTATGTTTTTAGCTTTAGCTAGCAAGCTAGCTAGTCAAATTATATAATATGACTAATTTATGCTTTACGTTGATTAAAATCCACCAAATAATAATTAGTTTCAATTATATCTACCATGTATTATTTATTATATTTTATTATTTTATACCAAAATACCATTTCTATACGAAATTTGGGCACTTTAAAGATCACGATAACCTTTAGCTTTTCAAAGAAATTCTCCTGCAGAGTACCGCGGGGGGCCACCGCCCCCCGCACACCACTCTCACCGTGTGCACACATTTTTCTACAATGTCCCGGTCAACACAACGACATTTATGGCAGCCCTATTCTAGAAGTAATTACTTTATTTATAATACCACTAGCCAGCATACATACATTTACATGTCATAAGTCACAATGAATTCTTAACTGTCCTTCCGCGTACATATAATCTTTACATAGAAACTTTAATAATGGAACAATATTTATTATTGCATTAATAAAAAAATAAGTTTCATTGCTTTGGACTGAAGCATATACAGGGTGTTAAGGAAAAGTAGGTCAAGCCGTTAACCTCAGATTCGTTGGACGAAAATAATATGCCTTTCATAATGTGATTTTGTATTTTGGCACATAGTTTTCCTTATACAGGGTGTTAAAGTTTAAATTTTGAAAATTATTTTTATTAATAATTCTGTTATTTTGCAAGATTTTTACCTGAAACTTTGCACAGACTTTTATCTTATTTTGGTGAAAAAAGTCAAAGCGCAAAGCGCCTAGAGTCTCTAGACATTTATTTTTAAATTAAATACTTATTTCCTTAACTTTTCTTACTCCTAGAAAATTGTGATTTAGGACTTGGTTAACGAGATATTCCAATAAATTCATATGTATGATGTATGATATTAACCAAAGGGTTTTCACTACCGACAGTCGGTTACAAATTTTTGCTAGTGATACGAATTTCACAAAAACGTCTTTGGAATGATTTTAGTTGAAGTGATTATGTTTCTGCATAACATCACATCTCTGAATTATTAACACTTGAATTCAGGTTAAAAAAATATTTTTTTATTTTTGAGGAGTGAAAGATTTTGTTTTAAATTACGAGAATGAATTGTGGAAGGTGCAAGGCAAGTAAAGCAAAAAATATTTTCTATAAATTAGTATTTTTAATTGCTTCTTTTACCTACACCAGTAGCATAGTTAAATGAGAAATAAGAAATAATAAGAAATTTAATAATTTCTAAGCAAAAATGTGTACATCACTGGTTTTTTTATAATTTTTAATTTGTCGATTTTTTATAACTATGCACAACAAAAAAGGTCTTGCGTAAAAGTAATCAATTTAAATAAAATCAATGATTACTACAAACAACAATAATAAAAATAATAAATTCCAAAAGTAAGATTGAAAATGAATCTGAATTTATTGAAATATCTCGTTAATCAAGTCTTAAATGAAAATTTAATAAGAGTAAGGAAAGTTAGGGAAATAAGCATTTAATCTAAAAATAAATATCTAGGGACCATAGGCGTACGCACGACAAAGTTGGGGGGGAGTTAATGGGTGCTACAACCCTCTTTTTCCCGTTTGCGCTTCGCCTTTTTTACCAAAATTACACAAAAAGTGTATCTACATAAGTCTGTACAAAATTTCAGGTAAAAATCTTAAAAGATAACAGAATTATTAATAAAAATAATTCACAAAATTTAAACTTTTAACACCCTGTATAAGGAAAACTACATGCCAAAATAAAAAACCACATCATAACAGTCGCAATATTTTTGTCCAAAGAATCGGTAGTTAACGGCTTGACCTACTTTTTCTTAACACTCTGTATAAGCGAATTTGAAAATAGAATGAAAACCATACTGATTTATTTATTGCATTTTAGTTGCAACGTTTAATATCTGGCGATAATGTTCCATTAGACTTAAAAGATTTAAGAAAGAATTGTCAGTATTATGGTGGATTCCATGATTCACATCGAGTAATAGGGTGGTTATGGGATATATTGGAAAAGGATTTTAACGAGGAAGAGAAGGCAATGTTTTTAAAGGTTTGTACAAAATACTTCTGTTTTAGTACAGAAGCATTGCCATATGCAAAAGGTCGTATATGCCAAATTACAAATTTTACAGGAGGAGCAAAATTATTTTTATTTAATTGCGCATTCACTCTTACATTTCCAGGCCTTTTTCTTTTCTTTGCTCTAATCTCTTCTGAAATTTCCATTATTGGCCTTTTAAACTACCTACCTAAAACTAATTTGTTATTTATATCGAATTAAGACCACTTATTAATAATAATAAACTTCGAGTGTAAGTACTATGGCACTAGATATCGGTTGATGTTTAAGTTTCTGTTCTCGCACAGCGGACAACACTATCGCCTCTACATAAATTTAGCAATTAAATCATGGCACTTAGACCCTCTTTCGAAAATAAAACATACTTCCGAAAAATTTGCGCTTATGACCTTTTGCATATGGCACACTTCGATAAATGAAATAATAAAATAATAAAATTATACTTGATTCATCGTTTTACTGTTACTCCGCTTTATTTCATAAATAATGGAGATAGAGTATATAGAAAAATCTTGTTTTTAAAAAACAATCTCAAATATTAGGCCAGTCTGCAGGACAAAATATTATAAGGAGAATATAACTGGAGAAACTTTGTGATAGAATTTTAAGGGTAGAAACCATAATCTGATTTGTATGAATATTGGTACAACACACTTTGTTCATGTGTTGTTTGTTTACAATTTACATTAACGGCAGCGGTCCCTATTGCTAACCTTATAAATTCCAACAGATGGAACTATACGTAGCTTTTGCCAATATAACCATATTGACATATTGTAATTTATCTTCTCTGAGATAGGTGGAGTGATGTGTTGTAGTTTATCTACCCTTTGATAGATAATAATAATAATAAACTGCCTTTATTGAATAGCATTGTAATATACAATACTATGGTGACAACTAAGGGTGAAGTCTAGCCGAAGCTACTCTACTTAACCCTAAAAGAATTTCAATACTAATATAAATGTAAAGACCTAATATAATTACTTAGTTGTATAAAATATGATAGTAAAAAGAAAACCAAATATAAAAATAAATATTACATGATATTAATTACGAGTAGAAAGAGAAAAAATGAGAAGAAAGAGTGAAAGAAAAAGACAATACAATGCAAGTAGAATAAGTATACCTAATATACCTATACAGATCAAGCCATGAAAAGAATTAATTTTTTACTGTAACATGAGTAAGGTATCCTTAACTTTTCTACGAAATTTGTTTAAGGGAAGAATTTTCACAGTATCACTTAAATTATTATAAATTCTAGCTGTGTGATACGTAAATCATAATGATAATTTAATATTGGTAATACTAACGTCTCTGAAAGTTTCTTGCGTAATTCGAAATTTATGAGTTTTATATCTGAATACAATAATTTTTTTTATTTATTTTTATTTATTTGAATTTACGCGTAAACCCCAATACAGTTAAAGATTGCAATATAATACAATACATATGCTGAAAAGAAAGTGATAAAGTAATTTAAATATCTAAAAATACATGAATTTCATTAAATTATAATTAATTAAAGTACAAAGGAAAATATAAATATTTATTTACTACCTCTATATATATATATATATAAAAAAATTAAAAAAAAAGAACAGAATAAAGATACCATACTCATGTTCATATAACAAAATATCAACACTAATTGAGTCTTTTGAGTCTTGATTTAAAACTGTTATGGGAGGGGTCAAATAGATCTAAGAGATGGTTATAAGTGTTACCGAGCCTGAGCATATTAGACAGAGGTGAATAGTAGCCATAATTAGTTGAGTGAAATGGGATACAAAACAACGACTTATTTCTTGTACATTTAGATGCAATATTAAAACCAATTTCACTCACTAATTCAGGTGAATCAATACAACCAGTTAATAATTTGTGTAAAAAATGTAAAAGTGCATTACTCCTCCTCTGTTCAAGAGTTGTAATATTAAGGCAGGTTGAGATTTCATTATATTCATACTCACCTCTTGTAAAGCCAAGTCTATAAGCTATGTAACAGAGGAATTTATTCTGAACTTTTTCAATGTTATGGATATGAATATTATAGTGAGGATTCCAAACAATGCAACAGTATTCTAGCAAGGAGCGTACTAAAGAGCAGAAGAGCAATTTAATGGTCAATACATCAAAATGGATAGATGAACGTAAAATAAATCCAAGTGATTTTAATGAGTTGGAAACTATATTACTTATATGGGAATTAAAAGTTAATTTGCTATCAAATTTTACTCCTAAATCACGTATTTCCGTAACATTTTGTAACTTGTTGTTGTTGATTGTATACGGATAAGAAATCTGTGAATAAGATTTAGAAAAAGTTATAAAAAAACATTTTTTAATATTTAAAGACATGGAATTACATACACACCAATTATATGTTATCCAAGTCATTTTGTAGTAATATCGAGTCGTTGATAGATTTTATCGGTCTATATAATTTTAAGTCATCTGCAAACATCAAAATTTTACTTATTTTAAGGCAAGATATGCTTTTTTGACAAGTAGTGCTACATACTCTTCAAATCTAAGTCTATAATCGAAGATAACTCCTAAGTTTTTTACACTGTTAACAATTTTTATAGGTTCATCATATAATAATAGTTTGAAGTGCGTTTTAACTAATTCATTTGAACGTTTTGGACAAAAAATAATAGCATTGCATTTACTAGTGTTCAACTTTAAATTATGAGCGATGGGGACATATACTCACATCTTTTACATTTATGACGCGCAATCTAAATTAAATCGTTTTTATAACTATATTTACAAATGATCATACGTATCTAATTACTAGTGACTTTTGTTCTGATAATGTTTTTAGATTTGACAGCTTGATTTATCTAGTTATAAATATTTACATTATTTTGCGATTTGGATATTTGTAGATTTTTTTGTGTACCATTGTAACTGTTTGGACTTGCCAATGGGCTCTTACACCTCAATTGAATTAAAGGTTTTTAATAGATCTATGTCAAAGTTGAATACATATTAAATATAATAATGCAATAAATTCCAATAATATATCATTCTTACAGTTGTTTTAAATATTAATAGGTTGTATCAATTTCAACACCCGCCAGTTTTCCGTTAATGACGTCATACACGGAAGGTCTTGCTATTGGTTGAACTCCAAACAAATTCGTTTGTGCACGCGATGTCATCATGCTAACCTCAAAAATATGCATTTTTTTACTATTTTCGAATATTATGTCGCTTTTATCAACATTTCTGCTTGGTTCCTGTACTATCAACTAAAACCGTGGTTGGCGCATTATTAATGAAGTTTTTTTAATTGCCTTGATCTAATAAAATAATATTATTTTTGTTGGTTGGAAGTCCAACCTATAATTAGCCGCCTATTTTTAACACGTTGACGGACATCAGCGGCATATAAATAAATAAATAAATAAATATAAGTTTATTGCATAAAGAAAAAAGACCTACATACACAGGGTGAGAGGTACCACAAAGTGTATTTTAACTTCCACCTGTCCTAGTTTTAAAACTTAATAATAGTACAAAAATTCAGCTAAGTGTTGTCAATAACACCGATTAGGTGAGTGCTAATAGTGCCAATACTCTCTTATAAATCACGGAATAATAATTAGCTACTTAAATATGGTTAATTTAATTTAAGTAAGATTAGATGTTACTAATCAGCTGATCAGTGAAGTGTATAAACAGTCCAGAATAATCTAATACAGTGTTCTTCTATTTTGCTTAACAAGAGCTCATTTATTAATCGATTTTATAAAGTTCCTAGAGATGCCTCTGCTGATTTGTCAGGTTTGTGCTAAACAAGCGCTCGATCCCATGGAAATAGTTCAGTGTTCGGCATGTAACTTGAAGGTACACACTGTGTGTACTAATCTAAGTCAAGCCCATCCCGAAGGCAGCTCAGCGCGCAAACCGATATGCACAAGATGCTCGAAAGTCACAGCGACATGCGATAGCTATAGTTCTATTGCCCCAACGGTCACAACTGACTTAGAAGTTTCCAGCCTGAACTTAACACACTTTAATGCCATCATGGCACAGTTGGCTGGACTACCGCAAGCAGTAGCTAGCTGCAACAATAATGTTGCTCTCATAAATGAAAAGCTGTCAAAGCAAGCTAATATAATATCTAGATGTGTCGCGGATATTGCTCAATTGAAAATTGAAAATGAGCAACTGCACGAAAAAGTGTCTGATCTTCAGGAAAAACTAGCTAAAGCGCCTCCTGCGTCTAATGAAGAAGATGTACATTCTGAAGTACGGGAAAGAATGAAACGCGAGAAAAACTTAATTTTCACCGGCTTTCCCGTAACTTCTAATGACTTATCAGAGGTTAAAAATATCCTACAAGCTGTAGTGCCGAAGGGAGTTCATATTTTAAATGGTATCCGAATTGGAAAATCAAACAATAACAAACCCCAACTGTACAAAGTTCAACTCTCTAGCTAATTAAGAGGAAGCTAATCTGATTTTACGCCAAAAAACTAAAATCCCTAAAGATCGTTACCCAAATCTTAACATCAAATCGGATCTAACGCCTAAACAATCCAAATATCTAAACGACCTACGCAATAATCTAGCCAGACGCAAACAAAACGGTGAAGCTGACCTCACTATCAAATATATAAATAAGCAACCGCAGATAGTTCGAATACAAATGGATTCTACTAATAAAAGATCACGAGATGAAGATGACTCTCCCAAAAGGCTCCAAAGTTTAAAAGCCATTAAAATACGCAAAAATTCGAATAATATTGTGACTGATATCCCGGTGAAATAGCAACTACTTAGTGTTTTATTTTGGAACTCTCAAGGATTCTCTGAACTAGACGTTTTTTGCTCTGGAAAATATTGTGACATCTGTAATTCTATGCATCTGTGAGACCTGGACAACAACTGACTTAATCTCATCATTTTCATTAATTAGCTTTAAGAATTTTTGTAAATTTATAATATGTAACGTTTATTTTAAACCGACCCTGGATATTGATCATATCTTAAATTTGTATCAAATTTCACTAACAGAAATAATTGCAGCCTTTCCAGGTTTAACAATTTATAATGGGTGGAGACTAATTGCAGGATTATAAACTTTTAAGCTACAGAAGCCTTCGAAACACAAATCTATTTGAGCATAGGCTGCGTAATGATCACATAATTTAAGTATCACTAGACTCTAAGAGTATTAATTTATTTTTCTTTCATTAATGGCAGAACCGCTAAAGACAAACCATTACTATATATACATATTTAAATATTGTAGCCACTTGGGGCAAAGTGTTCTTTGATTCCCTGTTGTTTATGGTTCATAGACTTACACTTGATTTAACAAAGTATTTGTGCATGTTTGTCACTGTGGTACTTAAACTTAGGTTTTTTATTATCAATGAGTATGTAATTAGTTGATTTCTACGTATTATTACACTTACTGCTTTCAGCTAGCGCTCTTAGTTTACCTCGCAATGCACTCTCCACCCTATAGGCAGAGGATATACGTATTGTCTCTACGATCGGTAACAATCATTATAAGGTCAAAATTAAAACATTATGCTGTTAAGTATTAATATTATTAGTGTTGATTTACTTAGTATATTGTATATATATATAAATCTTTTCTGTATTGGATAACGAAACTTCTTCCTATAAGATTTTTTTGTATCTTTTAGAGGAATAAAGAATTGAATTGATTTGAATTGAATTGAATAGTACAAAAATAATAATGATCAAGAAGTAAATAAAATTACAGATTTAGCAGCTTGGCATTTAACATAACCTTAAAGTACCTATACAACAAAATCAACAATACAATATAGTGACATAAAATATAGTATAAAACATATAAGTAGAAGAAAAGACACATTATCACAGTAACAAATTTTCTCTAATAATGCGATCTTTGGTGGAACGTTTAAACTTCGCAAAACTCATGTGGTTTAGTCCTGATAGTAAGTTATAAATATGGCCTGCCTGATAACTAAAGCAGCCTTTGTAAAATTCGGTTCTATGAGTCGGGATTCTGTGCTTACAATCTTATAAATTATACAACTCAGGTGTAAAAAACGCCTTTGGCCCATGTTCAGCCATTTGGTATCTTGCATATGACGCAATTCTGGAATGCAACATTAAGCAACTAAAATCAGCCTGTCACTTAAAAATACACTATGGTTCCATTGGTTCCTTTGTCAATTTTTGGAATAGAAAGACGAAACTTGGTCACAATTTATTGGTGTAACTTATTCTTTTAACCAAATAAGAGAAAAATACAGCGTCATATGACGTCATGTCCCACTAGAAACATTTTTTTTATGACACCAGCATCATATGCCGCTTGCTTATTTTATTGTAGTAAAACGCACATATTGCAAGAGATATTTATTGTAATTTACAAACAGTACATTAGTTACTAATAAAAAAATTATAAGACTGCAAACAAAAAGTAATATGTAATATTTCACAGACGCAGACGGTTTGTGTACTGCTAATATACTATTCATCAGCAATACCTAGGTCAAGAATTTTATACTATCCAAGTAAAAAATATATTTTTAGGCGTGTAAAATGACACCATACTTATATAGTATAGGAAATCTGCGGCAATTAACGCTATCTCTCATCCAATCGCTTAAAACAAGTTGCGGCATATGCCGCTGGTGCCCACATAGGAAATATCAATGTGCGGCTATTGCCGCTAATGCCCAAACTAACACTTACACTTTTATAGGTGTCCGTCAACGTGTTAATAATTTACAATATTAAAATGTCTTCTGTCTGGTTTCTAATTCTTATAATGGATCCATATTAAAACTACAAAAATTAAAATTAAAATTGAAAATTAATTTACAAATACAAAATATTTAAGGTTATGTGAGTCATATGATATACACGACCTATACCAATGACTATTCGTTTTTGACGTCACAAAAATTTAATAGATTAATACTACGGTTTGAAAATTTTTTTTTGGCCTTAAATGAAAAATACTAGCAAAAAGAAAAAATACGTCGGAGCTATTTTAAAAAACACTATAGTCTGGGATAATTTGCAAAATTTCGAGGAAGAGCCCATTGTGTTATTTTATGGGTAATGTTGTAAATAATCTAACTGTTTGAGCATTATCATTTTTTTTGTTACTACCACCATATGATTAACATAACCTTAAATTTATAGTTTTTGTAAATTTATTTTCAATTTTAATTTTAATTTTTGTAGTTCTAGCTTGGATCTATTATACAATTTAAAAGCTCATTCAGATAATAGATATAAGTTTCAAGATTGTAGATTATTAAAAATACACTGCTAATTATAGGTTGGATTTCCAACCAACAAAAAGCATCTTGTTTTATTAGATCAAGGTAATCAAAGAATAAATATCTAAAGGAGAGAAGGTATTGTAAAATCTGCATTGACGGAAATTGTACTTAAGTTGGTACAAAAGTGGTTTATCTAGGTGGGGTAAGATAATCAGTGGCGTTTCCCACTGATAACACAACATTATCCGTGGGGTCCGTGCGTAGGGACGAGTCGTATTCTCTATGCCCTTCTTTAGTATCATTTCGAATCAAAAAAACTTGTTTCCTGCATTATATAACGTATTTATTTTCAGTGATATTGGTTTAGTAGTTCGACATTTTTCAATAATTACTTAATAAAAAATCAAAATTTAAACATGAATGTGTATAATATAGCGTGGCGGATTGGACCAGTATTATTTTATTGAGATCACAACTTTTTTAATTATTTCAAAATAAGGTTAAAAGCTTACGATGTTTAGCAGCTTGGTAAAAAAAGAATCGTCATTTTCTTGAGTTTTTTAATAGTCCAGTACTATTCTACCGAGTTTTTTCTAAAAGCCTGTCAAAAAATATTTTGAATCGGTTCACGGATGTGGCAGAAATTGTTGAACTACGAAGTGCGTATTTTAGGCAAATCTAAACTATTTTTCCTCCCACCTTAACAAAATAAGAATGACCTTACTAGGAAGAATATCTGTAGATTTCCTTCAACTTTCCGAATATTATTGTTAATGAATTGTATACATAAAGGGATGTTCGAATTGTAGTCTCACTCAGTAGTGTCAAATGCTAATAACATCTAAGTAGGTACGTTGTGGGTTGTGGCAAACATAGTCCATGTTCTCATAAGATATTTAATTTTTGAGTGCTGCCAAATTTAGAGTTTCATAACCTAACAGTATTTAACCATCAACAAAGAATATAATTTATTCTGCAATAGATTTTTTAAATTATTATAAAATAGTGATATGCAAAACAACTTGACGGGTATGAATTGGCATTTTAGGTGTGTTATAAAGTTTCAAGGATTAAAACAGAGCATCAGTGTTATGGAGCTTGACTTATGTAGTAATTTGATATATACATATAAACCATATGAATACCAGTGATGATGGGAGTCTCGTCCTTTGTGTTTTCTATAGTAGAAAAAGTAGTTTATTTACCTGCCAATATTTCAATATAATTCATTATCTCCTACACAAGATATAAAATTACGAAATATATGTATTAAAAATAATACACATAAATATGTTGGTTTAAATTTTAAATGTTTTATTTCCTTTTTGCTTCTTGATTTTTATACAGATTTGTAATTGTTTTAAGTTTTAACTATTGAATTGGTGTACAGGGTGTCCCAAATTGCTTGATTTTGGCTGGTTTTCCTATTTCCAGACCAGGTAGAGAAAAACTGACATATGAGTCTAGAGCTCGATTTTTGTGAAACGCCGATTGGTGAAAACCACATTTCGATATCTCTAACCGTTTCCGAGATATCGGCAAAAGTTGACATTTTACAGATTCCGAAAAACTTTTTTTAACGTTAAAAAATGTTATTTTTAAAGAGAAATGTGTTATATTGGCAGCAAGGATGACTAGACATATCTTGGCATATATATTTTTGGAAAGCTTATTTTTTTTTCCTATTTTCTAAAGTCAAAGCCAAAACTATGGTTTCCATTTGAAATAACAAAGTTAGCTTTGATATTAAACAATCGAAAAGCGATATATTTTTTTTGACAAATGCATCTTATTCTACGTCAAAAAGTTTTTACCATTTGAAAAAATATCCAAAAATAAAAAAGTTGCCAATTTTTCGGAATCTGTAAAATGTCAATTTTTGCCGATATCTTGAAAACGGTTAGAGATATCGAAATGCGGTTTTCACCAATCGGCATTTCACAAAAATCGAGCTCTAGACTCATATGTCAGTTTTTCTCTACCTGGTTTGGAAATAGGAAAACCAGCCAAAATCAAGCAATTTGGGACACCCTGTACACTTCGGTTGAGAAGGCCATTATTGACGCCGCACATTATATCCTTCGGCGCTACGCGCCTCTGTATATAAAAGTGCTCGGTAAATAATAGCTCACTTCTTAACCTAGGTATATAATATACTATTTTATAGTTTGTTACAAGTTGTTCTAAATCACCCTTACTTGGATTTGCCCACCTTGAACCTCCATTTTCAATCAGATGTGTGGAAGTTGGAGATGATGAGGACACTGGCGATACAATTGGTAAGCAAAAATATGAGGTGTATATTTTTATTCAATTGAAATAGATACATTTCAGTAATTTTTTAGGTAGTGTATTTCGAGGTTTTTTTACTATACGGAAAAAAGATCCTCAAAATCGACTTCCCACCTCTTCAACTTGTTTTAATCTCTTAAAATTACCAAATTACCAGAAGAAAAGTACACTTCGTGAAAAATTGAGATATGCAGTAACGTGCAACACTGGTTTTGAACTTTCATAATTGTATAATTTGTTTTGTAATTAAAAATGCAAAAATATGGAATTGATGTGTACACCATATCAGTTTTATACAGATCTACTTTGTCTCAAGTAATTTTTATAAACATTTATATTGTATGTATGTATGTATAACTATGCACCACACCAAGGATATTTATTTATTTTATATTAGGTTAGTTATGAGATGAATTTTCAGGAAACTTTTATTGACTTTACGAATAAAAATTTAGAAAGACATTTTAGTATAGTTTATCTAAAATCAGTTTAAAATCATAAAAGAAGACTGTCAAAGGACCGCGGCGGTAACCTTTGCCAGTCTCTTTGTATGGTGTTTCAACTGACTTTATACAAACTATACTATAACAGCCTAATTTATAATTGTTATTAATCTGGACTAGTCTTAGATTTTCTGATGTCCTTAGCTGAACTTTTATGAGAAATAGGAGTATTGTTCGACTTACGCAAAGAATAAAATTGACTGACTTCATCTTGAACGGCAGCCTTACAAAGTAGGCATGACATAGCCCCTTCCAAAGGGCTCTGTGGATAATATTTCTAACAAAATAGCTACTGTTTTAATTCAGTAAAAAATACCTTTTTAGGATTATTTCATGTAATTAAAGCTAATCTACATAAGATTTTCGTCAAAGTGATATATTTACTTACTAGCTATAGGCATTAATTAATTAATTGCAGTTGTTACATGCTATGCACTTTATGAAAGAATATTTAACACATAATTATAGTTTTAAAAGCTGCTCTCTTCGAAAGCAACTTAAAGTTTCAACTAAACAGGCTAACTCACTTTTTATTGGTATTGACGTAGGCATGTTTACCTTGAACCATTACAATGTGAAGAAAAAATGTAATATATGATATGAATATTGAAGAAAATGTATATTTGGGGACACTTATAAACACAAAGAGGCGCAGTCTTAATAATAGAAATGGAAGAACTCCTATCGAAAGAGATCTAATGAGTTTGTTTTACGAAGTACATCTGTAAAGCATTCATGAAAAGTTTATTTTTTAAACTTGCAAAACGGTATCCATTAAATAACAGACAATGAGAATATTTATTAAGTATTAAAATCTTCAATGTTTATTTAAATTAAAAAATGTCTAAAAGTACCTATTTTGTCTCACTTCAATTTTAAGTGTGCCCTTTGAAAACCGGAATCTTGAAATCAACACTTGTATTTTTTGTATATGATTTAAAATTCTAAATGCCATGGTCTAAATATTCAGTGTGTAATGACTTTTAAACACGCTGTGGGACTTTTAAGCAGTCCTTGCGAAAAAACAAAATTATTTTTCATACCTTGGCCACCCCTCCAAACGAATATTTCTGTTTTTTTTTTTTAAATTGTGGAAAAACATATTTGAATTCAATCCTTAGAATATCTACATTTTGTATAATATATCAATCTAAATTCCATGTTTTCCAATTTGGAGAAATTGTTTTTAATATAAATTTTTAGGAAATAGAAAATAAATGCCTGTTGAATTATTGCTAAATCAATTTTGCTAATCTGTACTGCCCTTTATATTTAATAATTTTTTAAAATTGTTTTAATATCCCTTATTGTATTGTAATTTTTAATTTTTTAACACTAAAAAGGGGTCAAACATAGTTATCTTTTTATTCTAGTCTCTCATACGAACAAGCTGATAAACTGAAAATTCACCTTATTAAAAGTGCAATTCTTGTAATATTAGTAATACAGGGTGTCACGAAATTAGCTAGAAAGATTTTGCCATCAATTTCTACGTCCAATAGTAAAAAAAGTTCCTATAAACATGAGTCCAGAAATGGGCTAGTGCCTTCTAAAGAAGAGTCTCTGATGCTGGTTTTTTGTAAATATTTTGGAAACTTTTTGTGAGAAAGCAATGAAATTTTCAGCGTTCGCTAAATCTTTTGTTCTCGATTCAAAAATGTAAAAATAATTCTAAAATTTTATTCAACTTTTTTGCCTGTGGAATTTTTCACAATTTATCTGTAGAAAATGGAAATTTGAAGTTTTCTACCTAAAAATGGGATTGTCTAACTTCGATAGAATGCATGGTTTTCGAGTTAAATTGATTTGAAAATTTTGGTCCGCCCCATTAGTCAGTTTTTAAATTCATACTTTTTTACATTTTCACATAGTAGACTATTATTGACAGGTAATTAGACTATCACTTGGTTACCGAATACCATATTTGAAATACCTACTCGTAAGTGTCAGGCATTTAAGTTGAATTTAAATAATTATTGCTGTAAAAAAATGGAACGATTTAACAATCAGGAACTTGCAGATATGCATTTCATCTATGGTTTTTGCAATGGTAATGCCGCTGGGGCAGTCCGGGAATACAGGCGACGGTTTCGGCAAAGACAAGTACCCAGACATGAAATGTTTGTCAATATCCGACGTTTATGTGAAAATGGAAATTTTAAAAGACTTCGCGGAGAAGGAAGACCACAAGGGGATTACAATTTGGAACAGGTTTTAAACCATTTTGAAAATGATCTCCAAATAAGTATAAGGGCGGTATCGGGAGGTACTAGAATTCCTCGGAAAATAGTAATGAATTAGTATGTAGCTATAAAAGAATCTCTAAAAAATCTTTTACTTCTTTTAGATTGAAAGAATGATGAAACTTCAAGGCCTTCATGCCTATCATTACCAACGCGTACAGAATTTAAGACCAGCGGATTTTCAACCACGATTAGAATTTTGTCGGCGGATGGTAAATAATAATGTCCTTCCGAACATATTATGGAGTGATGAAACAACATTCACCAGGAATGGAATTTTTAACATACATAATTCGCATGTTTAGGTAACTGTTAATCCTCGAGTGGTACGACGCACACACTTTCAGCACAAATTCTCGGTAAATTTATGGGCAGCCATTATTGGCGATCAACTTATTGGTCCCATTGAGATACCTGATTGCTTAAACACAAATCTTTATTTAAATTTTTTGCAAAAACGATCTGAATCCCCTCTTTGATGATGTACCTGTAAACGTTAGACATAACATGTATTTTCAACAATTTCAACATGACGGGGCACCAGCGCATTATGGGCGAAACGTAAGAAGATAGTTAGATGAGCATTACCCTAACAGGTGGGGAGGTCGAAATGGTCCCATAATTTTGCCACCTAGGTCACCTGACTTGAATCTTCTGGATTTTTACTTATGGGGATATTTGAAAAGTTTAGTTTAGTCACAGAGATAAAGAGAAGATTTACTTCAACGAATTAATGTTGCTGCCAACCAAATAAGAAACAACCATTTTGAAATTTCTCGAGCCACTCAAGCTATTGGGAAAACTCACGACTCGCTAGATGGCGCTGTGATTAATGTCAAAATAAGACGAAAAAGTGAACAACAAATTGTTTACAATGGAAAGTAATTGGTTTTTTAAAAATTGTTTACTTCTGTGAATTCTGGGGCAGTTATATTTAATATATTAGTGAAATATGTATAAGATACGACTTTGTGGTAAAAATTTCTGATAAATATTTCACGTATATGTGAAAATAAATGATTGAAAAAAATAAAAGTTTGGAGTAGTGTATACTGTTTCTTGAGTGTTTCTTCATTTTTTTATATCCCAACATTCATTTAACATTTTAGTCACTGGTTAGGTATTGTATTTGGTCACTAGGTTGAAGAGAAGCAGATTTGTTCAGGCAAAACGCACAATTTGTCAAGGTAAGTAAATGGTTTGTAACGTCTGCAACTTTGAGCTAAAACATCAATGAAATTGGCTCAGCCAGGCTGTGTATTTGAAATTGTAGATATCAGCATCAGCATATAGTACAGCTTAAGCAAGTATACATAGGTTTATAAAAAGAATGAATTTAAAATTAACCTGCAATGCTTTCGCTGGAGTAGTTTAAAACACGTTAACTGCCAAGAAGAAAATTGCAGTGAAGCTGAATTTGCAAATGTTGGTCGCCGGTGCCCAATGCAGTACGTTCCCTGAAGGCCGTTTGGGTCGCCGGCGACCAATTGCTAGCGGTATGTAAAGTCATAGCTTGGTCGCCGGCAGACTGATTTTAGTACAATTTGCAATGTACAAATTGTTGTTGGGGTCCTAGGAAACACTTAGATAATTTTGACTGGTGCACTAAAGAACCAAACGGTTTGCTGAAAGTACGCGTTTTCACAGGGCGTCGGTTGGTCGCCGGTAACCAAATGATAAACTTGTCACATGCAGTGTTGCCATGATTGGTCGCCAGCGACCAAACGGTTTGCTGAAAGTACGCGTTTTCACAGGGCGCCGGTTGGTCGCCGGTAACCAAATGATAAAAACATGATTTTTGGAATCAGCAGCCCCAAATTACGTTTAAAAATTTTTTTCAAAAATATCTGACTCCTATTTCCACTATAGTTACTAATGGGCTCCATATGATATCCATATCAAATTTAACTAGGCGTGATAGAATAGTTCTGCTTTGGACGCCGGCGGGCCATGTGGCAGTTAACGTGGGGAATGTCAGAGCAGATAATAAAAGGTTAAAAACAAAATATTTATTTAAAATACATTGATTATATTATACAATATACAATAATATTTAATAACAGATTATTTACATTTCACAAAAAAATACATGTTGATTTCCAGTAACATCAAAATGCAAATTATTACCATATGCCTTGCTTGTAGGTATACACGTCTGGCCACTTAGTAATTTCGGATATAGTTCAGTAAGTTGCACACATCTCCCCTATCAATTTCGAATTAGAACCTGTCAAAGGTAGACGGCTCTGCCTAGGACTGCCGTGATTGGTTGAATGATGCTTTGGGGCACAATACTCCACTAGGCACACGTGTCTCGTCGTGTTTTTTGCAGGTTTTTTGTCAACCGACCGAATACCTAATAAAGAGCATTGCTGTTTTATTATTTATTCCACTTTAACCTTTGCTATTAACTAGCATAATACTAGGGCGGAGTCGAAATTGTTAGGGGAGATTGGTGTAATATTTGTGAAATTTACAGAATCCTATCAGAAATTTGTAAGTGGCCAGACGTGTATATTACTAATCTGTATCCGAAAAATGCTTCTACTAACATGTAGTTAGTAATTGGTTTCCCAATTTTTTGAATATATTCCCATTTCTTGCAAAATTTTTGATCGGGAACAGGAAATTTGTGCAAAGAATTTTAACTTGTACAATAGGTACGAACTACATTGCGGGTTCAGAACATAACATACTTCTAAATGTAGTTGGCCACCGTTGTACGAATTTGTTGCCTGTTTCTGCCTTTGGAACAATTAATCCAAACACTAACACTAGTTTTATCACTTAACTCTTTCAGGTACAAGAAATTGAATAAAAATAAAACCCCACAGGTACAAAAATATTTTTAATGAGAAAATTTAAAAATACGTATATGTCTCGGTTCAACATACAAAAGAATATATATATTCGAAAAATAAACAAAATTCGTACATTCGTAAAAAAAATAAATGGGTGGTACAATACTTAAACCACCGTACATAACCCGAAAAATAAGAATTAATTATTTCCGGTGGTAAGATTGAAAACAAACTTTTGTCTTACTCAAACAAAGTGGAACTTGACATACACTGCACATCCAATTGGTTCTGACATCAGTTTTTTTAGTGCTACAAAATGCGCACCTTCTACGAGTTGAACGAACGGGTTGATGAGTACTTTCCGTTAATCTGATTGTCTCTGAAACACTAGGTTTATGTTTTTTGATACTTGTTGAAAGTTCTAATGGTAAAGATTGCTTTTTTACTAAAGTATCAGCAACAAGACCTTCAGAGACCTGTCTTCGAAAATTTTTTAAACTTAATTTAGGGGATGAACTCTGATGTAACTTATGTATGATGAACGCATTTACAACGGCTGTGTCGACGAAAAAGAAAAATATCCTGTGCCACCACTTGTGACTTTTTCTGTCAATACCATAACACGCCCTCATTTGGTCAAATTTATCTACAAAGTTCATATTTTTATTATACTCTGTAAGTAAAACAGGACAGGGTACTTGCACAGAAGTCCCATCTTTCTGTTTTCTTTTAACTTCGGTTGTTAACACGGGATTATGATAATTACTCAACAAATGTACGGATCTTTTGTCGCGCCACTTCACTGCAACCAATCCATTACTACTTGTGAACCACTCATATTCTCCTCTTTTTAGACTTTTGTCTGGTTTAAATTTCGGTAATTTTTTTCTCGTCATGTTTACTGTGCCGCATGCAAATAGTTGTAATTCAAGAAGATTGTACATAAGGTCTACAGAGGTAAAAAAATTATCAAAGTATAGCCTATGATTTTTGCCTATTATTGCAATAGTCAAACTTTTAACTACTCGGGCACCTAGATTTTTTTCAACCTCCTCTCCTGTTTTTCCCGTGTATATTTCAAAGTTCCAACAGTATCCTGATTCATCTGCCAATACCCACACTTTATAACCCCTCTTGATGGGTTTCTTTGGCATGTACTGCTTTATAGAAATACGTCCTTTAAATTTAATCATCGATTCATCCACAGCAACATTTTGATGTGGTTGAAGGCACATTTGGAAATTTGTTTTTAGATAATTTAAAAATGGTCGAACTTTATAAAGTTTATCATAGTTTTCACTCCCTCGTTGCGGAATTATACTATTATCGTTTAGATGAATGTGTGACAGAATCCACCCAAATCGATGCAAAGTCATTAATCTACTGATATATGGATCATGAAGATCTGGATTTGTACTCCAGTGATCTCGGTAACTGGGATATTTCTTGATACCCATTAGGAGATTTATTCCTAAGAAAGTTTTAATTTCAATGTTGTCCGTTTTTTTATATGTCTTACCAGTGGTCTGAAATTGCTGTTCCGCATACAAGTTCGTATGAAAAACAATATGATTGAGGATCTCGTCTGTAATAAATAAATGAAAGATGTCAAGGGGACTTGGATTTTCAAGACTTTGAATAAATTCAGGCAATCCACAATCGGCAGTAAACGTATTAGGAATATTAACGGTCTCCAAATTCTTTCCCCAGGAAATTGGCCTTTCAGTTTTAAGTCTTGCAGCCAATCTTGCTAAAGACATATTATCTTCTGGATCCCACTCACTTTCTGATTCATCATCTGTAGCAGAAAGTACCATTTCTTCTGTTTCAAGATCAACTATCAAACTCCTATTAGCGTCTGTAATATCTTCTGCATGTACTTCCACATCGCTATCGTTGTCAGAATCCGGATCTGAAGGTACAGATGCATAATCATTTTCGATATTGTCGATTTCGGCATATAACTCATCTTCTGTGAGGCCGATCAATCTGAAGGTCAAGGGTTCCCGTCTTCTACTCATTATCGTACAGGTACGGTGGTACAATTTATGTACACTACAATTAATACAAATAATTGTCTCAAAAGAAATATATTAGAATGAAATTTACAAAGTATTATCTATATATAGAGCTAATGAATAACTTCACGTACCTATTTCGTTTATTTTCGCTAACAAACACTTTTTTGAGAGTTGTAAAAATTTAACACACATGTAGAATGCAATGCGAAATAAAACTGCCAATGGCCTTTTACTAAATGCTGGGAGGGCAGATATTTCGCGTCGCGTGATGCTCTATACTCCAATGAGACGCCTACATATGTGGTGCAGTTTTTAAACCGACATACTCATTCAGCAAATATTTTCATATAAGTGGTATATATTTTGCACCACCGTACCTTAAGACACCAAATAAAAGTGGTTTAAAATGTAATCCACCGTACCTGAAAGAGTTAAATACCATACAAATAAGAACAAATTGTAAAAAATTAATGCCTAACGAGAAAACTCCATTAAAATTGTACACAACCGGCTTTTGTTGTTCACGTTTTGGATAGTTCAGATTTTATCGATAGATGTCGCCCACTCCGTGATTTTCTCCAATAAGACGTCGAGCCGCCATATGCATAGAACAAAATGGAGATTTATTTGAGCAATTGTTACATTAGTTGTTATTAATACCAAGTTATTATTTTATGGTATCGAAGTTATTGTTGTTAGTTATCGAGTTCCATTTTTAAGTAGGTAAACAATTTCCAATTTTATTACCTGTCTAATAATAGTCTAATTACCTGTCAATAAAAATAATAATAATAATCTACTACCTACGTGAAATTGTAAAGAAAGTATGAATTCAAAAACCGACTAATGGGGCGGACCAAAATTTTCAAATTAATTTAACTCGAAAACCATTCTATCCTATCCTATCTATGCATTCTATTGAAGTTAGACAAGAGTTCCATTTTTAGGTAGAAAACTTCAAATTTTCATTTTCTACAGATAAATTGTGAAAAATTCCACAGGCAGAAAAGTTGGGGCTATAAACACCCCTAACCCCCTCCGATTACAACATCTCTGAATAAAATTTTAAAATCATTTTTACATTTTTGAATCGAGAACAAAAGAATTAGCCTAGCAAATGCTGAAAATTTCATTGCTTTCTCACAAAAAGTTTCCAAAATATTTACAAAAAACCAGCATCAGAGGCTCTTCTTTAGAAGGCTCTAGCCCCCTTAGGATCCATTACTGGATCCATGTTTATAGGAACTTTTTTTTACTATTTTTGTAGGTAGAAACTGATGGCAAAATCTTTCTAGCTAATTTCGGTACACCCTGTATATTATAGTATAAAATTATGATTTTTATTTTGTTAAAAAAAAACATTAAAATGTGATTATTTTTGTTATTTATTGTAAATTTATATGTAGAATAATAATAAATAAATAATTCTATATTTTATATATCTTTTTATTATTAAATTTATTTTGAAATAATAATAGTCATAATTGAGAATAAATCGTGCAACAATTCAATTTCTTTGGATATTTTTATATGGTAAATGATATGAATCTCTGAAAACACTAATAAGTCTCACATTCATTGTTTTACTAAGTTATTTAGTTTAGAAAATCTTATAAAATTTCAAATTTGAAGATGACATAAAACTCATTTCTTTTGGTTAAATTGGTTAATGACACAGTGATGTCACTTATCAGTACAGGCGAGGTGGTTGCTGGGTGAGGGCGATTAACTAATTGACAGTGATTGATCTGGTTGTCAATTCTCATTTTATATTTTATTCTATTACTGGTGAGTCCGAAGTGAAAAGAATATTTGTGTTAAAATAAGTGATAAGCTTTTCCTAAAAAAACACTGCTTGAAATAATTTAATAATAATAATAATAATATGTGTATTATACATTATACTGGGTGAGACATTTAAGTTGGAAATTGCGAATAAAAACAGTGATTTATTATAGCCATAAGCTGCGGCGCAAAAATTTCAAGGGGCGCAAAATTTTGGAGAAATTTTTTTTTTCTTCATAGAAATAATACAATCGTATAATGGTCAGAGCAAAAAAAATTCACGGCCATTAAATTCTTGGAACAATGTAACAAATGTATTATCGTGGCCGAAAAAAAGTAATCGATTTTTTATCAAATAAGTAGTACAGGGTGTCCCAGAAATAAGTGCACAAAAAGAAACCACATATTCCCGAGGCCAAAATAAATCGATTGGACCAAACTTACCTCTATACCAAAATGCTTCCTAAGGGAGCTACAGGCCCCTAAATGTGAGCCTCTGAAGACGGTTTTTATTTATTATCCCCGAAACTGTTCAAGTTAAAGTAATGAAGTTTTGCACATCCACTAAACTTTATAAGCCTAACAAAATGAGGTAAATATCATCTTAAAATTTTTACCAAGGGTGGGTCAAGCTGTAGGGGTGGGGGGTAAAAATTACCGCAACTTTTTTATTTGTAAATTTTTTTGAGTTTTGACTTCAAATTATGAATTGTCAGAGTTTTTTACAAAGGAAATGCCCTCTTGTGCAACTTCGATCGGAGGCACCGTTTTCGAGATAAATTCATTTTAATATTCAAATGCATGCTCTAAAATGATTAGGTAAGTGGACTAATTTTTTCCTTTTCGCGTCGAAACAAAATTTAAGCATTTTGAGCAGTTGTTAAAACAAATAAGAAAATCTTGGTTTGATCTGGCTCTTAAATTTTGTTTTGACGAGAAAAGGAAAAAATTAGTCCACTTACTCCACTTATCTAATCATTTTAGGGCATGCATTTGAATATTAAAATGAATTTATCTCGTAAACGGTGCCTCCGATCGAAGTTGCACAAGAGGGCATTTTCTTTGTGAAAAACTCTGACAATTCATAATTTGAAGTCAAAACTCAAAAAAATTTACAAATAAAAAAGTTACGGTAGTTTTTACCCCCCACCCCTACCGCTTGACCCACCCTTGGTAAAAATTTTGAGATGATATTTACCTCTTTTTGTTAGGCTTAGAAAGTTTAGTGAATGTGCAAAATTTCATTACGTTAACTTGAACAGTTTCAGAGATAATAAATAAAAACCGTCTTCAGGGGCCCACATTTAGGGGGCCTGTAGCTCCCTTAGGAAGCATTTTGGTATAGAGGTAAGTTTGGTCCAATCGATTTATTTTGACCTCGGGAATATGTGGTTTTTTTTTGTGCACTTATTTCTGGGACATCCTGTATGTTTTTTCGAAAAATTTTCCTTTGTAAATGGGAGTTTTTACATCAGTTACGTCAATTAAATTATTTTGACAAGAAATCATTGGTGGGGTCGTATTTATTTAAAAAAAAACTAAAAGACAGAATACCTTCCGCTATTATTTGTTTTGTGCAAATATTCTTCATCAAACTTATGACCCCTAGGACAACTCGCAGTTGACCATTGTTGAGATATCTTTTCGTCGGAAAAGACCATTCGCTCATTAACATCTATTAGTCGGGGCTTTTTAGCACTGGCCCAGTTAAATAGACCTGCTTGCTTTCGCAACCGTTTTCTTGCTGTCCTAACAGACGCTGGGAAGTTGGTTTGCTCTTTAGCTTCAATAGAATTAGAAAATGGGTTTAAATTCACATAGTTAACCAGGGTATTGTCTTTTTCTAGAGTACTCTTTCCAGAACCCACTGCCCTGCTCAGATCATGAGTTTCTATCCACTATTTATTTAGTTTTTGAATCGTGCTTTTGCTGCAATTAATTTCACTTGCTATGCGTTGTTGAGACCACCCTTCTCCGAGTTTGGCAATGATGTAGCCTTTTTTTTCTTCACTCAAAACATGATAAGGCATGATTAAGTAATAAAAATTATTTTTGCTTAATATGACAATGACGTTGACACTAATAAAAAAAATATTGAGATTGATGCGACACTGAATAGAACCATAGTTACAACGGGAAAATCACTCGATTACTTTTTTTCGGCCGCGGTAGTACATCGTATGTAAAACCAGGATGGAGATAAGACTCGGTATGGTTTCTTTTAGTTAGAGTTAAAGTATCGTTAATAGAATACGTGACAGATTGTGGAATTGCAAAAGGGGCATTTCTTTTAAAACATCCTTGTAAAATTTAGTAAAAGCGTCAGACCCAAATTATAAAATATGTTTACCACCCATAGTTGATAGACCATCATAGAAGAGCAATAACGTTTATGAGACAATCTGAAGATGCCCACGGATATTCGGCAATTGTAAGTTTAAAAGCTATTTCTTTGGAAAAACCTAAGGGAACAACTAAATCGTAACCACATGTTTGTAATACGTTGAGAACCACGGAGGACCTATAGTACAGACAATTCGGTTAAATAAGGGTAATTTAGTTGAGTTTATTAGGGTATTTCATGGAAGACGCATAATCAATCAATCGTAAGTAGTTGATCAATTGATTATGCTAGTAAAAGTTGTAAAGCGTCAACAGGAATCATATCTCGGTGTCTATCTCTTATCTACAGAGTAATTTGAATAACATAAGTAAAGTAGTTAATTCAGGAAATGTTCCATTAAATGTAATGTGCGTCATATTAAGATAGGTAGGAATCTATATACATCTGAGCTTGGTTTTGTCCCAAAATGGAATTAAAGGAATGAAGATTCAGAATGGGTTTGCCTCAGCTCAAGTTGCGAATGCAGGTGCTATATAGAAATAGATTTATAGGAATTTGTATCATAATTAGGATAATTAAGTAATATTATCGGTATGGTAAATTATTAGCGTGGCCAAGGCATGTGCAATAAGGATAATTTTACACCGTAACTTGGCAGATAGCGCTACAGGTCGGTTCGAACTTAAGTACAGTCGGAGACGGGTCGAAGTTCAATTGGGCAAATCGCCTAACTACTTACCTAATCTTAAAGCTTTTCAAAATCACTTTTCGTTTAATTTTTCGACTAACAACATCGTGACTAGTTTCGCGAGTAAGAAATAAAGAAGTAAAGATAGTGTAGTGATTGTTTTGTGTTTTCTGATTTTGTTTGTTAATTATACAGTGTGGATAAAAAGTCTGGAACACCTGAAATATCGCATAATACATTTTTCCCGAAAATAAGTGATTTTAAATTTGTCGTCTTTTGAAATACTTTAATTCAATGTACAGTGGCGTACGTTGAAGAGGCCAAAGAAGGCGCCTTTTTGCATTTTTTTCGAAACTTTTTTTATGAAGCATATTAAAATTTTTATACTACAATACTCAAAAAAATGTGCTCTTCCATTATATTGAACAAAAAATAGGGGTTGTCATTTAAAAAAAGGCGCCCCCTTTGGCCTCTTCAAGGTACGCCACTGTACATAGAATTAAAGTATTTCAAAAGACGACAAATTTAAAATACCTATTGACCCCTTCGTGCGTTTCTTCGAGAAAAATGTATTTTGCGAGATATTTCGGGTGTTCCAGACTTTTTTTCCACACTGTATGTAGAATCAGTCAATTATTTTTGTTTTGTTTTGTAGATTGAATTGGTGGACGTTTGTCCATTTTCCACTAGTCGAGGATTCCAGAACGTTTGTCTATTTTCTGGAAATCCTAGTGATAATAGCTTAACCGTGGTTTGTGGGATATCTTTGAAGCCATGTAAATGTTGTCCACTGCTAACTAGCATTTTAAGTTAAAACGAATTTGATTGTTTTATTTTAATAGTTCTCTTGTACTGGGGTCTTATTACCCATATTTTCATTTATTGTTTTGTTTTTCACCTTTTTTACGTTTTCATTTTTAAATAAATAGTATTAAGTGTTTTGAGATTATTTCGTTTTATTGACAATATAGTTGGCAATTTCATTGATCAGAAAATATGGAATAAACCGGCCTAATTGCTTATTAATACACGACACGTTTTGTGAGTGAGATCAGTGTTCAATGCAGGTGGCTGATCTACAATTAGTAAAGGAGGAAGACCTAGCTATAAGTAATGAGGGCTCGCACTATATTTTGTGGGTAGTGTTTATGTCTAGAGACTAATTAATTCAAGTATTGATATATTGAAGGAACCATGTTATGGAAAAAACTGGTTTTCAAGTATAAAATAAATATCTTGTTATAATAGTAAAACAGCTCGGCAAGACTGTTGTAACAACTTCGATTTCGTAATAATTTTCATAGGGCTTTGGGCACCAAATTGGGTTAATACGCCACTGTTTTCTTTAACATTAATACCTATTTTTTTTACAGATTCATATTTTGCGTTAAGAAATAAAAAAACTTTTATTTTACCATTTTTCTAGTCAAACTCATTATTTGCGAGTAATTAAGTAATGAAAAATACCGGGTGTCAACGGAATCAGACAAGCCATAGTTTCCAAAGTTTTTAAGATAGAAGTCTTAAACTTGGCATGGGTAATATATACTAAAAACGGCAAATTTTTCATTATTTGACACATTACGAACACTTCCGGTTTCCGCGGAAATGACCCCAATTTTGAAATTTTAAATGGACCACCCTGTATATTTTTACGTTTTCGGATTGTTGAGACGATTTTAAGTACGACTGCATAGTTTTAAAAATAATTTGCAACTACTTGATTTTTTTAGAGCTATTTTTATTTTTGCATCTAGAGTGCAGTGATGCACTCAAATCATTCAAATGGACGAAAACAATAAGAGAAAAATGTAAACGTGAGATTTTTCGAATTGGTTTAGTAGCTATGACAAACTAATTTCTATAACAAATCTATTGATATACCTTCAAATCGAAAATCGATTTGATATCAACCCAAGTACACAAGTTCTTTGGTGGATAATCATTAAAATATCGAGAAAATATACACTTCAAGTATACCGTGGAAATTAAATAAAACTAGATCAAAAGATTCAGTTTGTCAACAAAACAATGCAAAAATCTCACGTTTACATTTCTCTCTTATTATTTTCGTCCATTTGAATGATTTAAGAGCATTCACTGCTCTCTAGATGCAAAAATTAAAATAGCCCTAAAAAAGTCAAGTAGTCGCAAATTTTGTTTAAAACTATGCAGTCGTACTTAAAATCGTCTCAGGAATCCAAAAATGTAAAAATATATAGGGTGGTCCATTTAAAATTTCAAAGTTGGGATCATTTCCGGGAAACCGGAATTGATGGAAATGTGTCATTTTTAGTATATATTTCCCATGCCAAGTTTAAGACTTCTATCTTGAAAACTCTGGAAACTATGGCTTGTCTAATGATTCCGTTGACACCCGGTATAGGTCTATATTAAAAAAGGGAGTGACAAGAGTTCCGAACGGTCGGAACTCGTACAATACTGCAAGAGTTCCGAACGGTCGGAACCGCGTATTTAATAACAAAAGGTTTCCGAACGCGCATGCGCTTTGAAAGACGGTCCGACGCTGAACTTATTCTTGCTTGACTCGCGTTTTGTCAGTGGTACGATGGCCCAACGGGAACGAGCCGGCTTGGCAAGCAGGAGGTTCCCGGTTCAAATCCCACACGTGTTCTTCCTTTTTTTTTTTTTCTATTAAATGCAAAGGAATTTTTTTTTTATTAAATGCATCAGGCATGACATGAGGTCTGTTGCGAGTTAGAAGCCGGAGGCAATAGCCGGAGGCAGGTTAAATATGTGTGTTATTCCCCTGATAAAGGATTTTTTTTTTTATTAAATGCATCAGGCATGACATGAGGTCTGTTGCGAGTTAGAAGCCGGAGGCGATAGCCGGAGGCAGGTTAGATATGTGTGTTATTCCCCTGATAAAGGAATTTTTTTTTATTAGATTAAAGGAATTTTTTTTTTATTAAATGCATCAGGCATGACATATGAGGTCTATTGCGACTTTCAAGGCGCATGCGCGTTCGGAAACCTTGTTATTAAATACACGGTTCCGACCGTTCGGAACTCTTGCAGTATTGTACGAGTTCCGACCGTTCGGAACTCTTGTCACTCCCATTAAAAAAACAAAGTTGACCTTCAAATGGCCTTGAAGTTCTCCACCATATTTAAAAGAATTATAGCCATTAGATCCCGCTTTTGACATGATATATTCTGTCTGATATATTTTTCCCCAATCGCGATTGTCAAACTTAAATGCCTCACCCTGTATACATATAGTGTGTCCCGATTTTAAATCGACAAACTTCGGAACAGAAAGTTCACATGAAATTATGACATACCTCTTCTAACATTTCTTCTCTATCGAGTCTCCTAACGGAAATACGGGGTGTTCAAAATTCAATTTATTTTTTGTTTTTCTTTAATAACTTCCACAATATTAAAGATAGGGAATCCAAACTTAGTACACATAGTTAGGTTGTGAGGATCCATCTTTGCTATGGTTCAGAGTTGAACTGAGGCGCGCCGTGGCGATATATTTTAAGAAAAAAGTATGTGCACTAATTTTTTTCGCAATTCTGATCAGACTTTCATAATTTACTTTCCTTCTTGTTGAAACAAACAACACAATACCGAACTTCACCAATCGGCGAAGAAATTCGAACATTCTGTCGACCTTTCGCTAGATTGAACGCGACGGTGTTTCTCGAAAAAATTGACGATACATTTGAAATGTTCTCGCTCAGAGAGAGGAGACTTGTCGCAAATATTACTTTGTGGTTTTGTGGAAAATGAATAAAACCGTATGTTTTCGGTACCTATTCTTCTGCTTATTTGCACAATTGACCACAAACATTTCCATAAGAACGGCGTTTGCTCATGTTATGAGCGTGGGGTTATGTCGCACAACACAAAACACTGTTCAGCTAATACGCCCGACGATAAATCAAGATGTGTCGTCTACAACACTTATCATTTACCTTACAGTTAATAATATTCAAGAACTTAAAAACTTACAAAACGATTATAATAAAATAATGAATAAAAGCAAAGATTTCGCATATTAGCTACATTGAAAGGTACAGTACAAAAGTTATTGAACAGGCCGCCGCGAGCGCTAGTAGTCACGAATAGGTAAGCTCCGCCTTTCTGCAGATAGTCTAATCTCAATGCTCTCTCAAGGCGAATACGATGTTGGGTTATTATTATTATCTATTCACAAAGTATAGTAAACAATTTCTAAGATTTAAATATATTTGCCCTTAATAAGTTAGTTCAGATATAGAATAATTCCAAACAATTCAACGTATAGTGAACATGCCATTATGCTAACCAAAACACTTTGTTTTCTCGCTTAACGTAGGCAGACTGTACTCAGCTGTTGATTGGCCGTGTGCGCATGCGTTTAGGTGGACCCCAACCACTAACAGCAGAAGCGCAGCCATTTAAAATTTAGTCTTAGTCTGTAACAAACCGAGTCGGAGTTAACGTATCGCGTTCGTCACACTTTGTAATCCCTTTTTATTTACACAAGTCCCCTCGGTTGCATTTATTTTCTCCTGTGTTATAAAATGAAACTAAGTTCAGTGTGTATAAGTTTGAAGTTAAGTATTTGAACAGAGTAGACTTGTGATACCTAGTTATAATTTCAGTGAAACAGTTGATTTAGTTCGAGGACTTACGTATTTCATTCAAGTTTGTGTTCCACCTATCATAGTTTTCCTTTCAATAAACCGGAATTGTATTTAATTTTCCACATTCGACTGATATTTAAGACGAGTGGCAATTAATACTGATTGTATTTTTTCGATCCTAGGAAAAACAAAGGGGTGCTTTACATAAATTAAATCGGCAAGGATTACTACTCTAGGTACTTATCATAAATATCAAAGAACTTTTTAGTTATCGGATGCGAAAGATTCTTTCTACATACCTACGTGACGTTTATTAATACGCCTACAGTAAGTACTTGTTAGTGGATATCATAACCTAAACAAAAGATTGTGAGGAAACAAGATAAAGTAAAATGATTGTAGTGTGTTAAGTCATCGAACTGGGTTAATATTTGATGGCTGTGGCGGTACCTAACTGCCACTCGAGGGTGTCCATGTCCGTCTCGATGAGTATAATGCAGGGTACAGCTGGTCCCACTGCGGGAGGACAGCAAGGGGGGCTGCACGCTGCACAGCCCTACTATCATCCACAACATGCCGCAGCCCCGGCTCACACACAGGAACAGGTCCAACCAGACCGGCCTATCGGATACGGAGCTTTTGGAGTTGTTTGGTAAGTTTCACCAACTAAAATTATCAAATGGGATACAAAGTTTGTTGTTTGTATGCCTATTGTGCCTGTAAAAACCTTGCAGTTTCTAGCGATCGCTTCAATAGGAATTGAGTTGCGATTCAAGTGTACCATATAAAAGAAACAGTATTCAGGTACTATATTGACAAAAAGAAATGTGCGATGTGTGCAGGTACAAGTTTGGATTTATCTAGGATTTTTGTAGGTGTTAATGAAGTTGACAAAAGATAGAAAGAATATAATAGAAATGAGAGTAAACTTTCCATAAGTCCATTAATACAGTACAATATTAATCCACGTAACCCAATTAAAATGTCTGTTTAGGTGTATTAGGTATACTCGAGGGTATACTGAAATATTGCGAACAGGTCTCAGGTCTCGGAACACAATAAGTTCTCCGGTAAAGTACCTATCAAATCATGGTAGGTTCCTACCATTTTTATTTAGAAAAATAAAATTACCTACTTGGCAAATTTAATTAGTCAATAGTCACTATATTTTTGTCCACGTTTTAGGTACATTATTCTTTACAATACCTATTCAAATTATTTATATTAAAACTAATTGGCAGTACCTAGGTAAATATCTTTAAATAAAAAAGTAGTGTTACTTACACCTATCTACAGCCTTTATGTTTAGAGATACCTATGAAAAAAGTGTAGAGACAAAAATTGTAGATTTTGGTGTCAAATATCTCCGAAAAAATATAAAACAAAACAGCATCGGAAAGTAGAGAAAAAGTCAAATTATGCTTTTTTAAATGGAACACCCTGTATATTGTGCACTCGATTGTGCATATTTGAAAGATCGTTTATATAGCCGATCCCAGAAATATATAATACCTATACTAGCATTTGCTCGGATTGTTTTTAAAACAGTATGCCTCTTTGTATAAAACAGTTTAGCGTAGAATCATTGAGTAAAACCGAGAGTAAAACTATTATTTTTTAATCAATGGTAGAATATAAGTTGTCATGGTACCTAGAGGTATATGAGTGACTTCACATGATTCGCTTATTTTGCCGTATGACATACCACCTTGAAGCGCAATAATTATCAGTTATTTTCTAGTGTTAACGGTTTCGAAATTATTAAAAAATCATTTTTACCATTTTTACAGGATAATTCAGCAACCTGAATACATACCACAATTCTCAAAATAGCAATGAATTGCTTTCACAATTCTGCACAATTTTGCCTATTTAACCGATTCTGGAACTCTAAAAATAAAATAATTACCCTCGTAATTACCCATGCAAGAAGTTGTTAATTATGACCATCCTGTATATATTTTATAACATAAGGATGCTATAATTTATATACCCACTTATTGGTAGGAAATTAATTTTGCATAATATACATATAGGTACAATTAAAATTAAGGGCCATCCACACTCAATGTGTATTATTTTATTAGTTATTAAATTAGTTTTAGTTATAATTCCTCTTATCAATGAAATTTTTTTAGTACCAAGTATTTAGCCACATAATATGGATCTAGCGCTAGTGACATGACTTTCTCATGATTCATATTATGATCCATACATATCATGAGGTTAAATTAGTATTTGTTCTGATATTTATTATTATTACAAGTCTACTACACTTATTTTCTTATGAGAAAACAGCGATATACATTATGTATATACGTAGTACCTACTGTAACGTAACACTACAAGATAGTATTAGTTTCGGACAAAGAGTGGGTACCAAAATTATCGTATCTTAAGTCCTTTGTGGGGGTCGTTGTCCTTGCCTGTATAATAAAAAGCTTTTATGTGAAGATACCGAGCTTAGTGAAATATTAAATCTGTAGAACGGAAATTTCAATACATATTAAATTCGTAATTATAACATTTTAAATGGATACTTACCTAATACCGGTTGGAACATAAAAACGACAAATTTAGTAAGCAATAAATAAATACATAGAAATGTACTATATATATTGGAATATGGAGTATGAGGGAGTGTGATCCAAAACGAGATCCAAAATAATGAACAGCGGTAATGAGTTATTATTATGTTATATCGTATATTAAATGGATATTTACAGTATTTTAATTGACAGATTTTATAAATTTATTATTGTAGCAAACCAAAAAAGAAAAGTAAATTTATTTAAAATTTACGGCTTTGATATTTTTAAATGTAGGCTGTTGTTGTATTATTAGTATAGGTAGACATAGTCAGGTAAGCGCTATGGGTTTTGTACTATTAAATCACAATGAACAGTTTCAAAACTATAATTTTACATTTGGGATCGTTGGCTGGTACAGGTAGAATCGAGGGTAGAATATAATACAAGAGCAGGTTTTTTCCATGACAAAGAATGAGAATTTTAGAGAAGAAGACGGGATAGACTTATTTCTGAGAAATAATAATTTTGTGGAGACCTGGATAGAGACTGAAAAGCTTTAGGCGAGGATAGAAATTGTACTAAAATGAGCAAGTTAACAGAATATTTGTTATATTCTTATTGATTTATTTTAATACGATGATATAGACAAAAATGTCAAACAGATAAGATTGACACGAAGATAAAATATTTACACAAAAAAAGGTTTTCTGCTCTTTATCTCCATACAAATGATTAATAGTATATTATTTGACAAGTGATAATACTAAATAACTCACGCCGATGAATTTTGCGCCACGAGCCACCAGGCGAGTGGTGTAATTCATCAAGTGAGTTATTTAGCATTATCACGAGTTGAATACTATACTTTATCTACGATTATAACAATAAATACCTACTAACCTTTGCAAGTCCGAATTCCGCCGAATTCATCATATTTGGCACAATTATTACTTGACTTAATTAAACGTCAAAACTATTCACTCAAATCACTTTCCTCCCCTCAATAATAAAATAATTTCTATTTGACAGGCTAGGCATGAAGTTAAAGGCGATTGGTGTAAACAAAAATTCACCGGTCACTTTTTAATTACTATAACTCGACGCCATCTGTTTATGGATACTATTAATTGTTCAAAACCAGTTGGTTAATTAATATAAGCAGGGTTGGGTCAGTAGAATACGTTACGTATTTTACATAGTTTTCTACATGTATAATACTACGTAATTTACATCATCAATTTTCTACATATTCTACACGTAGAATATGTTTTCATTTGTAATGACTTTTTTGTTGGGAATTAAGAACGAGAGAACCAAATACAAATAGACCTTATTTGTATTTGGTTCTCTCGTTCTCGATACGACCCTGTTACTGCTTCACACTCTGAATGTGACCTTTTCTTTACAACTTGCTGTGATTTCTCTAAATTATTATTGCTAAGGTCGTTATAACTACAAACATTTCGGAAATATGATAAAACGCAAAAATAATTAAAAGTGACTGAAAATCAATTCACTAATTACCTATGAGCTTTAAGCCGTGCTTCAGCAGTGTTTTTTAGAGTTCTATTGCATTGCAAACATAATGCTGTACACTTTCTGTTAATTTTTTGAAAAGAAAACCCACTGTCCTCCCAGTACCCATGTCTAGGTCGATCACCACTCATTTTTTACCGAGTTTTTTACTTTATATATTTTATGCACTCACTGCACTAAACACGAAATTATAACTACTTACTGTTTCTTTATAACAACAGAGAATGAGTAAATTTCCAGGTTATGTTGGAGATCAGTGTCAAATCTGACCAATGAGAAGTTTTCTACGTTTTCTACTTGGTTTTCTACATTTATTAGGTTTTCGACGTAGTATTCTACATGTCATGTAGAATACTGTTTTCTACGCGTAATGACCCAACCCTGAATATAAGTACATATAACCTAATAACAGTAGATAAAGGAAATAATACAATCTAGGTAAAATCACAAATAGTTAACTCTTACTTTCGAAAAAATGTATGCATTGGTTTTCTCTTTCGACAAAAGTCAGCTAAAGTCGAGTATATTTTAACTTGGCATCTGTATGAGTTGATATTGCGCGTACGATTTCATTTCCTGTTGCACACAAAGTTAAAGCAATAACCCGAAAACGTTGTTTACGTATATCTACCGAGCTTCTCTCTCACCTCCATTGAGACGGAAATATGCAACATACCACTGAAGAGAGAGATAAATAATCTATGTTTTCAATAAATTCAGCGATTCTCAAACTGTGAAAATTTGTCTGTCGTTATTGTGAACTATTATTTATTTGGGTTAACAGTCGTCTCATATTAGAATTAAATTAGTCTTTATAAGAAATGTTTAAGTTATTTTTTGCGATAAATAGTGGATGAAATGGCAATGAAATAATTCAAGTCAAATCCTGTTGGCTCTACTTTTTTTAAATTATATTAAAGGTAAAAATGTTCCTTCTTAAAATTTTATTTTACTAATCCGTTCCTCGAATTTTGTTAAAACCATCTTTTCCCTAAATATTTTTCTTTTATTATTCTGAGCGAGTTTGTCTCTTAAGTAGGTAAATAAAACCAACTTTCAGACGTTACTTATCCGATTCTCAGACGAATATCCACGGCTTTTATTGTTTATTTAAATTTTATTTATTACACATTACCAAATACGCCTTCAATCTTTCGTATTTTAAATTTCTTGCTAAATAAATAGAATTTTGCGGTGCTGGCCGGTGTCAAACAAAGCCGAACACCTGATATGGGCGTGATATATCTATATTTTAAACAATAAACACACGTTTTCACCCTCTATATATTATACAGTTTGCGGATTCGAGGAGTTCTAGACAGAAGCCTGTCGGGATTATTATTTTAGTGGTAAAAAATTAAATAGGTAAACGTGTATTCGTGACGGTAATATTTAATTAGGAAAATATTAAATTGTAAAAATACATTTGATAATTATGGCAACTAAAGTGGGCGTCTTAAATGAACAGTCAAAATAGTTGGTTTTAAATTTAATGGATTATTTTATAAAAGAAAGAGAAAACGAAGGACCGTTGATACCACTTCAACAGGTTCATGAAAGAGTTTCTGAAGCTTTAAATATAAGTCTCAGAACAATCTGCAGGATTAAGCACCAACAAATTAATATTGTCTTGACAAAAAAAAAAAATAAAACGAATTAGAAAGAAACCAAAACCATTGGATGTATGTGATGGTGTTAAAATTGGGAAGTAATTTATAATTTTTATGAATCAAAAACACATTTTAGACTCGATACGTTGAAGGAAACGCTGAAAAATAGGGGAATCATAGACTTATGTAAGGTACCTAAGTCTCTTAAAACTTCTAAAACATTGTGGACATAGATATAGAAAAGATTGTAACCGTCGCTCATGCATACCTCCCCGCGGTTCTTGCTGGACTGTATCATTATTCTTTTAATAATAATTAATATTGTTATTGACTGAATTAGGCAAATTATTTTTTGTTATCAGTTTCATTTGTGCCCGAACCTATATATAATCAGAATAACACTAAAACGATGAAGTTAGTGAGTTAATACTTCTTAGCATTTTATGATAACACCTTTAATATTTTTATATAATTATTTAGCGTCAGCATCAGTGTTATAGGTGAACTGTTTGAGAACCGCTGACATATCTGACCCATCGAATACATCTTAGTTCAGACGACGAAGCGACCTTTGGACCGGCCAAGTTAAAATATACTCGACTATATCATATTTTTTATCTCACCGACATCGACACTCCCTCGGACACTCCATTGCTCTTGTAATTTTGACTTTTGTGATTTCCTCGGTGATTCCTTTGGAAATTTTCAACAAATTGAGATCTGTACCATTCTGCTTTTTTAATATCCTTTATTTTGAAAATGAATATCCAACAATATTGTATGAATGAGGTCCGTCAAATATTTCTTCCTTTTTGCAACAAAGATATTGGAAAACTATTCTCCCAAGTATTTGAAACATTCACCTTCTTCTTTGTTGAAAGCAGCGGCAAACTGCTTCCTAGAGATGCACCGGGAACAGTTTTTCTTAAATACCGGGTATCGGGTACCCGGTATCCGGCCGGGTATTCCGGTATCCAACCGGTAAATTCGAGAAAAATTGCATATGCGCAATGTTTTGTCAAGGTGGCGTGTGGTGGCGCTAGTCGAGCGGACTTTGACACGTGACACGCCGTTTTACAAGTAGTTTGGTGAAACACCGAGTTCTGGGTTCGTTCAGTGATTGTGCAATTTTTCGAATAAATCATGAGTAAGAGTAACAGTAAAGTGTGGAATTATTTTAAAGTTAGTGAAAATGACGAGGGGTCATCCACTACCCCAAAAAATGTACATACACTGATTCCCGTTTTGGGAATACTACAGGGAATTCCGAGGTATTCCAGGTATTCCGAACATATTCCGGGTATTCCGGGAGTATTCCAGGTATTCCGGGAGTATTCCGGATTATTCCGAGTATTCCGGGTATTCCGGATGTATTCCGGGTATTCCGAATATATTTCGCAGTATTCCGGACAAAATGTACACTTATTTCAGCAATGAGTGACCTACAAAACTGGTTCTTAATATACCGGGTGACCACGGATCATGGTAAACCCCCGCCATTTCCACAATTTTTGAGCTATCTTTCCAAATGAAATTTTGCAGCTGTAATGTACGTCCAAAAAGACTCATTTTGGCCCATCCTATTTTTTTTTCGACGTCCGGTTTCGACGGAAGTGACCTTAACTTTGGAATGTTAAATGGAACACCCTATATATTATTGCATTTTTGGAATACTGAGAAAATTCTGAGTACGATAGAACTATTTTGGGGACTCTTTAAGTCCACTTGATTTTTTTAGAGCCAATTTAATTTTTTAATCTAGAATGCCATGATTGGTCTAGTTTGGTTCAAATGTACTGGTATAACTCCCAAAACATTAGATCGACAAAAAAAATATAAAAATGGCGTCTTGGCGTGTATTCAAATTTGACCAAATCACTTTTTGTCCATTTTGACCAATTTCCCTCGCAATTTCCCAAAAGATATCATAATGGTAAACCGATACCATAAAATAATACATTTTGTATGAAATCCATTGATGTGCCCATCGTTGGTAAATCTGCAATGTGCAAGTAATAAAAAAAGGGAAAAAATCATCGAACACAACACGTCATTTTATACTACTTATTTATCACACTAGTCATGGAAGAAACAATTAAAAGACGTAACTTTGACAGGTGAATTTGTTTTTTTGGACGTACATTACTGCTGCAAAATTTCATTTGGATAGCTCAAAAATTGTGGAAATGGCGGGGGTTTACCATGATCCGTGGTCACCCGGTATAAGTAAGTATAATTCATATTTAATTTTGAAAATAAAATACATTAATAGGAAAAATTTATTTATTTACCTAATTCTGACATAATTTTATATTCTTGTATTTTTTATCTGATCGTTTTATCTGGAAAGGCCCACTTCCAAGCAGGGTGACTGGACCATGGAAAATACATTTTTTGTTAACGAAAACTGTATCTTCATTACGTGGCCATCGAGGTGGCCATACAAAATTTTCCAAACCCTGCTTCAAAAATTTTGTCAAACACCTGTCATCAATTACTTGCAAAACTCTACCAAGGTACAGGGTGTTTCCTATAAAACTATACCCCCCCCTTATTTCGGTCAATTACCACCGATTTTAATTTTTCAAAAACCGGTCTAACACAGAATTTTCCGTATATTTTGAATATGCTATTGCTTTTTTTCCTACTTCAACCGTATACGAGGGGCAGAAAAAAGTATGGTTTTTTTAAATGGAACACCCTATATATTTTTACATATTTGGATTCGCCTCGTCCTTCTGATTACAAATATATATGACACTTATATATTTGCTATAAAAATGGCGTAAATAATTGAATTTAAACTTGGGGCGTTTCCTTAAAAACTATATCCCCCTTATTTCGGTCAATTATTTACTGATCAAAGTTTTCAAAACCTACACATAGAATTTTTCGTAGATTTCATATATGCTATTACTTTTTTTCTCCCTTCAACGGTATACGAGGGGTGGAAAAAAGTATGTTTTTTTTATGGAATGCCCTGTATTTTTTTACATATAGTATAAGTATTATATATATATTTATAATCAGAAAGGTAGGGTGGATCTAAATATGTAAAAAAATACAGGGCATTCCATAAAAAAAACATACTTTTTTCCACCCCTCGTATACCGTTGAAGGGAGAAAAAAAGTAATAGCAAATATGAAATCTACGAAAAATTCTGTGTAGGTTTTGAAAATTTTGAATCGTTAATAATTGACCGAAATAAGGGGGGGGGGGGTATAGTTTGAAGGAAACGCCCTAAATTTAAATTCAATTATTTACGCCATTTTTATAGCAAATAAGTATATAAGTGTCATATATATTTGTAATCAGAAAGATGAGGCGAATCCAAATATGTAAAAATATATAGGGTGTTCCATTTAAAAAAACCATACTTCTTTCTGCCCCTCGTATACGGTTGAAGTAGGAAAAAAAGTAATAGCATATTCAAAATCTACAGAAAATTCTGTGTTAGACCGGTTTTTGAAAAATTAAAATCGGTGGTAATAAGGGGGGGTATGGTTTTATAGGAACCACCCTGTACCTGTAAATATGCCCGGTATTCCTACGTATTCCGAAAGTACTCCGGGTATTCCGAAAGTATTCCGGGTATTCCGAAAGTATTCCGGGTATTCCGGGAGTATTCCGGATTATTCCGAGCATTCCGGGTATTCCGAATGTATTCCCAGTATTCCGAGAGTATTCCGGACATGATGTACACTGATTCCGGAAGTGGATGACCCCTCGGAAAATGACGTTACAAAAGCAGCGTGCGTGTTGTGCAAAACTGAAATAAGTCGCGGCGGTACCGGTAAAACGGCGAATACCGAGGGAATACATCTGCAATTTTTTTAAGTTTAAGCATAATGGTGTGAGTACTTCGAGATAACAAAAGAAAAGACCCCTACTACTAAAACTGCATCAAAACGGGCTAAATTAGACTATATAAAATGGGAGATTACTAACACATATATGCAATGAAGATTCACAGAAAAATTGGAGAAATGATAGCTCTGGACAATTAACCTTTTTCAATTTTTTCAATTACCTACCCGGCCGGGTACTACGACTACCCGGCCAAACCGGGTACCCGGCGGCTCCCACTGGATATCGCCGGGTACCGGGTAAAACCGGGTACCCGGTGCATTCCTACGCTTCCTTAGATCAAATTTAATACGAAGAAACCGAGGAAGAAACGATAGACTTTGAATGATCAACTAACGGCTCATTATGATGTCCATAGAGTCAGATTTCTTTTTGGCGATACTTTTTACTTGTAATGAAGATTCTTTCGATCCCTACTGTCCCAGATATACAAAAAAAGCAGGAATTCTTAGGAAAGCTTGATTGTTGTCCGAGAATCAATTCCGACTTTTAGACCTCTACAGATTTGCCCGAGGGGGCATCCACTAGTCAGAAGTATGTACCAGTAATGCGAACTTTCTCTGAATTCTCTGTAATGCGTCGTAATGCATTGAATTTTTAGGTGTAATGCCGGATAATGCAGCTACGTAATACTGCCTAATGTGGCGCAATGCAGGGTAATGAGAGATAATGCAAAATAATGCGAGGTAATGCGATATAATGCTACGTAATGCAAAACGTTTTTAATTACCTAATACAGTGATTACTTTTTCGATTATTTCTCTATTTCCTAAATGGACTGGCTGATTTAAATTGTTTTAGAGAAGAAAGATATATTTCTTATGCTGTTTAAAACTTGATATGACAAGAGGGAGATGTTAAATTGCTCATAATCCAAAAACACTAAAAATACATTATTTACCTGTTTCTATTTCTTGACTTTCACTGTCTTTCATCCTACATACTACACAATTTAGCACTAAATCGAACTGTGGTTTCAGGAGTTGTTTTCGCTCCCCGTGCATAGGAAAAAATAATGAAGATTGGCGTAATGCAAGTTAATGCATGCGTAATGCAAGGTAATATGGACGTAATGCAGAGTAATACAGAGTAATTCGACATAATGCAGAGTAATGCAACATAATGCAGTGTAATACAGCATAATGCAGCGTAATTCGCCATAATGCGTCGTAATGCGAGCTAATTTGTACCCGTAATGTGGCTAGTGGATGGCCCCTCGGATTTGCCGCATAACTTTGCGAATTTTATTTTCACAAACTATTTTAATATTTCTGAAGTTTTTATTTTATCAACCAACATTGAGTGCATTATAGGAGTAGATGCACCTCGGTCTTTTCATATCACGCCAACTGAATTTTTCGTATATTCCTAGTTTCCTCAAATAAATTTTATTCTGTTTGGTCTCGGAGGGTTTTCACCAATTAAATAAATAGGTACCTATCGATAGACGTAAGAGTTACAATAAATAATTAATTATCGACGACTACCAATAATAATCGGAAAAACCTTGAACCCACTAATTGCGATTAATCATAATTGTAATCGTTTCATCATAAACAAGGCACACAATCTTATACTACTATACAGATTATTTACACATAGATTCGAATTTGCTGGTATCGAACGTATTTATCATTATTTGTTCATTATCATATGAATATTGATTAGTTTTGTCGTTATGAACTTAATTGTATTGAATATCTACTAAAAATAACTTCGCCAGCTTGTGTTTCCTCATCCTAACGATATCTGTTAGTTGTCAGTTAATCTCGCAGTTAATAGTACCGGAAACTCTTCATTATGGAGCCTGTGACTTATTGTCGAACAGCTACATTAGTAGTTTTTGAACTATGTCTTGAGTATATCTTTAAAATTTTAATAGTATGTATTTAAAATTTAGGATATCTAACGTTTATTTTAAAATGCGTGCTTATACAATACCTCGTACAATACATATCTATACATGAGTTTTGTTAGCTAGAAAACGATGAATGATTATGATTATTTCTGAAACTAGGTTAAAATAATTAATTAATAATTAATGTGAACCAGAGAAAATCCTCATATGTAATTAAAATATCCATCGAAATATCTATGTAGAATAGCGAATGTATCGTGACAGGATTTATAAGTTTTCGAGTAAGTTTTACTAAAAATTTTTCGTTATTCACTTCTATTTAAGTATTTTAGAATAGTATTAACTTTAATAAACGCAACTAGTATCGTGACTTTTTGATTAGTCACATCTTGATCTTTTTTTAAATTTATTTTGATTCAGCAATATAAATTTGACTAGCTCATTGTCACTTGATTAACTAACGCACTAAACACAGAGTAGGGTAACTTATTTTCAATTTTATTACAAATTTTATAACTTCGAGCCCAAAAATAATGTTTTACGAATAATATCGGTACGTTGTTGATCTACCTGTCAATCTACAGTGTCTACCAACCATGCATGGGAAACTTGAGAATACTTCGAGGTATTTTCTCGGGTATTTTCATAAAATTTAGTATACTTAATGCGAGACTTAAGTAAAGATCTGCCGAGTTCCATGTTAAGCAAAAAATGCCCGAGAAATATGGGGAAGCGTTGAAACTTTTTAAATTAAAAAAAATTCTAAAAACTAACCCCAAATTTTATATTATAAAAACAAACATATTTTGTCGATCCTTTTTTTTAAAGTGATAATGCATTCCCGAAATTTTTTTTTAAATATAAATCATAAACAAGTAGGACTTACAGTGTTGTTTTACACCAAATTTTTACTTAGATAGGTAATCTCTCGGGTAATGTTTTATGAAACAACACCACACTTAAAAATACAAGAATTGTTTAAAAAGTTAAGATTGTACAATATCTACAGTGGTAACGCTCACAATACACCCATATCAATCTTCTAAAAGAATTACGTTTAGAACCGAGTTTAGAACCTGATGATTGGCGAAATTATCTGAGGATGGATGAAGAAAGTTACATAACGTTGTTAACGTTGGTGTCCCCAATAATTGAAAAAGAGGATACCATCCTCTATTTTCTTCATTTCTCTTCGGAAACTACCTTGTATGCTATTTATTTTGGCTTTTACAGTTTGCTTTGTTGCATTTGGTTCAATTTCTTGTAATTTTTTAAATAAAACTGAATAAGCTTCGTCTTTTTTATTTCGATCTTTGTACTCACTACTTTTAGTTTTCCATAAACATGGATAAGTTTGTAGATTTCAATAAAATCTGCCATAAAGGCGTTCGAAAAGTGTCTTTAATCAGACATTGTAAAACCGGCAGAAATCAAACTGAACTAACTAAATACGCGAGACACTGTATTCAGAATGTATGCGAATGAAGCGTGTGACACCTGGCCACACCCCGACAATCTTGTCTAAAAACTGCAATTTTTCGATTACTCACCAGCAAACATCAACGCGCAAGCATGGATGACGCAGATGTATGACGCACATGTATGCTAGTCTGTAGGCACCTTTATGTTAAAAATTTTAGGTGCGTAAATTTAATTAAATAAAGTATAAAAACATGAAAAAAAGTTCCCATTAATACCCTATGGTAGTTTATCCGAGGGGTGGGACCTTGATGTTACGTTATATTTTATTATATTCTATATTGATATAGTTCATTTCTTATTTGTAACGCAGGGAAAAAGTGCCGCATACAAAGCAGTAACGCGGCATTATTGACCTTCAGAGAAGCCGCCGCACGTGTTCCTTTGTCGGTAATTTTTTATTTGCGGAACAAATCTGAAGTGGACTTTATATTATTTTTCGTTGCCTTGATACACTTCTTTTTTATTCTTCTCCCTGGCTTTCTTGATAGTTAATTTCCTCCATTCAACCTATCAGATCCAGGAGCCTATGATCCTGTTATGGAATTTGTTAAATTAGAAATAAAATTCTCAGGTTATGTAGTTTGTCAACAACTGTCTAATTTTAGGTTATGGATATTATCATAGAAACGTTAAAAAATTATACAAACTAGATATTAAAACTAACTACATACATACTCAACATGTAGGTAAAAGATATTGTAGCAAGAAATGCCTACCAAAAATTAATCATTACCAGTCTGGTTTAAAGTGTCCAGTGGCGTACATATTGACGAAACTATTCTAGACTTTCTTGCTTGCTTAGGATTGATTACCACATGTTCTTGAATATTTTGAAATTCCAAATAATCTAAAAATTTTCTTGATTAAAAAAAATAACCGTTACACCTGTGGCTTGTGATCTCGCACATGATATTGCCACTTGCCAGTTGTATTCTTTTCGTCAAGCTGATGATGGAACGTTTCGTGTGTAAGTATTTGATAATAATAGTTATGTTATAAATAACATAAAAATTACATCGGTAAGCGAGTCGGTAAGGTAAACTTAATAGACGTATTTTAGTGTTAAAATTGCCACTTCAGATTGATTACTTATTTGACATTCATGCGCTAGACTCCAGCTGGTGAATCCAGCCAGCACTTGTAGGTTGTCGGTCGCCATATTCGATTGCATGATGCTGGTTTCGTGAAAAGATCCATGGAATATGTCGGTGAGAACGGCGAAGTAATATCAGCTTGTTGGTGTGTAAGTACGAGTTTGCTGATAGACAGATGTGGAACCACCTGTCTGAAAACAGCTGGCCCCGGTTGTGTACACCCTTAGCGATCATCGACTTTTTTCTCGTAAGCGTACCAGATCAGTTTTTATTTTTAATAGAACTGGCTTTCAGTTACGTTATGCTGCGTGTAGGAGATAATTTTATTATGTAGTTACAGCCAGCAGAATTGTATATTAATTATAAATTATTGCTGAAATGATGGTTAGAACACAGAGGAAGAATAGTTATAACCTCGGTTAACTTATGGGGGTAAATGAGTATTTTAAATTTTTCGCTGATAGAAAAATACTGTTTGAGTCTATTCTATTTTAATAGCCTTAGTTATCGTTATTTACCTTAGTTATCGTTAGTTACTTTAGTTATCGTTGTCAGTCATTACTTTCTAAATTGCTTTGTTAGTATTACCCTTGTATATATAAGAATACATATACAAGGGTATTACACGTTTAAATTCGGTTTAAATTAAATGTAAGTTAACTTGAAATGACACGTTATAGTCTTTTCTGGATAAATAATTGCGACATTCTATATTTTTAATGATTTCAATTTAGATTATTTCCCATTTTTGGCATGCCTCAATACTTAGTACCTACTTACCGAAAAATGTTCGTCAGTTTCATCAGCGAATTATTAGAAAAATCGAGAGAAAAATAAAATGTTGCTTTGTTATGAAACGTAATAATTATTGGTATTATCTGTGTGGAGCTTATTTTTCTTGTCTTTTTGTAATATCAGAAACAAAAAGTTTCGTCCAGTAATATGGATTTTGTGTAGTCAGTACCGACAATTCTGCTTGCTAATAGAACCATTTAATATCTGCTAAGTTTTATCAATAGGTATCTCTCGAGGTATCTCTAATATTTTCTGCAATTACTGGGGATATTTATTTTCTGTTTGTGATTTACCATGTCGACTCGGAGGTGTAATGGTAGCAATGGACATTGGGCAAGGGCGTCGCCTCCAAAATTTCCAGGGGGGGGGGGGGGCGGTGCAGAGCAAATGTTTTTAGAAATATCTTATAGTCAGGGATTCAGAGACCGTTTACTTTCAGTCCTATGCAACTTTTGGACATACTTTTAAAATTAGGTCTATGTTATGTAAAATTTTCTGCCGAATCCATTTCCGGAGGGCGATTTGCGATATGAGCTTGGGTTCATCCCCTATATTAATTTTTCACCCCTTTTCGGCGATACACGATATTTAAAATTTTTCAGATATAACTCGTGCTATCTCCAAAACTATCAAACCCAGGGATCAAATTTTAGACGGAGGTTGTATGATGTATGGTGACTACGAAAGCAGCGTTAAAATAGTATTTTGATTATTGATCTTCCAAGAAAAAAATAAAGTACGCTGGGGTGCAGAAATATTGTAGAGAAAAATGTAGCATCTAGGTACTTTTTCTATTTCTAGAGATACTATATCGGTTATGTGAGCGGTATTGTAGTAGAAAGTTCAAATTTAATTTTGGTTAAAGAATTTTTACAATCGGAGTATTCTAGCGAAAGATATAAATTATTTAGTATCGGGAACGATACCGCGCGTTTCGATTGCTTAGGCATGAAGTGTTGTTTTGTGAACTGTGGCAGAAACGCGCTCACCATTCGACCGACTGACGTCGCAAAACATACGAATACAACACGTGAAATAACAAATAGAAACGTGTATGTACAAATATTGCAGAGAAAAATGTTCGTTTTCAAATTTAATGTAAGGAAAGCATTGTAACTGATAAATCTGTCAGTGTACACAGATACAATTATTAGTTTTGAATCAAGAACATTTTGTCTCATATAAGCGCTAATAAACAAATTCTTTATATAAACATATATTTTATTGGCAACTTCTAAATGTCTTTCTTGACAAAATTATTTAAAAAGGAACAATATGCAAACAGTAGTTAATATTATAATGAATAAAGAATAGTAAATAATTTGATTTGTCTAATACCTACCTAAACATTTTTTTTTCATAACTAACAAACAAATAATCATAATTTTAAATAACAGCTATTTATGGAACCAGTTACGAAAGACTTTATTTTGTGTAATGAGTGGATGTTTGCGGGATGAGCGAAGCGAGTTCCCGCAAAATGACACGAGTTACACAAAATGGTCTTTCGTAACGTGTTACATACAAGATTTTTTCGAGGATTTTTTTCTAATCTAAACGTCTAAAAATAAAATTCTTTAAACAAAATGTTTAAAAATCATAAAAAATTAAGTATTCATGTAAACATAAGTTACCTTTGTCTCTGTTATTACGCATTTAATTTTAATGTCAAAAGTGACAAATGTTAATAGCTATTAACATATTTAGGAATGTTATGACTATCATAACTTCCGCAGATGTCGGTTTGAAATCCGAGCTCGTAGAGCGAGGATTTTAAGACATCTAAGGCTGTTATGATTCATAACATCCGTGATATGTTCAATAGTTTATCGGTTTCAGAAAATAAAGACATTATTAATAGATATTACCTTTTGATATTCTCTTATTAATAACGTTTTCATTTCATTAGTTGGTCAAGTCTGTATGGGTTGATTTGTCGCCATGGTTACAGTTATATTTTGTTTGTTTTTATTTGTTACCTTTTTTCATATTACATAAATGTTTACATTTTTAATGTCACAACGGCTACATAAAAATGGACCTTGGATTGCCTGAAAATACATTTCAGTTGGATTTCAGTACTTAATTATTATTGTTTGGAGTTTTCTGTATGTTTGTATTAATAATATAGCCCTATATTATAGTTTCATTATTTATTATTTCATCTGTTGACAGTTATTGACAGATCTGTATTTGTAATATTATTACCGTACAAGTTTTAAATATAACTGTACAACTTTAGTTATGACTTGTTTACCAGCCTACTTTTGCATATGTAAACAAAGGATTAATATCCTGAAACCGATAAATGTTATTAATTTAGGGCATAATGCAGCACATAATATAATGGCAAATTCAACAAATAAAACTTCTTCAGGAGTTAATTTGACAAATTTCACAAATTGTATAGTTAATATTTATAATTAAAAAATAATAATTCCAATAAACTTGTATTATGTTTTGAATATACGTTGATTCTATTTCTTCTTGAGAGTTCTTTATTTTTCTTAACTGGTGATATAACGAACTTTTCCTCACCAGTTAGGAAAAGTTTAACTTTTCCTAATTGGTGATGAAAAGTAGAACGTTTTGACACTTATACGTCAGTTTTGAAAAGTGTAATTTTATATGTCAAAATTAGAAAAAAATATTATATTTCATGAGTATTCTAATCAAATTTACAATTTCCCATGCAAATGCAGCTTTTTATGTAATCATTTCTTAGCTTCTTACAACAACACCTAGGAAAGAAGCTAGGAAATGATTGCATAATAAGCTGCGTTTGCATGGGAAATTGTAAATTTGATTAGTAATTCATGAAATAAAATATTTATATCTATACATCAAATAATGATTGAAATTAAAAATTAACTGGTTCATATACACGCATATAAATATATTCCCCATATCATATAGAATAAATAATTTTATTTAAAATTATGATTATTTATGTTTGTTAGTTATGAAAAGAAAATTGTTTAGTTATTAGGCAAATCAAATTATTTACTATTCTTTATTCATTATAATATTAACTACTGTTTGCATATTGTTCCTTTTTAAATAATTTTGTCAAGAAAGACATTTAGAAGTTGCCAATAAAATAAATGTTTATATTGTTTATATAAAGAATTTGTTTATTAGCGCTTATATGAGACAAAATGTTCTTGATTCAAAACTAATAATTGTATCTGTGTACACTGACAGATTTATTAGTTACAATTCTTTCCTTACATTAAATTTGAAAACGAACATTTTTCTGTGCAATATTTGTACATACTTACACGTTTCTATTTGTTATTTCACGTGTTGTATTCGTATGTTTTGCGACGTCAGTCGGTCGAATGGTGAGCGCGTTTCTGCCACAGTTCACAAAACAGCACTTCATGCCTAAGCAATCGAAACGCGCGGTATCGTTCCCGATACTAAATAATTTATATCTTTCGCTAGAATACTCCGATTGTAAAAATTCTTTAACCAAAATTAAATTTGAACTTTCTACTACAATACTGCTCACATAACCAATATAGTATCTCTAGAAATAGAAAAAGTACCTAGATGCTACATTTTTCTCTACAATATTTCGGCAGAAAATTTTACATAACATGGACCTAATTTTAAAAGTATGTCCAAAAATTACATAGCAACAGAGAAATAAGCGGAATTTGGTTCACTGAATCCCTGACTATTATTGGAAAAACATATACCGAATTGTTACTTAAATAGAATTTTATTGTAGGTATCTTTGATACATGGATAATTGAAAAATTGCAATAAAATTGATTTGTTAATATTAATTTAGGCAATTTTAACTCAATCTCAAAAGCCAGTGGGACCGATCGCCCCCCTGCCCCCCTTGGTGACGCCCATGACAGTGGGTGCATTAAAATTCCGGTGGGTACGAGGTACGAGGCGCGAGGAGGTGGTGTATACTGAATGACCGGATCTGTTCTTCTTGTAAGGAATGTAAAACATGGATTCTCTGCAATTGCGTTGAGGGAAAGGGAAGGTGCAGAATAGGTATTTCTGAATTCATAAAAAGTTGGTTAAAATATAAAAATTAAATACCCATAGCCAAAAAAAAAGTAAGTATAATCAAGAAACGTACGCACAATGAACAAAAACAACGTGTTAGAAAAAGGTACAAGGTAGAATATGTAATTAAAAAAAAAAAAATAAAAAAAAACAATTTTTCGTTAAAAGACGCTACAAGAGGCAGATGATGAAATTTGGCAACATTTTAATTAACTCAAAATTTGCAAAAATACTAAATTTTAATTTATCATCTATAAAGTTACAGTGAGATTTTCATAAAACACGCGATTTAGGCACTAAATACGAAGATCGAATTTTAAATTAAATAATTAAGGGATTAAATATCGAGTTAAATATCCAAATCCACATCGATGAGTGTATTCTTTCATTATAAAAGGGTAACATCATTAAAAAAATAATATTCTCCATGTGTTCTCAAAATAAATATTGATAAGTCCACTACAAGCTATACAGATATATTTATCATTATTATACTCGTATTAGGTATACTTACTTTATTATAAAAAATATTTGCAAATCATGCTTCTTGGTGAGCGTGCTAAGTAATTAATTTTTGTCTACGTAGAGTAGTATTTATGTGTTTAATATTAGTAATATATAAACTCGTATACATATAAATAACGACTATAAATAATGCATAAGAAAATTAGGTTAAACACGATCTGAAAAATATATTTTTAATTAGCAGGTATACTTAAAATATTTATAATAAACAATACTTTACGTAAACTGTGTTAAGTCTTATTGAGAGCACTACATAATCTGATTCTAAGACTTTTGCGATGCCGTTGATTTGTAGAAGAGCTTCCGGGTTCTCTTTCGCTTGATTGTTTTGATTTCTTGGAAGCAATGTGAGCTGTGTTGGCTCGAACTACTTAATGCATTTGTTTAACAGGTGGCGTGGCTTCGTCACACCAATGTCCTGTAATCCAGTCATGCTTCGTCGGGAGTCGGGAGGTATGATGTCACTAAAATACAATCAAGAACTGGATTCACCAGGAGTCTATATCATTCTTTCTTCATGCGAACAAGTTTATATCCGACTAAAAGGCATAAACAAAAGGCTTAAAGACCATATCAGTTAGCTTAAAATGGAGACTTATTTTGCAGTTGCCAAATATAAAAATACGTTTGTAGGAAACCAACCATTAGTTAAAATTCGACGAAATTGAAAGATGTAACAACACGAGCACGAAGCTACGCCTTCCAATGACGTAGAACTCGATGGTGCATGATTGACAACGTGACATCTAAACCACGCCCACCAATGACGTAGAAATCAATAGCGCGCATGACCGACCACGCCGTGTCACCGGAACGAAACCGCGCCCCCACTCAAACACTTAAATGAAGAACTATGGCTGGGGGCCAGCAGAGCCCTCTGCGCTTCAGAAGAAAGCTACGCAAGGCCGGATCAAGGGACTTTTGGCCTAAGGCGTTAAAAACTCCGGGCCCCTATCCCCTTGACATTTTTAATTGAAAATACATATTTTGAGTTCTTAATTCAGTAAGTACATGCATACACACAACTCTTCTCATTAAAAGAGTTCACTCCGCCCGGACGGCCGCGTTGCAATGATTTATTTACTTTTTACAAGCTTTTATTTAACTTGCAATGTTTGTGTATGTTTGTTTGTTTGTTTAGGCCAAATCTTGCAACTGAATTTTAAAATAGTTATCCCCAACCGATTGACCTGAAATTTTGCATACATGTTTAGTTTGGATGACAATGCGAATGCATGTTTAGCTAAGTGACGTCATTCTAAATCCAATATGGCCGACGCCCCAAGATGGCGGACTAGTTATTTTTTATGCATCCCCATAATATGGGTATCAATTAAAAGGGTTTGCTGAGAAGAATACGAAAAATAAAATGACGTCACACTAAATTCAATATGGTGGACTCCCCAAGATGGCGGACAAAATTTTCTTATCTACCATCATAATATGGGTATCAACTGAAAGGGTTTGCTCAGAAGAATACGAAAAAAACTAAAAAATAAAAAATTAATTAATAGTAAAAAACATTTTTAAAATCAAGCTTTTATTTATATGCTCTAAAAAGTAGAAAATAAACTTTAAATTAAATCAAACCCATCAATCTATTACATTATACAATTTATATGATATAAAAGCTTGTCGCGAGATTTGCCTGTGTAAATAAACAAGAATACAATAATTACACTCTCGCGACAAGCTTCTATATCATATAAATTGTATAATGTAATAGATTGATGGGTTTGATTTAATTTAAAGTTTATTTTCTTCTTTTTAGACTATTTTAGAGCATTTAAATAAAAGCTTGTTTTTAAAAATGTTTTTTTACTATTAATTTTTCAGTAGATAAGTGAATGTGTAAACTTGCCAACAGGACCACATGTAGGTGGCTTTATACCAAAGTTTTCGACTTTAATTGAGCCTTAATAATTGTCATATTACATAATAAATGTATTAATAATTAATTCAATCGCCACATATCAAATTAGGTTTAAAATGTGTTTTTTTTAACTGCCAAATACGAGGCCAAATACGTTTACATAGGGATGTCGCGTCTTTTTAAAACACCTATTTGAATCGAGTCCATTTAATTCACCAGGAATTTTTCTTGCCTGGGATTATAAAACGAAAACTGGTCACTGACATGAGCATGGAAGTGGAATTGGGATATTCACTATTATGTAATATAATTTAATACTCGATATAAGTAAATATTATTAATTATTATTATAAAAATACTAGAATTATTCTCAATCTTACTGAACGCTGAACCGAAGTAGTTCGCAAAATGTATTGTATAATGAAATGACCTCGGAAATGACCCATATTTACTGTTTTGTTCAAAAAAAAAATACATGTTTATGTTGATTGGTTTAAAACTCGAACATTTTTAAAATATTAATGATCTTGGCGGTGGTCTCTGTAGTATATTTTTAGATTTAGGTAAATACATACATTGATGTATTAGAAGGGCGATACAAATTTCGTAGTAATTGGTTGTCATGTTTTTCTCATAAAATCCCGAAATGTAGAAATAATAATAATTTTCGACACAAAGTTGGCTGCCCAGTTGAAAATTTAAAAGCCTATCGTTTTTAGATAAACAAACACATTTAAAAAGATTCCATATGGAGTGTTTTAAAAAACAACGACCTTTCACACTATAATGTAATAGAAAATTCAAACTATTAAATACTCACATTTTGATTAAGGAACGTTTTTTATAGTATAGCTTGGTTTTTCCACAAGTTGTTTATTCCTGGAATATGGCAAACAATGAATTTTTGTTGTTTATTCCTGGAATATGGGAAATCGTTTTTGATTGAGAGTAATGACTGGTGACATTTCATAGAATAAACTTAAGTATATGTATATGCAAAGTAGGTAACATCGAAATATAAGATATAAGTATATGTTTAATTATCCAGTGTGCATTGAGGACACAAACCAGTAATTCAATAATTGCTGAATCAGCAACAAATAAATTAAACGATGGGAGAAAAATCCAATATCTAAATAATAATAATAATTTTTATACCGTACTTTACGGGCGCTCTGTAATATGATGGAAGCACATGGATACATCGTAAAAACCGAAATATAAATTCCAATATACAACTGAAAAAAAAAAAACATTTTTAAAAACAAGCTTTTATTTAAATGCTCTAAAAAGAAGAAAATAAACTTTAAATTAAATCAAACCCCATCAATTTATTACATTATACATTTTATATGATATAAAAGCTTGTCGCGAGAGTTTAATATTGTATTCTCGATTGTATACTTGTTTATCTACAGAGGCAAATCTCGCGACAAGCTTTTATATCCATATAAAATGTATAATGTAATAAATTGATGGGTTTGATTTAATTTAAAGTTTATTTTCTTCTTTTTAGAGCATTTAAATAAAAGGTTGTTTTTAAAAATGTTTTTTTACCATTTATTTATTTTTTATTTTTTAGTTTTTTTTCGTATTCTTCTCAGCAAACCCTTTCATTTGATACCCATATTATGAAGGTAGATAAGAAAATTTTGTGCGCCATCTTGGGGCGTCCGCCATATTGAATTTAGTGTGATGTCATTTTATTTTTCGTATTCTTCTCAGCAAACCATTTTAATTGATACCCATATTATGGGGGGTGCATAAAAAATAACTAGTCCGCCATCTTGGGGCGTCCGCCATATTGAATTTAGTGTGACGTCATTTTATTTTTCATATTTTTCTCAGCAAACCCTTTTAATTTATACCCATATCATGGGGGTGCATAAAAAATAACTAGTCCGCCATCTTTGGTAGTCCGCCATATTGGATTTAGAATGACGCCACTTAGCTAAACATGCATTGTCATCCAAACTAAACGTGTATGCAAAATTTCAGCTCAATCGGTTGGGAATAATGAAAATTCCTAATGTAATTTACTTAAATTTCAATGAACTGATATTACTTCATATTTTTTACGTTTACATTTTTTCAAAGACAATCTGATAACAAACAAAAACTTGTTAATCCCGTTTTGTTGGGCTTTTAATGAAATACATTTATGTGTGACAGTGTGTGTTCGTCCGTTCACGTTAGCGCAATAATTAAAGGATTTTCATGCAAGTTAGGTATTATAATACATACCAACAATATGGATACAATAATTAATTGATTACTAATTGGTGCACCTCTAAGCTTAGAATTATTTAATGAGAACTAAATTTAAGGATGATAGATTGTATATTATAGACAATCATGAGTTTCACGTGCCTAGTTTGTAATATGTTAAGCATTTATTTTACTGTAAAATAACGAATATCAATCAGATTTACTTCATGTGCTAGATAAAAATAATTATATTTCTCCTTCTTCTTGGACATCAATGCCAAGTATTTTTGTTATTGATTTTATGGCGACTATTCGCAATATCAAAATGAGAGAAATTAAAACCTTTGGTTCCTTGTTTCAAAATTTTATCCCTTACATTACAAATATTTGCAAAAATGCTTCACGTATTGATATTATATTTGACAGTTATTTATCAAATTCTATTAAAAGTAAAGAACGCAACAGAATATATATATGCCACAAAATCCAATAGAACTGGGATATATTAGAGATGAAACTTCAATACCCGTTTTTGGTCATCTTCAAAAATAAAAATTAAACTTACAGAATGTTTTTAGAAATAGGTTTATAGCTTGCAATGTTAATTTTAATATGTGTCTTAGTCTCGGTCTTAGTTCTTTTGTTAATTGTGCGAATGTAGTATTTCCTTGTTTATACAGTGTGTCCACGGATGGACGCATGAATAGGTGTAAATGACAAAAAATTTTCGAATTGTACATTACTCTTCTGGATTTAGCCCCTGCTTCGTCTAAAACTAAGAAGTGCCAAATATGAGTGAAATCGCTCGTATACGGGGGATGAGACTGAGTAGACATCTGTATAGTGCACCTAGAAAACGTTGGCTGTTTTAAGTTCTTATCGGCATCACAGTTTCCGACGTTTTTTATGTGCACTATAAAGATGTGGTCTACTTTACCAGTGTGACCGTGTAGTTACAGTTTATTCCAAATCAGTTGAAACACCGATGTTTGATCTGCACCTCCTTGAACGTAGTCAGTACTTTTGAGGGCGATACAGATCAAACGTTGAAATTGTACTATTACTCAGTTTTACTTTCTGAACAACGTTTCTTAATAAGTAACATTTTGTCGTATCTCCCACAGAAATAACACTTCAACTATAGCTTGAAAAATAACTTCGACAAATAATGTAATTATCATCTTTGATACTGGTTAAGTTAATATTACTAATTTTAGTCAATATAACTTTCGCATTTTGTGTATAAAAGTAAATGACCGATAAGCTATCTTGAATTTATGGTAAAACATGTATATTTTATCAATAATCGTCATTGATTGTTGCGACTATCTTTATTCTTCTTTATTCTTTCAAACAAAAAATTTAAATTTGCAGAATATCTATCATAGGACATTAAAATATACTATTTGATGCTTACTCATCACTGAAAATCTCTGCCAAATGAATTTGATATTTGACAATGATATAACGTCTGATTAAGTTAATATTCAAATTTAAAGAACTATGCGGAACTATGTATTTCTAATTTTAATTATTTATTTAAAAATGTAGCCGCCCAGACGGATAAGCGTCCAATGAGGGCAGGATATGTAAAAATTAACGTATATATAGTACGGTTCATTTCAATAGGAACAGCGTTTACACTGTACAGGAAGTCTCTTAAAATTGACACCCCCCTTATCTCCCTTCTCTGCCGATTTAACTCGTTCAGAAAAGTATTGGACACGATTTCTGATGAATTTTTATATTCTGAAAACGGATATTAAAAATCTCCTAAAATATACAGGGTGGAAAATAAAACAATTTTTTTTTAATTACGGGGTGTATATTGTCATACCAAAAAAAGTCCTTAATTTTTTAAATCCAAAAATATATAATTGTTATACACATATAGTCATTCACAAAAAATTAATCACGTCTTAAAATGACAGACATTTATGAAAACTAATGAAAAGCCATTCATACACAATTAGAATTTTATGAAAATCAAACCACAGATAATAAATCGGTGAAAATTTTTCGGCCGCGATACTACATCTTCTTGGGGATATAGTTTTTTGATTGGTAATTAATTGTAATATTTTTTAATTCCACTGTTTTTCGAGGAGTTTTTGCTTTGGACTCTCTTCAATATTTTATAACATATAATTATAAAAAGTAGTTGCGTTCTAAAGTGGTTTCAATAATTAACAGATTTTATATTTATTTTGTATGTTCAGAAGTAGAGCATCATTATAAATAAATAAGTATATGGAATTGGTTATTTGTTATTATTATGCTTGTATAAAGCCTAAAAAAGGTCATTATAACCAATACGTAGGGTACGAAGAAAGTAATGGAGTAATTTGTAAAAAAACATTTTTGGAGTTTTTGATGCGAGTATTTGATGTGATTGAATTTGAAAATAAAACATAAATATGAAGGTGGCTGATAAAGGTCTACAGAGACTAAATAATTTTCAGACTAGTTAATTAGTATGTGACCTCTTAACACAAGATATAAAGTCTAAAATTTGGATTTAATATACTCATTATTTTACTTATTAAGATCTGAGATTTCATAAAAATAAATAAGTAAACTAATATGTCTATTAGAAATTTCATGTGTAATAACCTACATAACCTACATAACTAGGAATATTAAAATCACTTAAATAATTAATTTGTTTTTACTAAGAAAGTGACAATCTGCAATTAATTCTATTTAAGGGTAACTATTTTTCTACAGTATAATCATTCATACATTTTTTACAAAAAGCGGAACGTATTTTTTACATAACATTTTGAAAAAGTTAAGTATGTCAAATATCAACTTCCACTATTACTTAGACTGACGCTTCCCAAATATTTTATTTGCGGGTCCGTTGGTGACTAACCGAAAGTCGGCGGATCCACAACTTATTTTAGGTATTAAAAAAAGGTTAATAATAATAACTTCCTGAAAAAAAAATTAATTCAATAAAATTACGTTTTAAAAGCATTGTGACTAAAAATAATTCTTGAAAATAAAATGAGTAGGTACCTAACTAAAAAGCAAAGTGCGTGCTCACTACTCATATTCTTGTGTGTTTTCAGAGGTATTTTCGAGGGTATTTTCCATTTAACTTTCTTAAGAGTTGTTTTATTCATTAGTTTCTTATAAAAAGTATTTCTTAGTTTCTCATCCATATAAATGTTAAATAAATGAAGACTTTAAATTGGCATTTTAATAATCAATATAACTTTTAATTTAAAGTAACTTAGTAACCGCCCGGCGGTGCTACAAATTTCTGTACATACATAGTCAACACAAATCAACCCACTCATCTTTTAATTGCTAAATTATGTATTAGGTAACGAACATGATAATTCAACTCCCCACCCCTATCTGCCCAGCATCGATCGAGCGCACCCAAAGCGTTCCATGTGACGTCACGGGATCGGCGTCGCATAGCCGTTCCTACTGTTTCGAAATGCTCCCCTTAACATTGCCCCATTATTGTATTTACATCCAAGATGAATAATATCATTGTTATCACTCTTGGCTGTTTGTCATTAGTTTTAAAATTACGTTATTGATGAGATGTGTATTCTACATATTTGTAAACATCTGGGACTGAAAATCGCTTATTATTATTATTGTGCTTTTCAGGAATCTGAACGGCTAATCATAGTCTGAGTTTTGTTTTATTGAAAATCTCGTTGAAAATATTGATGTGTTGAAAATATTAATATACTAAGTATTCTCCAATCGTTATCTCATTTTTAGGGGTCCCATACTGTAGATATTTTAATACTTGCATAAGGCTGAACGGAGTGCAAGTAAACCGAGAAGTAAACTTCTCATATTAAGTCGTGTCATTAAGCCATTAGCCATTACGTCTTCTCACTTTTCAGTACATAAAGTATTTGTCTCGGTATTTGTTAAAAATAAGGTTCATTTCAATGAACTAGTTAACGAAATTTTTGTTTCGAAACCCTGTCAATATTATGAATTTTTTGCTTTTAATTAAATATAAGACAAAAATATCAATCGTAAGTAATTTTGCGTGGTAAACAAGTTAAATTAACTACCCCTATTGACTTTTCAGTCAGAACTTTAAAACAGTTGAAATTTTTTTTTAAATTAATATTATTTTAGAAAGCGCCATGTATTTTACTACTTTTATCCTCGCTTTTATCTCACTTGAAAAATTATCGTAAATCTCACCAGTTTCAAATAAAAAAATATTTTCTGACTTCACCCCATGTCTTCAAAAGTTTCAAATGGTTCAAGCAAAAATATTTCATTGGTCGATAAAAAAATATTTTAATCGATTCTGTATTATCTGGGCATTAAGTGATAAAAATGATCTTATATATACTAATAAAATTTTATATAAATTATAGCTGTTAACCTGAATACATATTTCGCAAAAATTTATCGTATTTGGTAGATTTTATTCATGACAGTAATATGGCATTATGATAGCAGTGACACACGCCTACCAATTTTTTTATCACTCCGTTTTCAATTTAACAGAAAATATTATTATGCAAGGAGTAAGAAAATATTTTTTTATTTGAAACTGCTGAGATTTATGATATGTTTTTAAAAGAGATGAAAGTAGTAAAATACATGTCTCTTTCTAAAACAATTTTTATTTAAAAAAAAAATTCGTGTAAAAGTTCTGACAGAAAAAGCAACAAGGGGTGTTTGTTTAACTTAAAAAGTAACTAGAAAATTAAAAATATATTGAAAAGAAGACCTTCCATAAGTACAAAGTCCTGCCCAAATTTCATTCCGCTAACTTTAGCCACTTTCGAGAAAAACAAAATCACTTTTTAGTGCCCCCCTTTGAGGAGGTCTAGGGGCTCAAGGACGCCGTTTTCGACCTTACTGTATATAAAAGACTATACTTATTTTTTGATGAGGATCTACCCTTAAGAGGTTTTCATGTTATTTTGGGACACCCTGTATAAGCAATGTGAACTGATGGGAATAGAATTATTGTAATTCAACTTCATCAATTACAAAAATGGTGCGGTAAAACACATTATTTTGCCTAATAGTTACAGTAGGAGAGCCCTCGACCAAAATTTCGAGTTATCACGACACGGGTAATTTCATGAAAACTGTTTAGTTCGAGTCAAAAGAAACAAGTTTTATTTATGAAGGAAAGTCCCAGGATGTTGCGGAAAGGGTGAAAATAAGTTTTCAGTCGATAAAAAAAAATTACGCTTTAATTCCGAGTTTTTTATGTACTTTGCCGCCTCAAAGGGGTTTTTTTCTGGCGAGTGTCGGCGCGTGGCGTCGTATTTTATAGGCGTCTTCGTGTCGGGAAAATCTTTTAGGCTATATTTCGTAGCGATCCTTCGAGTTAAGAGTTAAGAAAGTTATTAACGTTTCAATACACACCCCCCCCCCCCGTGTAAAGAGATTCGACAACAATGCTTCAGGAAATTTGCAAGTTTTAACCCAACTCAAAATTTTCGTCTAAATATCAAAATTGCATTTTTTCGTTCGCTCCTACTGCCTCGAAAATCGCGACGAGACCGTGTGATTTACTATATGTAGTTTTGAGTTGGACCCTACCTTGGATTTCTTACCAGAACGGCGGCCCGACGTTTGGAAATAGCGTTTAAAGATTTCGTGCTTTCGCAATTTTTTCAATTTTTCAAATTTCTCCAAACACGCGTCCGGGCCGAGCTTAATAAACTCACGCCTCCTTCGAGATAGACCGGCGGCGTATTTTTTTTTAATAACTAGATGTAATTTAGAAAATCCCAAGGTCGAGGCGTAATCATTTTCTCGATTTTGCCTCCTAAGAAAGTTATGATTTTTTGAAAAGAGACGATTTTGTCGGATTTTAGAGATTTTTCTAACATGTACCCTTTAGAAACGCACCACAGCCTTTCCCTTTATCCGGAGCCGGACGGGCAAGAAGAAGGAAAAATAAAGAACTGTCTTTTTTTAGTCCATCTCCGATATTAGCCGAGATATGAATTTTTTGAAAATGTCGATATCTTCGATATTTTTTTCCACCCCTTTAGCAGTGAGATAGACGTCATGTCAGTCGCAATAGAATTTTTTTTTTCATATTGACATGAACTGTTGAAAAAAAATAGAATCCTCGTGTCGCGATGAAGTCGAAAATCCTGGTCGAGGGCTCTCCTACTATAATTCAATTTTTCAATAATTTAGACCTGAAAAAACTTCATCTGCGTATCTAAAATTATCTAGTTACTTATGTCCTTATTTCTCTAGGTAAATAAATATATATCTATACTATGATAATTATTTATTATCTATTTTCCCTTATAGTAAAGGTTAAAAGATGCCAAGGATTATGATTACTAAAAATAAAAATGAAATTGGCGCTAGTTTATACAATTTGTATTATACATTATTACTAATGTATTTATTTAACCATGAACAGGATACCTTATTGGATTTACCAATAAAAATATCGAAACTCGAAAGATTTCATAAAGTTAAAAATAACTGACGTATTAAAAAGTTTGTGTTATAATTTCCCCGCAATCAAGGAAGATGTGTAGCGTTGACCCACTGGCATACTTTTGGCTTATGTCATAACCGTGTACAATTGTTGACTGCTTTAATAGTTACCGTTTTTAACTCGTGGGTTCTACTTTTATTTTTATTTAACTATCCAAACTTTTTCAGTATAAAACATTGTTCTATATTAATTAAATATAATGAAATGTGATATGGCGCTCTACTTTATTTCATTTTGTAATATTTTAAAAACTCACGTTCAACAAGTTTCCTCGTTATATTAACGGAATGAACATGTGAAGGCTGCACATTTTGCTATTTTAATGAAAAAGCATTGTTTAATAGAATATGTTGTAGAGTTAATGGTACTTAAAAAGATAATTACCTATAGTGAAGTATGCCAGCCCTAATTTGTTTCAATAAACGATATACAGGTAGGGGGAAAAGCGCCGCTTTTTAAGGTGTTCAATTTTCCACAATGTGCAGTCTCCAAGTTTTTCTTCTCTGTATTTGACCTATATTCTTTTTCAAATAACAACTCGATTTTTTTCGCTTATCATTGAAACGATCGGAGATATATTTTTTATATTTTCGAATTAAGTTAGATTAGTTTTCGTTCGTCGTCTAGCTAATAAGGGCCTTCTTTCAGACATCAAGGTTGGATGGAAATATTATCTACCGGGTGACACAAGAAGTAGTTACCCCCCCATTTTTTTTTAGCATTTTCATAAATGAAAATTTCAAAATTTTATGGTGAAATAAATACACAGATTCTCATATTTTGACATAAATCATGTGTTAGAACCACTTCCGGTTTAACCGGAAGTGGTATCAACTCTCTTATTTTAAATGAGAACACCCAATTTTTTTTCAATATTTGAAATCTACATAAAATTCCCTTTCTAATGATGTATAACACATTGACATTTGCTTTCAAGATGGCGGCGAAATATTACTTTTATACTAAATTTAAGTTCGCCATTGATTCGCCGCCAGAAAACAAAACGTGGTTGGGAGGCTGTGGAAACAAAAAAATGATTTATTGTTTCTTTGCTGATAGCATTATTTGCAAACATTTGACATGCATAATGTCTACTAGGATCATTTTCTTTTTTTCGTGTATTTGAAAACAAAAGCTGAATGTTTCACATTTTTTTTAAATAGGAACCTATGTTTTTTATGTGATGTGTGAATTATACATCAAATTATCTTCATGATGATATACGACATGTTCCCTTTTATTTATTCATTAGCAGCCAAATTCATCTTTGTCTTATTAGAATTGTGAATTTTAGTTTCAATTCTAATAAGACAAAGATGAATTTGGTTGCTAATGAATAAATAAAAGGGAACATGTCGTATATCATCATGAAGATAATTTGATGTAGAATTCACACATCACATAAAAAACATAGGTTCCTATTTAAAAAAAATGTGAAACATTCAGCTTTTGTTTTCAAATACAGGAAAAAAAGAAAATGATCCTAGTAGACATTATGCATGTCAAATGTTTGCAAATAATGCTATCAGCAAAACAACAATAAATCATTTTTTTGTTTCCACAACCTCCCAACCACGTTTTGTTTTCTGGCGGCGAATCAATGGCCAACTTAAATTTGGTATAAAAGTAATGTTTCGCCGCCATCTTGAAAGTAAATGTCAATGTGTTATACATCATTAGAAAGGGAATTTTATGTAGATTTCAAATGTTGAAAAGAAATTGGGTGTTCTCATTTAAAATAAGAAAGTTGATACCACTTCCGGTTAAATCGGAAGTGGTTTTAACACATGATTTATGTCAAAATATGAGAATCTCTGTACAATTTATTTCACCATGAAATTTTGAAATTTTCATCTATGAAAATGTCAGCAAAAATGGGGGACTACTTCTTGTGTCACCCGGTATAATAATTAAAATAGATTGTTTAAGATTTTTGTTTGCGTTGAGGAAACTTGTAACTGGAAATAAGAATGAATAATATGCTCAGTACCTATATAAAACAATCTCGAAAATAATAAACTCATTTGCAGTAACTGTTCAAAGGCCTTTTGAATACGAGCGGCGAGGCATTAGATTCGAATATTACCTAAATATACCGGGTGTAAACGAATAGTGGGCCACCCCTGTAACTTCCTCGTTATTAAAGATATCAGGATAAAATTTTGTATAGTGAAATTAGGTAAGATTTCCAACTTTTTGAGACCTATCCGCCATATTTGTCACTTCCGGTTTCACCGGAAATGGCCCCAATAGTCTTTTCTAAATGGACCACCCTGTATGTTTTTACATTTTTTAGATAAAGATCACATTTTGGATACATTTATACTATTTTAAACAACTTATACAGGGTTGCAAGAAAAATAATTCGAATTTTAGTTGTCAATCTAGATGGCTGCGAATATGTTAAAATTATTTTTGTTCCAATGTAATTCATATAAAAAATACGAAAACGTCAATATGTCCAATAATACATTATACAGGGTGCTCTGAACTTATTAATATCACATTTTTCAAAATACCTAACTTTTTTTTTTAAATATTATGATATGGGCCATCAGGATATTCAGAAAGATCTATTTTTAGTAGGGGTTAAACGGTACCAAAAGTTCCGCAATGTGTAATCGTTACCGGCAGGAATGACAATTTTTCTTAAGAAATTTATGATTTATATCGAAGTTCAATTAAATTTTGATCAACCCTGTATATTTGTGTTAATCAGAATGGGCATCTGGCTCATTCTTGTTCCATATCATAAAATATTAACACAAATATACAGGGTTGATCAAAATTTAATTGAATAAATCATAAATTTCTTTAGAAAAATTGTCATTCCTGCCGGTAACGATTACACATTACGGAACTTTTGATACCGTTTAACCCCTACTAAATAGAGCTTTCTGAATATCCGGGTGGCCCATATCATAATTTAAAAAAAAAAAGAGTTATCTTGAAAAATGTGATCTTAATGGGTTTAGACCGAGGTTTAGACGAGGGTTTAGAGCAACCTGTATAATGTATTATTGGACATATTGACGTTTTCGTATTTTTTATATGAATTACATTGGAACAAAAATAATTTTAAGGTTGCGATTTACTCCTCTGATATTAACCGCGATTTCTTTAGGAGTAAATTTTGCAGAAACTAATACACGGATTTTGAAAATTAATGTATCTAATTTTGCAGAAAAAAGTGTAAATGGCCGTGAGGTATTGAAATTACCATTCTTATCTATAATTGAGAAGGAAAAAATAAGACTGTACATATTGGCAACACGTAGGCAACTCATTCAATCGCTTGTATTTACAATTTTGTATTTTTTTTGTAAAAAGAAATTAGCTTACGGCCGAGTACAGTGTTACTTAAAAGCTCATCAAATATTGTCGCTCAAATTAACGTATCTTTCGTGAAATTGACCCTCAAAGGAGAATTTTCACATTTTTAGGTCAAGTAGTCATTTGCATTGCTGAAATAGCGCCCGAGAATAGGCAAATTACAGAACAATATTGCATTACAACTTGGTTTAGGACAATACTAAAAACCTAAAACTCTTATAAATATCACAACCATATTTGTTTTTTTCATTAATCATAATAAACCAAAATAAATACGTATTCTCTCTCACTCTACAAAATCCCAACCTTAACATATTCGCAGCCATAGATAGAGATTGACAACTAAAATTTGAGTTATTTTTCGTGCAACCCTGTATAAATTGTTCAAAATAGTATAAATGTATCCAAAATGTGATTTTTATTTAAAAAATGTAAAAACATACAGGGTGGTCCATTTAGAAAAGACTATTGGGGCCATTTCCGGTGAAACCGGAAGTGACAAATATGGCGGATAGGCTGAGCTCCAAGACAATAGCTATTTGTGAAAAAAAAACAAATTTTCGAACGGTGCCACAGCTAAAATGGTAATGTCGATTGATCATGTTTAAATACAAACTTCCTTTGTTTATATAAATTTATACCTATTTCTTAGAGTATTCCCTTTTTTACATTATTTCTTAAAACATGAACATATCGCAGACTTAAGTCACAAAATTGTGATTAAGTTATATTAAGTAATTAGGTAAAATAAGTAAATTTTAAATTTTTAACGGACTAATGATTTTTTAAATTATAAATTAAACAAATTCACATTTCACAACTATTAGAGAATTTTGTTATATCATTCTTTAACATTTCGTCGAATATACACAGTCAATAAAATACATTTTCAAATCAAATTGAAATGAAATTTTAAAGCAATGCCTACCAGAATAGAAAGCACTACCGATTGAATCATCAATAAATCAATAATTTATATATGTACAGGGTGTCTCAAATTGGTGAGGATTGAGGGGTTACACCCATTTCCAGAGTAGCTGGAAAAAAACTGTTGACACATTCCCGAAGTCAATTTTCGAGACGAATCGAACGGTCAAGGACTCATTTCGATATCTTTTACCGTTTTCGAGATATAAGCCGAAATTAGTATTTCTGTCATTTTGAGAGGGTACCGTAACTTCCTTATTTATGAATATTTTTTCAAATTTTAAAAACTTTCTTAGGGAACTTTTTTACGTAGATTCAGAATCTGAAGACTAAAATTGCCTAACTCTTACAGATTTTCCGCTACGATCCAAACTTCAATTTTTTTAAATGGAAACCATAGTTGGCTGTGGCTACTAATTACATATTTTTTAAGCTTTTCAAAAATATAACACAAGTCATATTCGTTTTTAATAGAAGCCGGATAATTTCGATTTTCATTGAAAATTTTAAATGTCGACAGTTCACCGTTACTATAGAGGAGCCTTTGAAATATTAATTACATTCATGTTTTTAATGTTTTATTTTTAATATAATATATTTTTTTTTTAATCGGCATTAAAGTACCTCAAAATCGTCATTAAAGTACCTCAAAATCGTCATTAAAGTGATAGAAATAGTCATTAAAATAATCCATTATTGTGCGATTTTTGTAGTTGGCCGAGGCTGGCCCAGGTGACAGATAAACGTAAACATGAGTTTTTTATTGCTTGTAATAATAATTGTGTTATAACAAAAGGTAAATAAATACAGTTTTTTACATCAGAATTGTATATTATCACTATTATAATTGCTAAAAATAATGGTTTTCTTATAAAAAATTATTCCGACTTGACATTTAAAAATAATTATGACATTTCCTAATGTCACTTGAAATTTTAAATAATTATGACATTTCTTAATGTCACTGAAAATTATTTGAAAAATAGAGTTAATTAATCTTAATTTCATAGTTTTTGGATTTAAAAAAAAATGTAATATGTACCTCGGCATTAAAGTTCCTTTTTATCACTCATGTGGTTTATTTGCCTCGGCCCTACGGGCCTCGTCAACTAAACTCCACATTCATGATAAAAAGATTAACTTTAATGCCTTGATACATAAATAACTATTTAATATCTGTTAAAATCCCTTATTTAATAAATAGAGTATGATTGCGTCTTTTTTACAAAATAAGCAAAGGGTGCTTTGGAAAAAATACAACATAAAACAATGTTACATGGAAGTTTGACAGTTAATTTCATTATAAGTTGATATAGCTAATATTGTTTAGTGGCGTGAATAAAAATGTTTACAAATGAAGAGAAATATGATATGCCAAAATGTTTCATCGAATGCAACAGAAACTGTGGATATGCGAAAGATTTGTATTTAAATAGATATCCAGAGAGACACCAGCCAAATAGAAAAATATTTTTTAATATGAGTCAAATTATGGCTCTTTTTCGAAGCCAAGAGCAAAATATTACAACAAACCACAACGAGAAATTAATGAAATTAATCTAATGGGCTATATCAACGCCAATCCGAAAATGTCTCTAAAAGCGGTTGAAACAGCAGTGGGTGTTAGTAAGTCACAAGCAGGTAAAATTTTAAGAAAATACAAGTTTAAACCATACAAGTTTAAGAAAATACATGACCTTCATCTTGGTGATGAAGTAAGGCGATTTATTAAATAAGGGATTTTAACAGATATTAAAAATATATTATATTAAAAATACAACATTAAAAACATGAATGTAAATATTTCAAAGGCTCCTCTATATTTGAGTAACGGTGAACTGTCAACATTTAAAATTTTCAATGAAAATCGAAATTATCCGGCTCCTATTAAAAACGAATATGACTTGTGTTATATTTTTGAAAAGCTTGCAAAATATGTAATTTTTTTAAGCCACAGCCAACTATGGTTTCCATTTAAAAAAATTGAAGTTTGGGTCGTAGCGAAAAATCTATAACAGTTAGACAATTTTACTATTCAGATTCTGAATCTACGTAAAAAAGTGCCCTAAGAAAGTTTTTAAAATTTGAAAAAATATTCATAAATAAGGAAGTTACGGTACCCTCTTAAAATGACAGAAATACTAATTTTGTCTTATATCTCGAAAACGGTAAAAGATATCGAAATGAGTCCTTGACCGTTCGATTCGTCTCGAAAATTGACCTCGGGAATGTGTCAACAGTTTTTTTCCAGCTACTCTGGAAATGGGTGTAACCCCTCAATCCTCACCAATTTGAGACACCCTGTACAGTGTGTCTCACTTTTCACCACTACACCTCAATATCTAGGCCATTTGTTGATCGCTTTAGATCAAATTTGGTATACTTCTTTTCTTTCAGATTGTGTTTAAAAAGTTATTAATAAAAAATTTTTTCAAACTTAAATACGCCTACTATGATCAAAAGAAATTGGCAAAAATTAGGAATTTATATTAGCGATTGAGATAGTGTTTTTGTGTTAAAAGATTCTTGTTCAGCATGACCTAAAACGCCTGTATACCAAATTTCGTTAAAAAATATTCATTCCTTCACAAAAAAAAAAGTAATAAAAATCTAAGATTTCAATAATAATCACCCTATATTCCAGTTATTTATTGTCGGATATTTACATAACTTGGTAGTCGGGTGATATAATGACGCTAATTAAGCATCAGGACACTTTTTTTTAGAAAATATCAAATAACTTAACTTTTATTATTTTTTATTATTGAAATCTTAGATTTTTATTACTTTAAAAAAAAAAAAGAATGAATATTTTTTACGAAATTTGGTATACAGGCGTTTTAGGTTATGATGAACAAGAATCTGTTAAAACCGAGGTTAAAACAAAAAGCCTATCTCAATCGCTAATTTAAATTCCTAATTTTTGCCAATTTCTTTTGATCATAGTAGCCGTATTTAAGTTTGAAAACATTTTTTATTAATAACTTTTTTTAATCACAATCTGAAAGAAAAGAAGTATACCAAATTTGATCAACAAATGACCTAGATATTGGGGTGTAGTGGTGAAAAGTGAGACACACTGTATAAATAGTTAATTTTGATTTTCAAATCAAAGTCTTGATCTCGACTCGATATGAACGTTGTGAGTACGTTTCTCGTCTACAAGTCCTGAGTTCCTGGTTAGCCAAAAGTAGTGGTAAGATGAAAAGCCGATCGGAAGGTTCTGGGCTCAGATAAATTACAACTCAGCCTGGAACTCATTTCCGTTGTGGATGTTCTGTGTAGTGAGTTTTTTAAATTATAGTTGCGTTTGTATATGTAGTTAAAAGCATAAAATGATATTGTGACCAAAACACCTTGTATAGTATATTTGACAGTTTTAAAGAATCTCCATCGGAGATTCTTTTAACATCATGACAAAATTCCGCAGGGCCTTCTCAGGTAAAGCATTACCTAGGTTTAAAAGAATTGCCTACCTGTTAATAAATGTAGAATATTCTTTGGGTAGATAAAGGAATTGCTCATGAACCAAACTGAAGCCCCTTTTTCTTAGTAGGTACTCGGTAACCATAATTGAATTGATAAACCATTGACAGTAGTAATCGGTAATTTTTATGCTGACAGTAATTTTTTATTGATCAGCCAATCCAGTAATCAGTGTATTATTTTATGGCCTATAGTTTATTGAAAAATCATTGTAGGATTTAATTTATAATACCTATGGTATAGTACATGTAAACTATATATTATAACATGAAAGAAAGTATGAACAAACTGGAAACAAGAACGTCTGAATTCTGAAACATGTTTTACAAAAATTAATGCCGATTATCGATTTCTGAATATACATTTATACCGCGTGATTGGTTATAACAATAAATTATATATTAACTGGACGCAAACATGCCTAAAATGTATCTGTTTCTTCTGAAGTGTTACTCTTACTATTTTATTTTTATTACATAGGTACTTATTTTCGTCGTGACTACAATTAAAATCTGTTTGCAGCGGACAAAAAATTATGATATGCCTGAAGTTTCGAACATTCAGTCAAACGAAATCAAGAGATACAATTAAAAACATTGTTGCTAGCAAATCTGGCCATGAAGATTTAAGTCGATTTGCAATTTTTCTTTTTAAGATGAGTTTAAAACTTCAGGTATACCTATATAGATTATTATTACAAATAATCCTCGAAATAATATTTGTTTTCACCGAAGTATGGTAGTTTGTTTCGGATCCCGCTTTCCCGCACCAGTGTGCTTTAGACTTCCCCAATAATTCTTCAGTGTTTGATACATACAGGGTGGAACAAAAGTATCAAATAATGGCTTTAACTTTGTTATTTGCAAAGTTACAAAAAAATGTTCAACATGAAAGTTGTTTGATTCTTTACCATGCATGTTTTGAGTTTTTTAGTTTGTTGACATCTTCTTCTGTTTTGTTCCTATGGCAACCAACTTTTTCTTTTTAATAGGCACCCATAATTTTTTTTTGTTAATTTGAAACAAGCAGATTTTTCTCTATTCAGTCACAAAATTTTGCAATTTTTCAAAAAAAAAATAAGCGAGAAAAAAACATTTATTACGACTCACTCGTCGCCTCTTAATAAAGGATGCCATGGAAAAAGTCTCGGAAAAAGTCATGCAGTTATAAAACACAAACATTATTTTTGGTAAAGAATGCCATGGAAGTTTGACAATTGAATTTTTACAAACAAACAACTAAATTTTAGTGTTGTGATGTGAAATTAATTAATTTAGTTCCGATTGAGTCGTAATAAAATTTTTTTTCACGTTTATTTTTTTTCCAAAAATTGCAAAATTTTATGACTGAATAGAGAAAAATATGCTTGTTTCAAATTGACAAAAAAAAATTATGGGTGCCATTTAAAAAGAAAAAGTTGGTTGCCATAGGAACAAACCAGAAGAAGATATCAACAAACTAAAAAATTCAAAACATGCACGGTAAAGAACCAAACAACTTTTATATTGAACATTTTTTTGTAACTTTGCAAATAACAAAGTTAAAACAATTATTTGATACTTTTGTTCCACCCTGTATAACAATATTAGAGTTATTCGCCCATAATACTTTCATGTTATATTATTCATTTTCTGCGTAAGTGCTAATACTGTGCACAGTCCAGTTTGCATAGCACACACGTCTTTCGTTTATTTTAGTGTACCATTAGATTAAATAAATAATCTATGAGTATTGAGTACCTACATCACATCACATCAAGTTGTACTATGACACCGAAATTTTGAGGTGATGTCAACGAGTGCCAATACTACAATAAAGGTGCCATCTGACGTTATTCAAGTTTGAAATTATTTTAGTGATGTGTTTATTCATTATTGTCAAAAAATACTTATATACTTATACAGAATTCGAATATTTTTTTTCAAATTTGCAGGGTTCGATTGTATTTACATCTTTATAGCAGCACGGTAGCAGTTTTCGGTATCAGCAATCAAACATAAAAATTGAAATTATTTTGTAATCGATGAGGTAGGTTGTTCATGTTCTCGAATATACGTATAAGTTAAAGAATAGCATACGACGAGGCATACGAAATGGCCTGCTAAATTTGTGTAATGATAAAGACCGACGAAACAAGTACTTTATTTCAGGGTTCGAAAATATCATGATATTTATATAAATATCAAAATTTTGATATACAGGGTGTGCGATTTAAGACCGGAACACCCCATTATTTCGGAACGCGTTGACAGATTTTAATATTTTTTTTTTTTTGGATATAGTGCTCGATGAATTCTATTTGACCATGTGGAAAAATTTAAAATTTTCATTTTTTCAAGGCCTGCTAAGACCCGCTAAATGGGTCGAAATTTAGAGATCGACCATTAGGCAATTTTTTTTCGAAAAAATGGATAGCGCATTCGATTCAGACGTGCCTCAAATACCTTTGTACAAAGTTTGAGCTCAATACCTTATATAGGGTGTTTGTCACAGAGTAGCGAATTTTCAAATTTTTCACTTTTCAACTGACCCTGTATAAAAATCTATTATGCGTACAAAAAAGGTAAAGTATTCATTCGACTTATAGCCATGTCAGATATCTAGGAACGAAGTTTCATCGCTGTAACTTCTACAGGTAGATGTCTGGATTTCAACAATAAAGTTACATAAAGTATTTACAAAAAAAAATTGTTGAAATCCAGACATCTACCTGTAGAAGTTACAGCGATAAAACTTCGTACCTAGATATCTGACATGGCTTCAAGTCGAATGAATACTTTACCTTTTTTGTACGCATAATAGATTTTTATACAGGGTCAGTCGAAAAGTGAAAAATTTGAAAATTCGCTACTCTGTGACAAACACCCTATATAAGGTATTGAGCTCAAACTTTGTACACAGGTACTTGAGGCACGTGTGAATCGAATGCGCTATTAATTTTTTCGAAAAAAAAAATTGCCTAATGGTCGATCTCTAAATTTCGACCCATTTAGCGGGTCTTAGCAGGTCTTGAAAAAATGAAAATTTTAAATTTTTCCATATGGTCAAATAGAGCTCATCGAGCACTATATCCCAAAAATAAAAAATATTAAAATCGGTCAACGCGTTCCGAAATAATGGGGTGTTCCGGTCTTAAATCGCACACCCTGTATATCCGATATACCGGGTGGTCCAAAAAAAAAACCGTAATTTTTTATTTCTCTAATAGTTTCGCCAATTTTTAACCGATTTTAATTATTCAAAAACTAAATTATAACTAAAAGATCACGTTATGAGGTAATATAAATATATTTTAATGCCGTTTTGACTAAAATAAATATTGGTGTTTAGACGAGTGGCATAGAATATCAACAAAATTGTGATAAAACGGTTTTATGTTACGGACTATATCTTCGGAACCAACTGGTCGATTTTAGTGTTTGATGTCTTAAAATATTCACAAATGTTTATTCTATTATACTTCCTCAATCATTTCATTGTTTATTTAGCAAAAAAAGTTCCAGCCGATCTTAAAGAAGGTCCAAGTTTGATGACTAACGCCATCTACAATTTTAATAATAATTAAAATATATTTATATTACCTCATAACGTGATCTTTCAGTTATAATTTAGTTTTTGAATAATTAAAATGGGTTAAAAATTGGCGAAACTATTAGAGAAATAAAAAATTCCGGTTTATTTTGGACCACCCGGTATATCAAAATTTTGATATTTATTTATTTTTTTTGTTTTTTTTTATTCTGATCAACAAAATTGCCAACTAAAAGCATAATTTTATTTTATATTATAATAAACGAAAACATAACATAAACATAACTAATTATTATTTAATGGAATAAAAAACAAAAATAGACTTCTTAAAAAAATATATAAAAATAGTTGAAATGTCAAAATGTAAAAAGTAATAAAAAATAAGAACAAAATTAATGGTCTAACAGAACAGAATAATGTGAATCGATTTGATTAAAATTGCAAAATGCATCATCTTGAGAAAAAAAAAATATCGTTGATATATATCAGTCCTTTAAATATCGGATATATATCGTGTTATATATCATGATATATATCCCGGATATATATCCTTCTAACCCTGCTTTATTTTATTATTTGCACACAACTGAGACAAGGAAACGAGACAAGTGATAAGAGTATGAATACACTATTGTTATTACAACTTGTACTAGGGAGTAGAATATACAAATACATATGCGATTAAATTAGAATTCTTACGTATTTTGCCACTTTCAGTTCGTTAAATAAAAAAATAAAAGGAATGTGTTAAGAATGGTTCGTTATATATATGTGAAATTTGTTATAATCGATGAAAAACACGTAGTTCTTATTTTGTGGATTTTTTTTACATAATAAATATTTGAACAAAAAGATTGCAGTACCGAATAAGTAAATTTAGTAAAAATGAACATAATACGTACTTCTTGTGATGCAAATAAAAATAGAAATATTTTCTAAAAACTAAAAGATTGGCTACTTGGTAAAATCAGTTATCTTTGTTTATACCTGTCTGCTAGAAAAATATATGTGACGTAATGTAATTTCCAAAATAGCACAAACTATTCCTTATGCTTATGTATTCTGGAACTGTGCATGAGTCCAAAAAGTTGTTGGTTTCCGACATTCTTTTGACTATCAGGAATAAAAGAAACATAAATGCTAAATTTCTCATCAGATTCGTTTCCCTCTTGTTCGTTGTCACTTAAAATTGTGTTTGAAGTCACCGATTCTATAATCTGATCATCAGTTAGCACTTCTCTTGTCACTGCCATTGACTACAGCGACATATTCTTCAAAATTAGATACGTTAAACGTTAAATTACTTAACTTGTACTTCCACTGCATTTTGTATCTCAGTAACATAGGGAACTTCGTTGTCCTGCTGTGGAAGCTCATCTGAATCAAATTCATGTTTCATTTTAGAAAATCTCCCACACGCCTAAAACAGTTTGGATGAAACTATATGGATGAAATTTACAGCATTTAGGAAGCCAACAGAAAAACTTTTACAATAATTATGAATTATCTCTAATATTTTCATTGATAAAATTTTCCTATAACGGCTTTTCAGAGAAAGATGAAAAACAATTAATTTGACACTTATGTCTTACAGAATAATTGAATAAATTCAAAAAGCAAACTTTTCATCCATGGCTAACCTGATTGATACGCATGCAGATGCTGGTGGTATAAATAATATTGTTCACGAAATTTGCAATAAATAAAAAACAGTAAAAGATAAGATACAACATATATATATTTTTGAAATCACAAAAAAACACAGATTTGAAAAATGTAAAAAAATACAGGGTGTTCCATTTAAAAAAATGTAAGTTAGGTTTGTCCCGCTTTTATGGAACACGCTGTATATTATTTGCAGAAGTTTTAAATGAGTTCATTTGATTCACTACAACTTTTATTTGAAACATTTTTTCCTAACTCGAAAAATAAAGAAAATATAAGGGTGGGCCTTTTCGTTGGATAACCCTGTACATTGAATACTTATATGATTAACGACTCCAACTCAAAAGTTCATGGTCCTTGAGGGTTAATGCCTGTTTATAAACGCTGTGGAAAATAAAAGCCATAAAAATATACAGCACTGCAGTATACAAACGGCATTATATATGTGGTCGCTGCAAAAAATGCTTTATATCGAGAAGGCTAACCACCTAACCGAGATTAAAAATAAAACGTGTGTATTTTCGTAGTCAGTATTTGTCAGTATACGTACCATATGACTGCTATTATTAGATGCATTATAAGTACAAAAAGGAAACTATATATAGTAGTGTGAATGCTGAGTTTGTACAAAGAACCATTTGTAATGCGTAAGACAATGTCGTACAAAGAAGCCATATTTCTTCAGCCTAAATTTTATTTAAGTTTGACACCACCACGTTGAAAATAATATTATATATTATATTTTATTATGAGGTGTGGAGAAGCCATAAGGTTACTTGAGAGACGCATCATGACCACCTACCTTGTAATATTTATTTAGGTAAGCCAATAAATATGCCGTCCTGAATTATATCTATCTATAATTATTTTTTGGCTGAAATAATAATGTGAAGGTAGATTATAAAAAATACAGGTATTATTAAAATACCCATACTCTCATGCATTACATTACGGTTTTTTTAACTAGCTTTTAAATGGCTCAAATTCCACGATTCTCTTATATATTTTGAGCCGGTGGAACCTAATTTAATTACTCCACTATCTCAATTCTTTTTGACCCCTCGCAAATAGAACAATAAATAACTCCAACAAAAAAGGCATCATATCTTCATCCCAACTTACTCGATATCGGCGTTCCATTTCTCTGGTATCCTGATGGAATCGTTTTGTCTTGCTCCCTACTATAGTCTCCAAGATTTCCTGAGAAGTAATCAAGATTATATAATGGTAACAATGTATGCACAAACTATTTCTCCATCAAACAATATACGATGTTACAGCATTGTTACCATTATATAATCTTTATAAATTTATATTTAATACATTAGCACATTATAAGTTGCATAAAGCCAAAAAAGGAAAAATAAAAAAAAATAAATAAATAAATTGTTTATAACAATTATTTGTTTATTATTTGGATATTGCAAATGTGCCCATTGTTATTATTTTCGTGAGCTACCCCAAATTAAAAAAAAAAACGTCGAAATTGGCCGGAAAATAACGGAGATATGACGAATTTTTCTCGCTCCCCAATTTGAAACTCGTTTGATCAAAAATTCGCCTGTCCCTTGAGCCAAACAAATTGAAGACGCTCTAAAATCACTAATTATTAAAAATTATATTTTGACCTCAAAAAGGGCCCGTTTTCAATAGGACTTAATGAATTCACAAAATTCAAGATCTTATTAACAACCAGTTTCAATTTTGGCCATAAATATTAATAAATAAACGTTTGGCGCATTAAACAATTTAAAAAATTATTTCGGCTCCTACATGTCTCAGAGCAACAATTTTTTTTTATAAATTTGTAGAAAAATACCAGCAACTCAAATATGAAAGATTTGTGCAGATACGTTCATTTGTTGTAAAGTTATTTGCAAAAAACGCTGCTCCGAAAAGTAGCAATGTTGTTAACGCCATTTTGACGGTCAAAATTATTGAAAATCGATACGCCCATAACAGATTCGTAAAATTGACGTCTTGACGAAAAAAATTAGCTGTGGTTGAATTATTTTTGATAACGTTAATAGGTCAAGTTTTCATTAAACATTTGGGACGTTTTTAATAAACAAATAGAATTTCTCGAAAACTAATAAACATTTTGGAACGAAATTTTTTTTGTAAGTTGAGGGTAATGAGACACATATTCCACCAAAGTTTCAAGAGTCTAGCATTTTTCCTTTCAGAGTAAAAAATGCTTGAAATTTTCGAAAATTTCGATGGTTTTCGGCAATTATTTAAATAAATAATCAATGAAATGAAATCAACCGGGGCTTAAATTAACCGGTTTGGAATTACCTAGTAAACAGAAACATTCAAAAAAATTAATCTACTGCAGTCTTACTGCAATTTTTAAAAAACTCCAAATTTCATGATTTTTTCACATACAAGTGACTTATAAACAATGTTCTGTATATTTGATTTGGGAGGAATCGCAGAGGTATATTCCTTATAACTAAATACACCTGTTTTTATCTACGGCTATCTGAAACGAATTAGTTACAGATTCCCGTTCACATCGTCTAATTCTACAGGCCTAATTATATCACTGTGTATAACAGAATTTTGTCAGGTTTCAGCGTATCATTTTCTGAAAATAGTGTGTAAAATAACCCTGTAGAGGGGATCCTATTGAAATTGGATTCTACATACATTCAACAACACGTTTGTTGAGATTTGCATTGTATTATTTTTTGTTAATCACAAAATTATAGAATAGGCACGAATATTATGCAAATATACAATACAATTCTAGACAAGCAAGCATTGAAGGAAATTAAACAAACTTTAAGCACATCTGAAGTAAAGTCTGTGTCATATCTATACAGCACATAAAAAGAGCCGGCTTGTTTGAAGTTTTTATGGGCATCAAACAAGCCGCCGGTTTTTTATGTGTCTTACAAAACTGAAGTCGACTTTTCATACAATTTTAGTGAAACATGAGGTCAGACAGATTATTAATTACGGGCGGTTATTTCGGATTGTAAACATTAGTCCTCTTCGAGGTATTTATTTCTCTGGTTTTGTTATTAACTCAAAATAATTATCTCTTTTTAGCATTTATTTTCCAAAAATATATTTGATGATTTTGTACAAAATCACCTAGAAAATCACAATAATATTTACATTTATTCACAATATGCAATATTAAATTTGGACTACATAAATATGTATGTAGATGTAATTAATAATTATAGTGTAAATAATTTTCTATCGCAGTTAGCTTACCTATTAGTGTTTTCTTTTTACCGTTTTAATCCTGGCGACTCCCGATATATTGCCGTATTGAAGTCGCGACTTAAACTATAGCTGTAAATTGTGTGCAGTTAACTAATGTCGGCGCCGGCGCTAATGTTTTATATCAGAAAATGTAAAATACATTATTAATCAGACTACTACTTCTGCATTAAATTACTGGGACACTATTTTGATATGCCAGAACTCTAGTTTTTCAACAGGAAGTTTATCTAACATTCTAATGATATTTAGTAATTAATCATAACTTTCTTAGGAGGCAAATCGAGAAAAATGATTACGCCTAGAGATTTTCTAAATTTCATTTAGTTTTCAAAAAATATATCTACTAATATATAATAAGAATGTGTCGAATTGTTTAAATTTCTTTACAGGATTTTAAAATATCCATCTTTGTTAAATTAGAATAGGTACAAATATAATACATATAAGTATTCTGTCACCAGGGTCATTCGTCGATCTTATTTTGGAAAGCGTATAAAGCATGTCAACTTTAAAATTATCCTTTGTTTATTTGCTTCATTGAATTATAGCATTTTGAAAAAGGTCGTCAAATGGAAATTATTAGTCAAAGTAAGTTTTTGTACGTATACCAATATTGTTGTATTCTCCTGAAAATAAGAAAAAGGCAAAAATATGAAATCTGTAAATGAAAGACATTATCACAACAAGTTGATGGTAGCCAGCCATACTAATTTGAAGTTACGATCTTCAACCCAGTTTCTTTGATAATTTAATATTTCGTGTACTATATCTTAGCAAATCAAAATAGCAACCGTATAGTGGTATCTAACAAATTTTATTTTAACATGTGATTGGTATACTTAGTGAGTAGCTCATTTTTTCTTTCATTTAATTATAAGTATGATAAACTAACGAGTTCATATTGTATCTGAATTCGATTTTTAGTTGTTTGTTACTTGTTTATTAATAATATGTACTTGCTTAAATGTTTCTTGTACAGTAATATACGTGCAATTGACACATGAAACATATACAAGAAGTCGGAGGCGTATTTAGGATCTGTATCACCTCGTGCATCACCTTGAAAGACGTAGACGTTTTTGTATTTATATCGATATGGTCAATAATTAGGAATAGGTTATTGCGATGAAAAAAAAAATGAACATCCAGATTTCAACGGAATAATTGTCGGCTTTACTAAATAAAAAAATGTTACTAAACAATATCTGTCGTCTATCGGTCGGTCTGTATAGGGGATAACTTCAAAATATCTACATGAAATTTTGTAGGTGTATAAATAAAGTTCATGGACATCGATAAATTCATCGAGGAGAGTCGATCAACAAAAATAATAGTGGATTGAAAATTTATCATTTTAATTTCTTTTCTTATATTTGTTAAATATGGAATAAGTAGTACTTATTTTTTATTTTTTTCTTATACAATGTGAAGTGTGACCCATTTTGAATAGAAACACCCCTGTAAAAAATCTGTCTTATTATTTTTTAACGGGACTTAAAAAAAATAGATCCTCAAAAGATAAGAATAGAAAGAGATAATTTTTTCGATGACAAAAATGGACAAATTTGATAGCTGTAACACTGGATTCACAAATGGGTAAATCCAAAATTTCGTGACAAATTGTGTCTTATTATTTTGTTTATTAAATACCCAATTACTATTGTTTTTAATTGTTAATACTATATTTTTAAGTTCTATATGATTAAGTTTGTTTAAAAGACAATATTTATTAAATCTATCCACTTAACTTATCTTTCTTTTATTTATTTTTCATGGGCTACTTCGATTTTTAGAAAAAAATACGTAAAAATTATAAAACACTAAGTACTTACCTATATTAATTTCGGCATAAATCTGTCATTCAATATTTTTTCACGAAATTTTGGATTTACCCATTTGAGACGTTTCGCTAAACAAATTTGAAGTCCCGTTAAAATCGGATAATAGACACATTTTTACAGGGGTGTTTCCTTTCAAAATGGGTCACACTGTATATTCTTCATTTTAAAGTAACCGATTTTGAAAACGGGCATGGCATGGCAGCTGTTAGCCAAGCATCTGCCGCAGCCTGACTTGCGTATGTCTTCTACCACTAGCACGCGACAGATCGATTTTTTTGCCAGTTAATCATTATCAAACATAGGAAACTTACAGTTCATCATATACAGTGTGGACACTTTAACTGGAATAAATTATTATGTACTTTGGATATACCCAAGGATTGTAATTTACAATTCTTGGAATATACCTACAGGGAGACCTATCGATTGAGTCGTCTTTAAAAGGAGAATTCAAATATGTAATAATATACCTAGTGTTCCATTTAAAAAAACATAAGTTTATGACATCACGCCTAAATCGATCACCCTGTATATTTCAAAATATTTTTATACTATGCACCATTGTGTCCTCTATCATTTCGTTTTTGAAATTTTTCGATATCTCTTATAGGAGAGCCAGGACATTTGTCCGACGCGAGGCTGGGACACCCTGTACATTGTACCCTATGTCTAGTTGTATTTTAACAAACGCCTCAACTGTGGGTTCATTTAAAAAAGACTTTCATATCGACATATCGGAGGCGCAGCGCCCGCTGCAGATGGTCATCCACGGGATGGCATGGCGACTGTTGACAACGGAGCGTTATTCAACTCGCTGAATTTAACAATTTTTTAATATATGAGGACGATGCCTCATTAAAAACAAAATTCGCACACTTACTAAACACAGCGTAAACTTTAAGAATATGCAATAAAAAAATGCTAAATGAGCCCATTGTAATTGCATTTAATCAATCTTTTTTTACCTCATACGGGTCCTAATTAAATATCTTATCTACCATACCAAATTTAAAAGAGCTGTTGGTTGCAAGTGTTATAATAAATATCAACTTTCAAAAAAGGTACCCCGAAATAAGTGCTGTGTAAATGGTTCCTATGAAAATCTAATACATTAATAAGAATTGCGTTAAAAAAATCTTTGCGATTCATTGCAACATAAGTTTCTTTAATTAAGATACATATTTATACAAATAACAATATTGAACACTATCTGGAATGAGATTCCTGGAAATTAGTTCTCAAACACAAATAATCAAACTGGATTAGAAAACATAACTTATCTATATGATGACGTATTTATTATTGTGCATACACACACTACCACTCCTCGTGATAAATTTATAAAACAGTTTACAGGTTCTGTCACTGATTTTGTGTTTTAAAATTTGCTAAAAAAAATCAGTGATCTTTCTGATATGTTTTAATAATAATTATTATTAATCATTGGGAATATAACTTATCGATACGTGTGTAAACAATTAATGTTTCTGTGACATTGTCTATCGCTAATGATATTACTCTTTCCGGGTTCTCTTCCGCGTTAGTTATTTTGAATTTTAGACTTTTCCACTGTCGTGTCCGAGGTCGTATCATAGTCTTCTTCTAAAGCGAAAAAAACCACGGCAATATGATCGAAATGTCAAAATTGAAAAATAATTTGCACGAAAGAGAACCCGGAAACTCCTTTACAAACAAAAATAATGATATGACAATAAGTAGTAAGTAGTCACATTAAAAAATCGTGTTAAAATTTGTTCCCAAAACACGTGTCAATTTTTTGAGATAAAAAATTATCTCTAATAATATACAAATATAACAAAACGCGAATTATATTATTAAAACATTATTTATTATCAGAATATCGCATATTAAAAAACATTGTCACAATGTGATTCAGCAGGTACGACGTATGTAGTATTACCTTCCACCTGTTATGACTAGGTATTCGAAATGTATGGAGTTGCGTTCATTTCTTACTGCTAGGCTGTCAATAATAAGTCATTCCTACATCCTCCTTGTATTTTAACCGTATTAGATTAAGTGATTTTGAATAGAGATTATTAAATAAAGATATATTTTCATTACTAAAGACCAACAATCACGTACGTCAAGGAATAGATTCATCAGTGCTTGGTAATTTTTCATATAGTCTTTCTATTTCCAATCGAAACAGTTAGTCTAATCTAATGAGTTTATACCAGGCTCATTTCATTACAAAGCCTATGTGCGCTGAAACAACATCGAAATCATGTTCGAATATAAAATATGCGTCGACCACATCAGTAATCGGCATACATAAGACGTTATTTACTGATGCTTCATTGGACTAGCATGGGTTAGCAGGTGTTACGGGTCGTCCAAAAAAAGACCGAGCGCCTTACGAACAGTGTACAGTGCAGTGTATTTAAAATATTTGAGGGAACTACGGTTTGTGCAATATATCCTAAATTGAATTATGTTCTGTAAGCTATTCTTTTCGGTCGGCGCTCATGCTCGTGATTCCCTATAAATTCGTTTGTCGGCATTTTTTATGGAAGTTTTTAGGTGTTTCAACACCTACTTTGTCTTGACATTCCTTTCGAGAAATAATAACGCGAGCAAGTTCGCCAATTAATTCTCACTATTGTTATTCAATTATTGCATCAATTTTACATTAATGTTAATTTCTTTTTATATTTTAGGAATATTGCTATTCGAGTTGCTTAGCTTACTTGCCATACTGAGCAATCATACCCTACAAGCTCACCATATACAATTTATTATTTTTGTGAGGTTAATATTTATACACTAAATGGCGATATCATTTTCTTTTTTTTTTATTAATAATTATCTGTAACTAAATGGAATTTTTTTGTATATTATATAATTGTTACTTTATTTTGTGTGTGTGTGTGTGTGTGTGTAAATAAATTATTATTATTATCATCATATATTCTATGGTTCATATATACCCAGGTTTTAATTATGCAGACCAGTTTTATTTAGATTACAATAGACTATGCCTATGAGGTAAATAAATGACTGCGTAGTCTAGTAATTGTAAATCAGAGGTTTTTTTTAACAACAATATTCATATTCAATCAAAATTGGCAACTCTTCCAAAACAGGTGAAAAAATAATCTGATGTTAAAAGTGCATCTTGCTCATCACAAATTACTATTGGTCTGAAGAAATAAATGTTTCTTGACCAGGATCTATCTGAACGATATGTATCAAACCGATTACCGAAATGCAGTTACGCCTTTTCATCCTTTTCATTGACATTTCTATTAAGTTTTCTACTTATGTTATCTTACGAGGTTACCAATATGAGCAAATTTTTAATCGGGGAGAGTTAAAAATTTTTAAATCTGACCACACCATTTCATGTTCAAATTTTTTTTTTACAATTTCGTATTCGGACTATGGGTCAAACAAGATAAAAAATATTTATAATATTTTGTAAGTAAAGTATAATGTTATAAACATTATACAGATCTGAACAATCGCAAATCTATCTGGGAGTATACATATATAACCCCTAAGTTTCCAAAAAATATTTGTGAAAGCATTCAAAAGTTAGTAGAGGGGAGGGGGAGGAACTGACATTAATTGAACCTTGTGGTACTGTATCGTGCTAATGTGAAGAAAATTTATAGCACGTTGCTGTTGACATGAAATAGTGATTTATTGTACTAGTAATTATGCATGCTAGTCACGCAAGAAAAAGTTAGCCACGAGACCGTAAGGTCGGTCGAGTGGCTAATTTTCTTAAGCGACTAATGTGTTTGTACACATTTTTATCCAACACTTTCTTTTAATAAAATTTTATTTGAATAATATTTTTTAAACACATTGACATTGACATTTCATTTGACAAATTAATTTTTATATTTATAAAAATCATTGTAAACGGGAAGGGAAGGTCATGGAATGGAAAATATGGTGATTAACAGATAAGTTATATTTAGTAGATAAGATGTTAATTTTGAATCCTTTCTATCTTGGCCAATTCGTTGAAGATAAAACAGTAAAAAAAGTTTCGAAACCTGTCACTTAAAGTTGCGTTGTGGAATTTAAGACTTTCATTAACTCTTCGATTTTTTCATTGCGATATTTTCTCAGATATTTTAGAATATTGTCAATAGAAATTAGAAAACTTTAAATAGTTATTTTGAAGTTTTTTTTATTCAAAATTGCATTCTAGAGTTCTCCAAACCAAAGTTTCTGATTAACTAACACGAACGCACAAGCTTTATTCATTCTAGTTTTGAGTTTCAGTTTCCCATCGTATTGAAATGGGGCCCAGCAGGAAAGGTTAAGAACCGCTGTTGTAAATAATAATAGCTGCTGTGATAATATGCTCTAAATATTACTCATAGTGAGAACGTGAACTATTCTATCGCTTTTTTAGAGACTCCGGAAGGTCTTTTTAACTTATTTAATTATTTTTAAATTTGAAACATTTTATAATAATGGAAGTAGCAAATTCATTTTGTTATATATTCAGTTAAGGACAGCTCATCACTTTTTATTTCTTCCATATAGTTCCCTCATACATAATACATGTTTCTTTGACCTTTGCTGCAAATTGTAGGTTGTGATATATTCTCGAGTAGGTACTCCAATTTGTGAAAATCTCTAATAAGCCAACTAGATTATTTATATGGTAGCCCATTGACATTTACTTGATATCATTCGAGATATCATTAAGTAAGTTGACCAAGGTGCAAATTTCCTTTCTCAAATAATTGTCCCACTATTTATGCCTTTCCTAATGAACTAAACGCAGAAATTTTATATCCGCTCCGGTTTGGATTGACTTATAGTATCCGTTGCAAGTTGTTACTCGTTACTGCCTATTTTGCCTTGACACTTTCTTGGCATTATTGTAGTAGTATTGATGTACGGAAGTACTTTCATTGCTATAATAAAATTTTAAGTTGCTTAAGTGAATTTTTTTATTAAATCTGTAGAATAATAGCGATTATAAATATTCGATTCTGTTAAACCGAAATTAAAAACCGTTTCCTTTTTATTCTATTAAATCCCAAGCCGTATTTTTCTGTTATACCTACATAGTAAACAGAGATTAAAATTTAAAAAAAGTATAACTTTTATACGCATAACTAAATTGATCCACACTAGAAAAGTAACTTGTTTGGCTTTGATATTGGAATATCGTGACCAAATGTTACAATCGACATTTCTAGGTTTTTACCCTCTTTGAAAACACCCTGTGTAGCTTCTTTGTAAACAAATTAGTTCGACATTAGCCTCAACGTTGGTGGCCGTTTTTCACAATTTTTTTTTGAGAAAAAAGAAGAAAGTTTTCATAAAAAAAACATTTCAATACCAATCTTTAATCAAATTTTTTGCCAAATCCAATATGATTACAAAATAAGATTGTTAAGACGTCAACTGATAAACTTAGTGGCCACTTGGTCTCTGTTGAAAGAGTAAACGGGTTGAAGAATTCGCACCACAAAAACATTTGAACTGGGGAGTTGCAGATTGGAGATGCTGGTTTTCTGGTCAATATAAATGAAATTGATTCCACTCGAACTCGAATGGACAAAATTTTTGTATGGGGAGAAAGTAATGAATGTTGTAGACAGTGTAGAAGTGGTGGTTGGAAAGTAGAAGTGTAATTTAGATGGCAGAACTGAGTTGGTTGTGTTGAGAAGAACTATGAATGCTTAAATGTAAAAAGAGATAGGTGCATCGGATATTATATTAATTTCCCTCGTAATTTCCGTAAGTTTAACTTAATGAGAATTGTGTTTTGGAAAACTGGGAAAAATTTTTTTTACATTTTTCCCTGTGAATTTTGTTATAATTTTATTTATTTCTTTATTTGTTTATCATACGTTTATAGTATTCACTATAGAGAATTCAATATAATTTTTTTTTATACAAGGTCAATAGTTCTACGGATAACGTTCATTTCATGTTATGATACATGATACACATGTAACATTCTACACTACTTGTAAGACGTACATAATTTTTATCCGGTTTAAGGTTTAAAAAATGTTTTAATGCGTAATTTTAATACGTTTAATTCGATATATTACGTACACTTATTGTAAACTACTGGATAATTGAACTGCATATTTGAATGATTTCTTCAAATTTTGGAATAAGATATCTCTACAGGGAAGAATATTATGGAGTTGCGGTTTTCGGCATTTTGTTGCAAATTTTATTGACAATAAGCGGATTTGTCTGTTGGAATGAGCACTTGCAATAAATATTGTATACAGCGCTTATGCAAGACTCATCCAAAAATGGAAAATTTCATTGACACTGAGAATTTACAATAACGGTTTTAAATTTGTTTTTGTTATATAGGGATAGGGAATCTACTGACTATTTGCAAAAACCAATTTACTTCAACTCACTTTTTCAAAATCTGCAATATTTAAAAAAATACGACGATTATTTTGAAGAAATCACATTTTTCTCATTACTGACCTGTAACTTTTCACTCAGGTGTTTAATGGGATATTTTTATTCGTCACTTTCTTACGCATAGGTAATTGTTTACTATAGCCATATGTCAATATTCATTTAATCTTACAGGGCGTTTAGAAAATATTAAAATTATGGAATATTCAGATTTACGATTTTTTGCGAATCGCGGGCAGTCCCGACACTGATAAAAGTTCGTCGTTCTTACCGGTGTGTAGCCACACACTAGCCAACTTTCACGCGCACGTTCAAAAATCAAAAGGGACGGTTAAAAGTTAAATTTTAGGGGGCGGCTCTCAGTATTTTACCCCTAACTTTTTTTATTTACATATTTCCAAAAATTCTTTTCAAAAACAAATTTTCAGATCATTGGAAATAAAAAAGGTATTCTTATTGCGTTTCAAACAATCGAGCCGTTCTCGAATAATTGATGTTTACAAATCAACGTGCATTTACATTTTATTAATAAAGTCTTTTACAAGGCATTCAACGTTCCCTAAAAAACTTAGAGATTGTGCATATGCGAAAATGGATAACATTTCGAGCAATTTTTGTAATAATTAATAATTAACAATTTTCTACGTTTAATTTAATTATTGTTTGTACTTAACTTAATATTATCTATTTCAAAGGATGTTTTAATGAAATGTAAATGCACATTGATTTGTAAACATAAATTACCTACTTGAGGACGGCTTGATTATTCGAAATGCAATAAGAATGCCTTTTTCATTTCTAATGATCTGAAAATTAGTTTTTTTAAAGTATTTTTGGAAATATGTAAAAAATAAAAAAGTTAGGGGTAAAATACTGAGAGCCACCCCCTAAAACTACCCCTTAAGAACAAGATAGGGTTTGACTGATACTATGTAAACTAGTGTCCAGACGGCCTACATCTAAGTTTAAAATATTAAATTAATATTTTGAGGCAGTCGGAATATATTGCAGAAAAACTGATGTTTATTATTCCCATTCCCTTATTATCCACTTTTGGAAATAAATTTATATAAAAGAGTACCTTTATTTTTGGAAGTACTATCAGCCACAGAAATATCGGGAGACAATTTTGGACCACTGTGTATAGAAGAATCATAAACTACCTCGTTAACTATAGATCCAAAATTGGTTGTCCTTGATTAAGTACATAGTTACTTCTCAGTTTGACAAATACGCTAATTAGTAATTATTATGTAATTAATCAAAGGCATTCGATTTTTAATCCATAAGTAAATGTGCTAAGTTGTATCCATATCTCTGTATAAATTCTATTGTAGTTAAATTATCTTTTATTACCTTTACTTATTTATTTATTTCGGCGAGAATTGGATTGAATCGCCAAAAATGTAAAATGGAAATAAATCTTAACCTGTGTGAAATTCATCTGATTACATTTATTAATATATTTTTTTTTGTTTCAGGTAAGTTTCCTGTTTCCTCAAAAAGTTGGTAAGCCTTCTGGGATAAAGGGGGTCGTTTACATGTGGTGTATTTATTATTATTATTATGTGTATTAAGGGCGCTGTATCGAAGATACCGATCTTCACCAAAATTTGATAAAAGAACATTTTTTAACAATACAACCATAGAGGGTGCCGCAGGAGCTGTATTTGATGATGAATTTTTTTCATATTTTTTTCTGATCAGGTCGTCTTTTCCACGTAAAAAGGTACACTTGGTAGAACTTGATAGACTCCAACCGTTTTCGAGGAAATTGCCGTTAAAAATTTTTTGAGACAAATTCAAATTTAATGAAACTAATTGTTTTTTTTTTAAGTACGAAACGTAAGTAAGAACTTAGTAAATGTTCGATGTGGTCTTCATCTACAAACAAAAATTGGGCGTCGCGGCGCTTACAACATCATTCAACTTTCATTTTCTGTATTTCTAAACCTTATCATTTGCGTGTTATTGGCAATAATTAAAAATTGTGATTTGTACTATTTTCAGGATATCTTTGAAACCACTGAACATTTTGAAAGTCAATAAATGGCACCTTAACAAACTCTAAAATGCACAACTTTTCTCTCATTTAACCAACCTTTACGGTTTAGGAGTTACCCATACAATTCCCATTGAAAAAATGGACACTCTGTATGTATATTCAATTACATATTTTGATGTACAACATTACTAACTATAATAGTAAAATGTCATAAAACTGGTACGGTTTTTGATACCATTTTATTAATTTGTTTATTTTGCTTTAGTACTGTGGTTTCCTAAACGTGCTTATTTTTCCGAAAATTGACATCTACATAAATAGAATTTGTGTAACGTATCTGTGTTTGTTTGATAAATATTTTTTAACGCCTTTCAAGTTACATAAAAAGCCCTCTGATGTCTAGGACATCAAATCTGTGTGATGAAGGAGATGAACCTTACAGTTTATAAAGAGACCGAACTACTTGGGGATAATTTTCAATGAAAAAGTATTTTGCAGAATGTGGGAGCGATCGCTTCATCTCATTAAGTGTGTCCTTTTCCCAAACATATACGTAGCTGTAGATCAATCATCATTTAATGGATAACTAAAAAAAGTAATATAATATAATTGGTGAGATACAGGAATACTCATGTGTTATTAATTTTTTTAAATGTTTAGACACTTCGGGATACGAAACAAGCATCAGAAAAACCAAATTTAATATATACGGGGTGTACCAATTAACCTACAGGCTAAATATTATGAAAAAAAAATAGATATATGTACCAGATGCCCCATTATATTTTGACCCTTTTTAGACCTATATAGGGTGTCCTGAAACTACACGTCAATCTCTTAAGAGTGTATTGCAGAAACAAAATTATGGCATTTGAGTCGTACATACCTATATCCCAAAGTGCATCGTTTTTTGACATACAGGACGTTAAATGTCACTGAGAATCATAATTTTTTAAATATCTTTTGAACAATTTGAGTGATATCTTCCAATTTTAGTACACTATAATATAAAGTTAAATTACATCGCCAGTGCTGATTTGGTTGACATTGATACACTGGATGTTTAAATTTTCCGCGTCAGTTATCCTTTAAGCCACCCCATTTTTTTTTGAGACGCCTATGACCATCCTATGTATTCTACGAAGAAAGTACATGTGCTTTTTGATATTACTTTTACTCCTCTAATTTTCCGACATTTTCAGCGTTTTAGGGACAAAATGTAGCTGCACTGTATGTATTATTAATAATTTGTAATTCATTTAATTCATTTTGATTTACTTTATACGTTATACTCGAATTATTTAAATTTTGCAATAATTGATGGTCTTGGGACGTCCAAATTTGAGATTTGAAATTAAAGAGGTAATAGCAGAATAATTTATTTAAAAGGAGAAAATTTACATCCAGTGTATCAATGTCAACCAAATCAGTACTGAAGTACTGAATATTATAGTGTATTAAAATTGAAAGAGATTAAAAACTATTCCGAAGATATTTAAAAAATTGTTATTCTCACCAGTGACATTTAACGCTATGTCAAAAAACGATGCGGTTTGGTATACCGGGTGTAAATGAAATTAGGCTCACCCCTATAACTTTTTTGTTTTTTCAGATATCATTTTGAAATTTTAGCAGTTGCAATAACAAGTAAATTTGAATTAATGCATGTTAATAAAATGATTCTAGCACTTCCGGTTTCACCGGAAATGACCGTAACATCTGTTTTTTAAATTGAACACCCTGTATATTTTTACATTTTTGGATTCAGGGATTTATTCTGCATACGATGTTATCAACTTCGAGGAAGAAACATAACTTCAAACATTTTTTTAGGATAATTTAAGTTGGCATCTAGGGAACCATGACTGTTAAAAAACTTTTCATTGAGTCATTGAGCATTGGAAAAATAAAATCAGGATATTAAGTGAGCTAACTTTGCTTTTATAGCCATTTAAACATGTCGGAAATGGTTTTTTCGATATCATTTTTTTTTAAAATGGCATCATTATACCTCATTATGCTATTTTAATAGAACTTTTCTTTACCTACAGTTCGATACCAAACACTTTACCATTAGTTCATAAATAACTTACAAAAGGTACTTTATGACCTTAGTTCATATTTATTTTAGTGAGCTCTGACCAAGTTAAACATTTGATATGAAATTAATCGGGAATGCCTTGAAAAAAAAAACAAATTTATTAAACTAAAATAAATTTGGACCAAGGTAAAATATCTTTTGTAAGTTATGAACTAATGGTGAAGTGTTTGTTATCGAAATGTAGGTAAAGAAAATCTCTATTAAAATAACATGATGAGGTATAATGGTTCCATTTTTAAAAAAATTCTTAAATCGAAAAAGCCATTTCCGAGATGTTTAAATGGCTATAAAAGCAAAGTTAGCTCACTTAATACCACGATTTTATTTTTCCAATACTCAAAGGCTCAGAAACAAAAATTTTTCAGCAGTCATGGTTCCCTAGATGCCAACTTAAATTATCCTAAAAAAATGTTTGATGTTATGTTTCTTCCTCGAAGTTGATACCATCGTATGCAGAATAAATCCCTGAATTCAAAAATGTAAAAATATACAGGGTGTTCCATTTAAAAAACAGATGTTACGGTTAAGTGCTAGAATTATTTTATTAACATGAATTAATTCAAATTTACTTGTTATTGCAACTAACAAAATTTCAAAATGATATCTAAAAAAACAAAAAAGTTATAGGGGTGAGCCTAATTTCATTTACACCCGGTATAGGTATGTATGACTCAAATGCCATAATTATGCTTCTAGAATACACCCTTAAAATATTGACCTATGTTTTCGAGACACCCTGTATAACTTTTGAACTACTCGCAGTTAAGATAATGAGATGCGGGTTTCGCCAGTCTTCTTCTAATTTTTTTGAAGTTTTTTTCTGAGTATCCATCTTTTTTTGCTCACAAAGGGGAAACAATCAATTGTTAATAACTAAGTAAAGTGTTCAGTCTTCTTTAATGTGCTAATAGGTAATTCTAAAATATTAATTTAATTAATCATTGAATTTTCAAATTATGTACTTCTATAGTTTTTTTTTCATCATTCTGGAAAAATTTCATATTCTCTATGCCTGCGTGCCCATTCACTTTAAAAGCTTATAAAAACCATCACTCTGTATAATTTCCATGACAAATATGAGATTTTTGGAAAGGAGAAACAATGGGCTTTCTAACTGTGAAAAATATACAGTGTGTTCCATTTGAAATAACAAAGTTGCCCCATCCCCGAAAATACGCTGTCATTTCCGGTTAAACTGGGAGTGGGCAAAAAAACGGATACCCAGTAAAAAACTTATCAAAATTAGAAAAAGACTGGCGATAACCGCATCTCATTATCTCAACTAGTTCAAAAGTTATATAGATGTAAAAAAGGTCAAAATATAATGGTGCACCCGGTATTTCAATTCTGTAAAAGCATTGAGTAAATAAATAATATAAAGAGGCGCAACCGTTTATTTACTCAATGGTAAAAGTCAATTACTAGAATGCATTTAAATAGTTTCAGTTTTGGATATAAATAATTTTTAAATGTTAAGGACGTGGCGTTGCGCTATAAAAAACCGTTTTGATGACGGGAACTTTGTTTTGATATTTTTGGGTTATTTTTATTTTGGGTATTTTCAATTACCCAGCTTCTTTTTTTCTATTTTGCTGTCTGTTAATAATTGTCAAATAAAAGCTAGTTTATCGTTTATTTTACATTGCGATATTTAAACACCTGGTATAGTAAGTTGTACAATTTTGTTATTGGAATTTTTGCGCATTTCCTTTTAGTATTAGATTTAATTGCTTACTACATACTTTTAATTAATTAGTATGGTAATAAGTTGACTTAGTTCAAAACATTAATTTCATTGTTGTGTGTGAAGTGTCTTCTATGAGCCCGGCGTGAACAACTAAGTTATCGTTACGAGTTTTTGTGTCATGCTCCGCCTTCCTTTGAGGGTAAAGTCCCTCGGAACTGCCGGAGAGATCCAGGACCCTTTCCCATCGGAGTCTGACATTAGGTCTGTTCCAACACCGCCGAAAACCGTTCAAGGAACGGTCCCGGTCATGCGCATATGACCAAAAGCAGACCAATTGGACCGTTTTTGGTCATATGCGCATGACCGGGACCGTTCCTTGAACGGTTTTCGGTGGTGTTGGAACAGACCTAGTATCTCGAGCGAGTGCGATTGTACTGATTGCAGTGATTGCAGTCCAGTCCCTAGCATCAAACTCGAGGATGTGTCATGCGGTACGCGCAGCTGCCTTGGATTTACACACGTGTAAATACTCCATAGGGAAAGTATATGATTAGAACCGGGTTAACTTTCTGTATTTTTTTTATATTGAGGTTTTTTAGTGTATAGGAATGATATAGGTATTTATTTGGGGCAACTTTAATATACGGTATTTCTGTAAAAATTATACTTTTTCACTGTCAACGGGAACGCTCTTTCATTTGAAAGCTCATTTCGAAAGAGAAAACAATGCATTTTTTATTTTCCAAATATTCCGAGGGTAAAAGAATGCAAAATTTAGGGGTGGTTGCACCCCTCAGAGTAAAGATAAGCTAAGAACAACTAACTAACTCCGCACTGTATAAGTACTATAATATGGTGAAATTTATTTTTAAAGAAACGATTGTTACAGTTGGTTAGAGCTAGTTAAAGTCTTCAGTATAAATTATGGACTGGGTTTCACCTTATTTTAAATAGAGACGACGAAATCATGTGATCTTGAATATATTTTGTTATAATTTCTACCATAAAACTATCAACTATAAGAATCATTTACAAATATTTTATAAAAAAAAAATATTAAAAGTTAAAAGGCCTGCTTCTCAAGTCTACCATATTATGTAATGGTTATGAAAAAGTAAATAGGTATATATTACATTAAAATGCCGAACCTCATTTATAAGTTAAAATGAAAACCGCTTTTTCTGTAAATATAAATTTTTTTTTAAGTTCGTTCTAACAAAAATGTAAGAGCTTTCAGTGACATACATTTTCATTTTCATAAAACATCTTGTTTATCTTGATTTTTAAAAACCAACGCATAGGTACAGGGTTATTGGTTATATTAAATTTCAATATTTCTTGGGTTTATAGGTTCGAAATAAAAGTTAGGTAGGTTAAACCCATATGAGTAATTGTTCATAATGTGGAAAAAATAGAATATTACTCATAAAATTCCTTCTAACTATACTATACATAAGTGTAAATTGTTCATTTTATGTGCAGAACAATAGGGATAAAGTGATATTTTTTATATAGGTAGCCAACTCTGTCTTAGAAAGAATAGCGACTGGTGATCCAAATAAGCAGGTTATTATTTTCTTACGTTATGTTTTGTGTTTGAGTACCTTAAGGAATTTTATGAGTAATATTCTATTTTTTTCCACATTATAAAAGTATTCTGTTTTAATACATCATTTATATTAAAACACAGGAACAATGTTGACGTTTCGCTGACGATTATCAGCTTTTTCAAAACTAAGTTAAAGACTAGACTATCTTACTATAATAGAATTTGTTATTGTAAAACATATTGTTTATATTATGTTCTATCCATTTTTGGGTATTTATAACTGTATCCATACGATATAGTAAGCTGTTTTTATTATTATTTTCCTAAAAACGAAAAGCGCATTTTTTTGAATCGGTAGATCAAAGATATTTGAATTTTTTTATTATTATTATTATTGAATGTAAAATTTAGCGACTTTGCCAAATTTAAACCTAACCTCTATCTCTTAAGATAAGCGAGATGCCCATGGTGGAGGTCCAATTTGATTTATCCCGTATAGAGCCTTTGCAGGCCTAGGCAGGTATAGCAAATTATGTTTTAGGTTTAACGATAATCTGAGTGATAATCACAAGCGCTTTTTTATCCGAGTAAGCGTAATAAAAATAATCAATCATATTAGTATTAAAGCATTTAGGTAGGTTATCTTAGTCATTCGTTTATCAACAAAGCGTCATATACACTTTAATATTTAATATATTTCCATCAATCTTGAAAACATAGTCAAGCCTTAACAATCTTTCTATACTTGTGATGCATATGTACTATAATGTTTAGTAGATGTTAATAACTAATTTAAGTGTTCAATCTCAATCTGCTTTAATGTAGTAATAGGTAATTCTAAAATATTAATTTAATCTCGAATTTAATTAATCATTGGATTTTCAAATTTCTTCATCATTCTGGAAAAATTTCACAATTCCTATGCCTACATGCCTACTGGTAGTAACGTATTATCATTGCGTAGGGTACACATGTATAATTTTAGAACTGATGAAGCCTCATAAAATATCTATCATTTGTAGATACGCAGATCGGACTTTTTGCACGATTGTCTCAATTCAAATGAATTAACGAAAATAGCAAGCCATCCAGTACAGGTTTTCCCTCTCCGAGTTTGGTTGTAGGTTCTAGCGAATCCTCAACTCACTACATTGTAAGCAACACAAATTTTTCCTTAAGATTAATACAATTATTTTGTTTACTAGTTATAACGAACCCGCCTATAACGAACCGGATAAAACGAAATGTATTTTCCCTATGATGGGGCAATGTATTCCTGTTACCAAACCTGCCGGTTGATACGCCCACCTTAAGAACATAGATAGTCCATACACAAATATAAATCAAAAGTAAAAAAATGGATACATGATACTGAAAGAATTGTATATCTTAACTTAGTTAGTTTAAAATATGTACAGGGTGATCATTTATATTTTTACACCCCCCTTAACTTTGTTATTTTTGGAAAAAGAAAAAAATTTTAGCTATTTCTAGGTAGATTTTAAATATGATATCATAAAAACAATTGAGTAACGCCAGAAAAAATTATAATACAAACTTGTGCTTTTTGTATATACGGGTGTTCCAAAATTATGCAGCCAAACTCTTAGAGCGTGTAGAGGGGCTCAAAGCAAAACGAAAATTATTTATACACATTTGGTCAATACTGCATATTAAAGGAGCTATAACCTTCCAAAGACGAAGAGAATCAATTTTTTTATGCTCTAACCGAGGCTGTAACTCAGAATCCAAAAAAGGTAGGCACATCAAAATTTGCTACTTTTTATCTAGATGCTCAACCATGTCCAACATTCATTTTTGAAAGAACTGCTCAGGAGCGGCGCGTTTGGGGCCTAGGTAATAAATATTTTTGAATCTGTTGCCGTTATTAAAAGTTTAACTTTAAAATTTGATTTTTCAATCATTATTACGCAAAATGATAGTGGCCTATTTTGACCTACAAAATACCTATATTTTCTTACACCTAAACTTAATTAATTAATAAACAGTGTGAACCTAAAGAAACGCACAAAATTCATATGTTTGGTATGTGTCATTTTTCAAAAAAATCCTCGAACAGGTGGATTTTAGTTTTGTAAATGCTACATTTTGTCACTATACCAAAATTTATGACGTCATTGGTTTTTGAGTAAGAATGATTTAAATGTTTAAAACGAAACATGAGACGTTTATCTTTGTTTTGTTGTTTACAATATTCCTGTATCTAATAATATGGCTAAAAATACACACTTTTCGGCTTCTTTCGGGCCTGTGCATCTACCTTTTTGATTTAGTAGGTGGCGCACCTGAATATTTTTATTTTAAATACCTACCTGTTAATACGAAATTACATTACATGTTTTGTTGTCATGAGAACCAACATTAACATAACCGATTCAATTTTATATAAAGCTACCGAAACCTATTTTTTATTTTTATTACTTATCTCTAAGTATCAAATGCAAAATAGTTACTACGAGTATAACAATTTTTTTTACCAATGTTACAACAAATTATAGATTACTTAGAAAATATTGGGCCTAAAACCTTAGAGCGCCAGCCAGCGATAAAATCAGAACTTGATAAATATTAATGAACTTTTTAACGTTTCTAATAATTAGCAAAAATATCTTATGTCAACTGCAGCAACTCTGTGAATGTGAAGCACAAATGTGTGAATTGCCAGAGTAGGCAGAAATCATAATTGAAAAAATAAAGAGTAGGTTTTCGTTTGAATTAATGAAAAATTTTAATAAGCAACCTTAGGGTTTTAAAATAAAAAAAAAAACAGTCACAACAATCAAGCGAAATAGGAAAGCTACGATTCCAACAAATGACTCGGACCGCCCTTCATTGTGCGAATTTCCGTGATCGCCAACAATAACAGTTCCCAAGCAGGCAGCAGGCAGACGGCAGGCCATCTGCAAGGTCCATCACGGAATAGTTCGTTGGATTGGGATTCGTTCACCTTGGTTCGTGCCAATCTAGAAAGCCATGGAGACGTTGTCGTGGGTAGTAATTTGGAAACTAGATACCCGTCTAGAGGGCGCAGTGACCCGTTCAATATAGCTTCCCGGGTATCGAACCCAGAGGCCTCACTGCGCACCCCTCATGTTGTGGCCAAATTATTTGGGTATGGCAACTAGGGAAGAGCACGAGAAATTAATAACAAAGACGAATTGGGTGCAGGGAAAAATTGCCTTAATTGTAAACATTTACCATATTGCCTCGGTGAATAGAGCGGTTTAGAAATTTGTTTAAAAAAAGGCATAGAATCTTGAAGATATTTCGAATTTCAAATTTTACAGTAATTATAATGGACAAATAGTTACAAGAACTGGATTATTCAACTATTGTGTGTACCTATAATGAACAATATACAGGGTGTTTCATAGTAAGTGTACATACTTTAATCGTGGATGAGGGAGAGTTTCGAATTGCCCATTGTTAATGGGTCCAGGACTCTTCAAAGAAACTGAGTGTTTTTTAGACTTTGTCTCTTTAGCCACAACTTTGAACCACTCAATATATAAAATTTTGTATTGGTACGAGTACTTTACTTATTTTAGTCAAATACTTCCCCTATTAACCGAACTTAATATCCAAGTCCGTCTCGCAATTTTACCAAGCTCGGTCCGCACGTATTTCAAAGCAAATTCCCAGAAGTCCCTGTCTTACACTCCGTCTACAACATCCGCCAACTATCACCACTACTTCTCACTGCGATTGATGATTTCATTATAATTTTCTACTTGTAGATATTTTAAGTAAAACTATCTAGAATTACAAAATTAAATTTATTTTATGAATCAAAAATAATTCTAACATTAATTATAAAGAATAATATGATCAGGTTTGACCAGAAATAGAACCCTTTAGAAAATGTAGTAGGATCCTTAAAAAGAGGGCGGACTTTTGAGTTCAGCCAGCTGTACTCCTCATCATCCTATAATTTGAATCGAGACTTCGGCTCTATAAGCTGGTATAAGTGACAGCACTTTAATCCGAAAAATGAATGGTATTACTAGATTGAAGAATCATCTGGATTCCTTTACTTGTGATTTAGAGATGTCCGGTAATTTGGATAACTATAATAAAAACAGGCTGAAAATCTCAGGTCGTTTTATACCTTGGTCTTGAAGTCTTGGTGGTTTTTTTGGTATAAATGCCTTTCAGAAATCGTTTCAAAATTGCTTTATCAGTATTATCCATTTAAAAATGAACAATATTTTAAGAACTTAAAGTTGAATATCAAAGACTGATGGTCGAGATGATAGCGTGCCTGCCTCTCACCCAAAAGTCCCGGGTTTGATTCCCGATCGTGGCAATGGAAAATACCGTGAGAGGGATTTTTCCTCGTCCTTGCTACATTAAACTGTAAAAGAAAAAATTAAAATTGATCAAGCTGTTTTTTTTTATCCCAATACTTATTTACCCTTGCCAACGAGAATTTTATTATTGATAACTGGTTCCACCTCGCAATTTTATAAGTAAAACCTATTGTTGGATAACGCCCAATAGACACTTCGACTCTTTCACAAAGTTTATGATTTGCGTGTTCAATTTATTACATGAGTTAGTACATTGTTTTCCAATTATTCTGATTGCGCGTCTCTATAGCTCGTATGCACGCGTGACGGACCCATAAAATAAGAAAATATAAAACAAAAACATTGGCATATTAACTACAGCAGCCGTCAGACGTGATGGCGAGAGGAGGAGGTGCGCAGTTGAGTAATTCTCCCTAATCTCCCACTACACTCTCGACCGAGAAAGGTTGTCGGTAGACACGCATCAGTCAGCGGCTTCATAATACAATTCTTCCATAGTGAAAGGAATCGCACGCCTCTGCCTGAATTTGTTTTAAATTAGGGCGTAGCCTAACCTGCGCGGGCTGTCGCCATCGCGTCTGACGGCTGCTATAACACGTTTTCAAAATATAATTTAACTTTAACCACCTTTAACTACATTTTTCTTTAAATTGTCTACAATCATTTGACTGATGGTCGAGATGGTAGCGTACCTGCCTCTCACCCAAAAGTCCCGGGTTCGATTCACGGTCGTGGCAATACTGTGAGAGGGATTTTTCTATTATACACGGATATTGGATGTGTGTCCCTTGTCTTTAAATGTCTAGCCCCCTCCCGCACAAGGCTCTTCTAGAGCCTTCTGGGATAAAGGGGGTCGTAATTACATGTGTTGTATTTATTATTATTATTTTTATTTATTATTATTTTATTCCTAAGAAATAAACAAATTTCTATTTCAAATTTTTAAGTCAGGTCTTTCGCTCATTTATTAATATTTTGGTAATATATTTTTGCAGTCGCCATTTTATAAGTAGGGCGAATAGGATGAGAATTATGTTAAGTTTTATTTCATGTGTAACTGTTACAGTGTATATAATTTCTATACCTATATCAAAACAACTTTTACCCTTACCCTAGTTTCATCATAGCCATTATAAACACATTTGTTTGCCGATATATATTATATATAGTAAAACTTTGTATACCTACTTACTACTCATTACTTTACACGGATGTTGATATTATGTAAATTTATGTTAATTAATAATTCAGTTTACACAAGTTTAATGAGTCTCACATGATATTGCTTCTATCCATTCATAATAATTTTTTGAAACTATTAAAATCAGATAGAAATATGCCATTCCCAGGAATTTAAATTTTGGGGAATATTCTTCCCTCATCGGGAATTTAAATATTAGAAGCATGTATGTCTGCGTTTTTCTAATGTGTAGCCCCCTTCCATACAGCCTTTGGCTTTGGATTTATACAGGTTGTAACATACTGGATCGTCATAAATAAAGAAGCGAATTTTTTCTCCATGTTAAGAATATTTTATAACATAAACATTTGTCCTTAAAACCTTCGTTTCCATTGTTTCCAAGATACAGAACGTTAAAGTTACAAAAATGTATTTTTGTATTGTAAACCAACAAAACAATTTCAGAGATGTCAAAACATTGTCAGTTCGTTTGGTATAATTTCGAAACTACTTTGGACTAAGTATATTATGGTAGTTCCTATGCGGAGAAATGAATTCTGACACCCATTATAATGCATTTTTTCCATTCTTTACGGTATGGTGGAGGTAAAATATTTCTGTTTTTAGATGTTCGACATTGAATTTTCCATAATTAGTACCTGTGGACAAAAGAAGCATAATGTGTGTAAATTCGGTAAATTATAGATTAATTACCTAACTATTGTTTTAAATTAATGTTTAAATATTAAATAAGTAATATTTAGTGTGACATTTTGCCTGCGTGTGCACTATGCAGTAACCTATGTGGACCCCAGCAAAACCAAACGTCATTTTGATTTTTATCAGTTATCTCATATATGAGGTCAAGACCACTCTTTTTTAACAGTGGTATCGTAAGTGCTTGGTTACATTTGAGAAAATAATTGTGAAAATTAACTTTGATTCAAGAAATTTTCTCTTTTTTTTTTGAAAAAAAAAATCGAACATAATATGAAACTGTGTGACAGAGGAAAAAGAAATAGAAAAGATACAAACATATTATTGTATATTTGGACGCTTTATTTAAGAAGGCTTAGTCTTCCAATTATTGTAAATCAAACTGCAAGTATGGTTGACTCCAGATTTGTAAGACACGTAAAAAACCGGCGGCTTGTTTGATGCCGATAAAAACTTCAAACAATCCGGCTCTTTTTATGTGCTGAACAGATATGAACTGAACTATACTGTCTCAAAGGCTATTCGTTACCGTTACCGAATAAAACTCAAGCGCTTCTTTCTTTTGCAAATGCCAATTTATAATAAAAATATCCACAGTAAAATTACCTAATTGACTATATTGACTTTATAAAATTTAAGAAAACAGGAAATACAGTGATCATGATTAGGATACCTATCTGAAATTGCATGCCTTCCCACCCTCGTTCCCACGGAATTCAGAAGTAAGTGCGAATACTTAGAAAATTAAAAATTATCTTATCTGTGATTTTATCGCAAACTGACAGACCAATCACAATGTTTTGTATATAAATAAAATTCTCACTGAAAACATTTTAACTATAGTTTATGTTTTTTTCTTAAAACAAGGAAATTTACGGTGGTATACCCAATGCAGATACACGGACCACTAGTGTATCTGCATTGTGTATACCGTACCTCATGACAAAGTGTGTCTCTGACACAATTTCTAAGTGTTGGGCGCCAGTGTTTACACTATACTTATCTTTTGGTGTGGGTGATTGGTTTTAGTAGTGGAAATATAATGTCGTTAAATGAATAATTAAAAAAGAATATCTTTAGCTACAGTCAATTTGTATACAAAGAGATTGTCGATTTTTAATACAAAATAGTCTTACAAAGTTTAAGCACATTTTTCATTTAGTTGTGCAGTTTTTTTTTTAAAGTCGTTGTTTTATATAATTGCATCTAACACGATATATTTATTATTTATCCGTACTTTTCCTTCCTAGTACGAAATTATAGACCTTGCTCGAGGTCTTGCTATTTAAAAAATTATTAACAAACAAATATAATTATTATCAATGTTATTTCATTATTATTGTTAAAAGTGATCACTAAGAAGTGTATCTTAATAATATTATATTTCTTATTTTTCATCTGAATGCTTGTTTAATTGGATTATGTATCACATTAGTGATCTATTATTACATTTGAAACTGATTATTAAACCGATATTAAATAAATTAATCAGTCACTTTTTATTTTATTTATATTTTTGCTGAGGGAACAGAATTAAGCGAAATTATACACATTTACGTGATACTACTCGTTTCAGGGCAGCATTTAAAAATGTGTCTGTGTACAGGGTTGTTCACTATATTTTGACCCTCCTTTATTTCTGTTATTATTGAAGATAAAGAAAAAGTTTCGTATAAAAGTTGTAAGGTTGTATATTTATTTTTTTTTAATGCAATTAAGAAAACAATTGCTTGCATAGGGGTCAAATCACAGTCTACTGCGTAGCGTAGTAAGTAATTACTGCGCATCCATCAGAAACAATACAGTGTGGAACAGCCAAATGGAATAAATTCAATATCTTTATATTTTGACACATGTCATGGAAATGCCGAAACACGACAATTTTAGATTTTGGAATTACATCCTGCAACGTAAGTTGTTACTATCCTAGAAGTGTCTTGAGAGTGCTGTATAATTTGTATTCGCTTAAGTACTCAGAATTTATAAATATGAAGTATTAATTTGTTTTTTGTCGTGGTGTCCTTTTTTTTTAAATCGCTGTTTCAGTTTGCACTATTAAATTCTTTTGGAAAATGTCAAAACAACATCATTATAGGCTATTGCGAACTCGCACGTGGTATTGCTAATTTTATGTTTTTTCTACTGTACTACAACCTGGATCTGTAATAAATATATTTTTTCTACTACCGATCTTAAAGTACTAACTTTCCGCACGCTTTATAGGGCGTAAAGTTAAACTTTACGCACTAGTGCGTAAAGTAAAATAGTAAAAAATTGCATATTAGAGCACCTATAAGCACCTATTATAATCCAATCACGGTATATTATTATAAAACATACCTAATTCTCAGTATTCTTTAACAATAATCTTTGAATTTTTTACAATTTTGAAGTTTCATTTATACTCTCAAAACTGATTAGTGTCACTCATTTAAAATTAAGTAGGCCATAGCAATATTGTCAGTGTTAAATTTTGACGTATACGTAAGTTTGACATTTTGAAGTTCGTTTCATATTATAACTAGAAAATTTAAGTAAGGAAGCCTTTAAATTTGTTGTTAAATATGATTTTTATGTAACTTTCACCTTTAAATTTTATTTTATTTTATAAATTTCTTAGTTCTCGAAAAGATAAGTACCATATGGATGTTGATTTATCAGATTTTGAATGCACTCCGTCGAATATAGCCAATTCGGCACAAAAAGCCATATTAATGACTACCTCTACGCTACGGGTTAAGTTTTGCTTAAATTACTATTGTTAGAAACATATATCTCATATTCTCGCATATATTATATAAAATTAATCACGTAATTTTCGTTACTACAATAAATTTTGTTAAGTACAGAAGTGTTAATTTTTTCTCATATAACAGGTATGTTCAAGCAGAATGCAGCATTAATCAACAACTGCCTTTACGCACTAGTGCAAAAAATTGTACTTTATACATAATATATTTCTTAGTAAATATTTTGGTAGTAGAAAAAAGTATTGTATGCAACTCGTGAGTAAGGTGAGCTTGTTTCATTCATGGGATGACAAAATTCCTCAGCCCTACGGGCCTCTGCAACTAAACTCCATATTCATGATAAAAAGTTGAACTTTAATGCCTTGATACATAAATAACTATTAATGTAAATATAATAGTTATTTGAAAACGAAAGAGGAACAAATGTTACTGTTTTAATTGGAAAAATACGAGTACCCAAAAAATATCAAAAAGTGATGGGCAACTTATTAAAAAAATATTTTTGCATTTTGATATAAAATGATATTCCAAACTCTTACAACTTATCCAAACGGTAAAGTGTTTTGTTGATCACTGTGGTGGAACCACACATGAGTGATGATATTCGTGGTAAAAAGGTACAAAGCTCGATTACAATAAAAAGTCCGGGCGGCTTTGGTCGACCGGCAAGAAACACGCTAGTTGTTGGGTCGCTGAACGCAACCATCTCGAGTTGAGTTGAGCCGGTCTAGAATATAATTATACACCTATAATATCCACATCCGACTCAAGAAAAACATATCTCAAGTAATTCCAACTTTTCTAGTACATAAAACATTCTCATGCAATGTGATGTTTGCAATCTCAATTGGAAATTCAAAATAATTTCACAATATGTATGGAAAAGCTTATACAAGGTCCGGCAATAGGATTGAATGGTTTTGAAAAGGTTGCTGTGGAAATACTGTTTATTTGACAAACGTCAAATAGTGATAAAATTGTATTTATTATCGAAGGTTTTGTGTTACAATGGCAAATTGGCCGATTAATCAACGGGTCTCTGCTGTAAAATTACTTATCCTGACCCTACTCTTTTAAAGAAAACGGCCACACCGTTACAGTCAATTTATTTCGGTACGTTGAGATGTTGGAAACATTTGTGGCTGTGGAACTTCAAAGAATGGACCATCAGGACGTCGCCATGCGCATACAGCTAGAGGGTCCAATGCTGTTTTACAGCGTATGTTCCCGAATCGCCTAATTTCAAGGTTTGGCGACTTCGCAAGGTCCGCAAGATCACTTGACCTTGTTGTTTATTTTATATTTAAAGACCATTTCTTCTTTTTACAGATATTAACATTACATTACACTGTTTATTTTTTGCGATACTCTTCTTTTTTTTTAACAACAACTAAATCACCGATACCACACTACGAAACACAATACTACCAACTAAAAAAAAACAAAAAACAATGTCAATAAAGACTAAACAAATGTTATTAATCACTGGATTATATATTATATAACAACAGACCTGACGGTCCCGGATTTTTTTCTGTGGCGTTTCTTAAAGTCCAAAGTGTACCCTATCCGTCTCCAAACACTTCTGGAACTCAAAGAAAGGATTCGTGAAGAGATAAATTCGATAAACGAATATGTACTCAGACGCGTTATGGTCAATTTCAGAAACAGATTGCAGCAATGTATAGAAGAAGACGGTGGTCATCTCAGGGGTGTAATCTTTGCAAACTAAAAGTGTCATAAGAAATTTCCAGAATTGTGTGTTTAGTTGTAATAATAATTAATCCAAATATATTCTTTGTTTCTTAACAGTGACCTATTAAAAACCATTCAATCCTGTTGCCGGATCCTGTATTTCATTAATTCGTTGATTACCTCAGTTAATATACGTACGCAGAAAAAAAATGTAAATTTCGGAGCTACCGTTCCTTAGCGCAGCGTTGCTTAGGTTATATTGTATGAGGTAGATCAGGAACAAGTTGGCAAGTATGGTACACAGTACTCAACTTTCTGTAACAATATATCAAATAATGGCCTTAAATTATAGCATATGGAGACCGAGTGGCCACGAAAGTATTGTCTACGGTATAAGGTATAACTGGGTTATTTTGCAAAACATTTCTGAAATTCGGAACGTAGGTCAGTAAAGCCAGAATCTGGCACAATAAGGTATGCGCATGATTTTTTAATTAAACGTAATTTTGTAAATTACTTACTAAATGGCTATCGCAATAATAAAAAACGGCTAAAATGTAACCCATTATCCAAAAAAAATTACTTAACAAAAATTGATTATTCCAAAAATGACGGTGACGTCATGCAAATGGCTGCTGTGATGTTGTGACGTCAGACACTGGCATTTCCATTTAATGTTTGATGTTGTGTAAAACTTGTTGAAATAGCGTTTAATGCATCATTTTACAATGGAAAACAAGGATATTATTGATTTTAAGCATCCAAGGTACTGTTAATTACCTCAGTGCCAGTCGTCCATAAGAAAAACACCAGAAAAAAAGATTTGTCTCATTACCAATATACAATCAAGCGCTAAATTAAAGAGAAAACGAAAATTATGGTTACGTACCATGAGAAGGAGTGAAGCTGATATATCAGAAAAGAGTAAAGGGGTTGTATGTGAGGATCATTTCAACGTAAGTGCGATTTTGTACCTTTTTAAAATCATACAATTTTAGGTTATGTATTTTACTTTTTTTTTTCAATTAGAGGAAGATTTAGAAAACTATATGATGTTTAAATTAATGGGTAGTTACATACATTTAAAAGATCATATATTTTGATTGTCAAATTGGTAGAAAAAGGCGCCTTCCACTTAAAAGTAGTACAGCAACAAAGAGAGCAACATTGGCCAAATTATCTCTCTGGACTTTTACAAAATCTGTTCCAATCACTTTTCCGTGAAAAATGTTAATATTTAACACCGAAATCGCACATTGAATATACACGTAAACAGTATGACATATTGCACAACGACGAACATAAAAGAGTCTCTAAAGTTCTGTCAAAACTGACTTCACGCCCAGCACGGTGAGATTCGAATTCCATCGTTTGTTCTCGGTCAGTGGTCGTAAACTTAAAAATAATATGAATTTTAATTAACAAAACATAAATATAGGGTCCATTGTTGATAAAATTTTATTCTTAATTTTTTTACTCTTTTATAACCAATGTTGCTTAAAAATCTGGCATATGCGCATATCCTACAAAATACTACTTCCGGGCTAACAGAACGTGACACGAACTAGACTATTTTAAATAGAATACCCTGTATATTTCTGCATTTTCTTGTTCTGAAATTCTGGTTTCAGCGATATATCATAAGTAGGCATTTATTTAAAAAATGGCGTCAAAAATGGGAAAAAAACTGAAAAATAGGTCGGGTCCCTGCGGAATTTTATTTTTAAATCTTATAGAAAGTATGCGGTAGATTTGACGCATGGGCGTGTTTTATGTCACTGCATGTTCACAAATTTCTTCTTAATTTAAGAAGCGTGTTTCCTCGCAGATTTTACATTTTTTTTTTAAATCATGGGGAACAATTAAACTTATAAACAAATTTTAAATGGAAACATATTTTTTGCGCCATAAAAAAAGGCATATTTCAATTGTGATTTGTTAAGCATATTTCTTCAAATCTGCTGAAAATAATGTGCTATCTATCACAAGAATTATACAGTGTGGAAAAAAAGTCCGGAACACCTGAAATATCTTTCAAAATACGTTTTCTCGAAGAAACGCTCGAAGGGGTCAAAAGGTATTTTAAATTTGTCGTCTTTTGAAATACTTTAATTCTATGTACAGTGGTGTACGTTGAAGAGGCCAAAGGGGGCGCCTTTTTTAAATGACAACCCCTATTTTTTGTTCAATATAATGGAAGACCACATTCTTTTGAGTATTGTAGTATAAAAATTTGAATATGTTTCATAAAAAAAGTTTCGAAAGAAAATGCAAAAAGGTGCCCCCTTTGGCCTCTTCAACGTACGCCACTGTACATAGAATTAAAGTATTTCAAAAGACGACAAATTTAAAATAACTTTTGGCCCCTTCGAGGGTCTTTTTCGAGAAAAACGTATTTTGCGATATTTCAGGTGTTCCAGACTTTTTTTCCACACTATATAATATTTAATAATTATAATTTTACTAACACTCAGGCTGGGCTTAACAAATCTAGATATAATTCATATCAAATGAAAGCGGAAATATACCCTTTCATGGTGCCAAAAAATGTTTAATAATCGTTCACAAAATTTAATTGTTTCTCACGAATTTAAAAAAATACAAAATCTGAAGGGAACTTACTTTAATTTTAATTAAGAGGAACTTTGCGTACATGAAGTGGCAAAATTGCACCCGAGATCGCACCACTGCTTCAAAACCAATGCCATTCAAAAATACTTGTGTGTTTCAGTTTTTTAACAAATGCCAATTGTGATATATCGCTGAAATTAAGATTTGGCGAACAAGCAAATAAAAAAATATAAAGGGTGTTCCATTTAAAATAAGAAAGTTGGCGTCATTCCCGATTAGGCCGGAAGTAATATTTTACGTACAATTTTGTCAAATTCTACTTTATCCACGTTCCAAATTTCAGAAGTCTTATCTGAGTTATTTTGTAAGAAATACTTTCATGTTCACTCGGTATACTACCCCATTTCCACCTAAGCAAATGTAAACAAAAGAATAAAAGAAAAATCATAGTTTACAATAAAAGTTTACAAATTTTTTATTTACTTCGAAATTTTTAAATTCATAAGGCAAAATAAAAGTGTATTCGGCAAGATTTTTTTAGCAATAATACAAAATCAAATATCTAGATCAAATATACAGGGTGTTTCAAAAGTAAGCGTAAACCTTCTGGGGGCGTAATCCTCGGATGAAAATAAGACAAAAACTTTCTATCAACATGGGTCCGGAAATGCTTTGTGAGGCAGTTACGGCCCTTCGAATGGGGCACCCTGAAGACGGTTTTTCCGCAATATTTCCGAAACCGTTAGCAATCAAATTTCGAAAATACATACACTGTATAAACTTTTGACGCTGAACTCGATGCTGAATTCAGAATTTAAAAATTTTAGTCAGGGGCGTCACATACCGGGAAGGTTAAGGGCTAAAATAACCCCATTTTTTTTTCGTTTCAGTTTATTAAGGTTTTCGTTAAAAATTATAAAATTTCAAAGTTTTCTACGTAAAAAAGGTACTCTTAGTTCATCCCGATAGAATGAACCGTTTTCGAGAAAATTGATTATGAAAAAGAGAACAGTCGATCATACAAACGTTTGTCATTGTTTTCAAGTAATTTGAAGTTTTACTGATACTGATTGTCATTATGACATGTGATTTAATTTTGGTCCAGTCTAGTTAGTAAATATTAAAATTAAAAGATTCAATAAAATAAGAACCTTTCTTATTCGCTATTTAAAGGGCCGTAACTTCCTCAAAAAGCATTTCCGGACCCATGTTGATAGGAATTTTTGGCTTATTTTTATCCGAGGGTTACGCACCCAGAAGGTTTGCGCTTACTTTTGAAACACCCTGTATAATATGTTTTACTAGTTTTATATCAGTTAGGTACTGCATGATGAATCAGAAAAACTGTTCACTAACAAATTCAAAACAGGACAGTTGTAATGGAATTTAAATTAATAAATACCAAGGCAGTCATAAAAATATTGAGATTATAACAGAAACGAAATTTAACTTTTTTCAATAACACTTTCATATTGAAATATTCCAATATATTCCGAATATGTTATGGGCGACGAGACAGACATCTCAGACACAACGGCTCCGTAGTGTCAGATGAAAACAGTTTTTTAATCATAAAAAAAATGTATTCTTATCCGCGTCTCAAGTCACTGAATAGTCCAAGAAAAATCGACGTAAAAATATTGCAAGTTGTAACGGGCTGAATTAGAGTTCTTTAATAATGTGTGAGAGTTCCTTATCGATTTGACAGCCGCGGGGTCAATTACGTGGGATCAAAGGTCGCGAAAACAGTATTTTGCAAATATTTTGAAAACGGTGAACCATAGCGGAATTTTCGAAGCAACCTAATGATATTTTGTATGTCAATACGAGCACTAGTAGCATTGTTGTTAGCGAAGATGTGAATTTGCTAGCCTCGTTGCTAGCTATATTGATTGATTGATTCCTCAGGGCAAAATTTTGTATTTTGAGTAATCTGGTAACACGAAAGTTAAATCAAAAATTTAATTCTCCTCATAATTTAGCATCTTATCCAAAATGTCATTTATTTCATACATACATTTTATTTCTGCACGCAATAACTGGCTGTGACACGATTTCTGCTAGATATATCAAGTTAGCACTACCACTTAAAAATTTTTAAATCGCTTTCGCCCCATTAATTGTAGCTTTTTTGTTGCGATTTTGTTGCGGAAAGAAAAAATTTGTAGCTCTTCATTTTTTTAAAATAACCTATGGTAATGCTAACTTGACAGTCAAGATAGCATTACCACGCACAAAAATCGATTTAAAAAGTGCAAACACATTTGTTTATCATAAAAATAATTTGTTGCGAATTTGTTGCGCACGACTACTGCGAATAAATTAATTTAAAAAAATTTCTTTTTCAATAATTCCTGGTGATGCGAATTGGATAGTCAAGATAGCATTAAAACTCATGAAAGTCCCTTTAAAAAATGCAGAAATAATAATTTTAGCATGGAAAAATTGTTACAAAGATAAAACACAAAATTTGCAATAGCAATAAAGAACGAAATTTTCAGATAACAGGTTTAAAATGATTTTGTGGACAAAACGTAGACTTATGTAATTTATATTGAGAACATTTTGTTGTTTAGTTATAGAAACTATTTATGCGAAAACTTTATTATTTCTCGGTGCAACAAATTCGTACACGATACGCCACAGTGTATTGAAGTGAAAAACACATGGAGAAATTTGCATTTGCGAAGGGTATTCGTAGGGGTAGTCCCAGGTTGCTATGATAATTCACGATTTTATCGAATTTTGCGAAAACTTTTTTCGCAACAAATTACGTCTCGGCGCAACAAATTCGTACATGACACGCTACAAATTCTTAAAGCGAAAAACGCAGGAAAAAACTCATTTTCAACGGTTTTTCAAGGTGGTAATGCCAGGTTGCGCTGGAAATTCGAAGTATTCTTTACTTCTGCGAAAAATTTTTTCGCAACAAATTTAATCTCGGCGCAACAAATTCGTACACCGCACGCTACAAATTCTCAAAGTGAAAAACGCAGGAAAAAACTCATTTTCAACGGTTTTTCAAGGTGGTAATGCCAGGTTGCGCTGGATATTCGAAGTATTCTTTATTTTTGCGAAAAAAATTTCCACTACAAATTATATCTCGGCGCAACAAATTCGTACACGGCACGCTACAAATTCTCAAAGCGAAAAACGCAGGAAAAAACTCATTTTCAACGGGTTTTCAAGGTGGTAATGCCAGGTTACGCTGGAAATTTGCATTTGCGAAGGGTATTCGTAGGGGTAGTCCCAGGTTGCTATGATAATTCACGATTTTATCGAATTTTGCGAAAACTTTTTTCGCAACAAATTACGTCTCGGCGCAACAAATTCGTACATGACACGCTACAAATTCTTAAAGCGAAAAACGCAGGAAAAAACTCATTTTCAACGGTTTTTCAAGGTGGTAATGCCAGGTTGCGTTGGAAATTCGAAGTATTCTTTATTTTTGAGATACATTTTTTCGCAAAAATAAAGAATACTGCGAATTTCCAACGCAACCTGGCATTACCACCTTGAAATACCGTTGAAAATGAGTTTTTTCCTGCGTTTTTCACTTTGAGAATTTGTAGCGTGCCGTGCACGAATTTGTTGCGCCGAGATAAAATTTGTTGCGAAAACATTTTTCGCAAAAATAAAGAATACTTCGAATTTCCAACGCAACCTGGCATTACCACCTTGAAAAACCGTTGAAAATGAGTTTTTTTCCTGCGTATTTCACTTTGAGAATTTGTAGCGTGCCGTGTACGAATTTGTTGCGCCGAGATTAAATTTGTTGCGAAAAATTTTTTCGCACAAATAAAGAATACTTCGAATTTCTAGCGCAACCTGGCATTACCACCTTGAAAAACCGTTGAAAATGAGTTTTTTCCTGCGTTTTTCGCTTTGAGAATTTGTAGCGTGCCGTGTACGAATTTGTTGCGCCGAGATTAAATTTGTTGCGAAAAATTTTTTCGCACAAATAAAGAATACTTCGAATTTCTAGCGCAACCTGGCATTACCACCTTGAAAAACCGTTGAAAATGAGTTTTTTCCTGCGTATTTCACTTTGAGAATTTGTAGCGTGCCGTGTACGAATTTGTTGCGCCAAAATTAAATTTGTTGCGAAAAATTTTTTCGCACAAATAAAGAATACTTCGAATTTCTAGCGCAACCTGGCATTACCACCTTGAAAAACCGTTGAAAATGAGTTTTTTCGCTTTGAGAATTTGTAGCGTGCCGTGTACGAATTTGTTGCGCCGAGATTAAATTTGTTGCGAAAAAATTTTTCGCAGAAGTAAAGAATACTTCGAATTTCCAGCGCAACCTGGCATTACCACCTTGAAAAACCGTTGAAAATGAGTTTTTTCCTGCGTTTTTCGCTTTAAGAATTTGTAGCGTGTCATGTACGAATTTGTTGCGCCGAGACGTAATTTGTTGCGAAAAAAGTTTTCGCAAAATTCGATAAAATCGTGAATTATCATAGCAACCTGGGACTACCCCTACGAATACCCTTCGCAAATGCAAATTTCTCCATGTGTTTTTCACTTCAATACACTGTGGCGTATCGTGTACGAATTTGTTGCACCGAGAAATAATAAAGTTTTCGCATAAATAGTTTCTATAACTAAACAACAAAATGTTCTCAATATAAATTACATAAGTCTACGTTTTGTCCACAAAATCATTTTAAACCTGTTATCTGAAAATTTCGTTCTTTATTGCTATTGCAAATTTTGTGTTTTATCTTTGTAACAATTTTTCCATGCTAAAATTATTATTTCTGCATTTTTTAAAGGGACTTTCATGAGTTTTAATGCTATCTTGACTATCCAATTCGCATCACCAGGAATTATTGAAAAAGAAATTTTTTAAAATTAATTTATTCGCAGTAGTCGTGCGCAACAAATTCGCAACAAATTATTTTTATGATAAACAAATGTGTTTGCACTTTTTAAAGCGATTTTTGTGCGTGGTAATGCTATCTTGACTGTCAAGTTAGCATTACCATAGGTTATTTTAAAAAAATGAAGAGCTACAAATTTTTTCTTTCCGCAACAAAATCGCAACAAAAAAGCTACAATTAATGGGGTGAAAGCGATTTAAAAATTTTAAAGTGGTAGTGCTAACTTGATATATCTACTTCTGCTCTATTTCGCAAAGATAAATTCTTCAAACTGTTTGAAATCTTATTTATGCTGAAGTGTTTGCAACAGTGCTCCTAATAACATTTTTGAAAATGGTTTATGTTTCCTTCTGGCAGTTTATAAAGCACCCAAAAAATAGGACTCCATCGATGTTTTGAGATAGTAAAAATGTATTCAATCGATAAAACTCAATAAAGCTGCGCAATTATCTACACTTCCTCCAACATCTGCTGTTGCTCAACAGTACTTTTATCGGGTATATTATCAAATTCAAACATGGCTCGGATTGGAAATGATGAAATTTTATTGATCCTGAAAATTGGGGATGGATATTAAAGAATGATGTTTTGAAGCCAATTACAACTCTCCCTCAACCTGCCCCTGATGTATTGCTGAATACTTACAATTTTTTGTAACTGCAAGAAAGGCTGTGGTTCTAATTGTGGATGTCGAAAAGCAGGATAAAATAATTGCTCTATAGTTTATAGGCAATGTCATGGTCAATCATGTTTGAATACAATTTTATTACACTCGATATTAATAACGAGGAGATCAACGATGAAAATGAAAATGATTATTGAAACTATCAATTATGTAATTCATTAATTAAATAAATAAATAAATAAATTGTAAAGGTAAGACAACATAATTAAACATCAGGACATCGCAGATTAAGCCTACCGAGAATACCACATAGTAATAATAAAAAAAAACACTTCTTATTACTCAACCTCTACTACCCTCTCGATTCTTTGAAGCGTTATATCTCGTGAATGGTTTCTCCTACAAAAAAAAAAATGTTGAATTCGTTGAATGGCAAATTATCACACCTACAATTTAATAATTTATTATTTAATTATGTTTTTTTTTTCCGAAAAGTTCACCGTTCGCAATATATTTGCAAAATACTAATTTCACGACCACGCTACGCGGCGGTCAAATCGATAAGCAACTCTCACGCATTATTAAGAACCCCAAGGTGCACGCAAAAATTCAGTCCATTACAATTTTTTCTCATGTTGAATGTCAATTTTTCTTGTACTAGAAGTAACCCCCAAAATCATGATTTTGCATTAAATAAAGAGAGTAATAGTAGTAGGGGTTCATTGGCATCAGGATAAATCCACAGCCACAGAAATAAGAGAGGCGAGGATAAAGCCGTTCGCAAAATATTTGACTTTAAAATTAACCTAAAAATTCGTTTGGTCCGCTTCAATTATCCAGCAGTTTATGTTATTGATCTAAAATCAACATCAATATCAATAATTGGTTGCCAACCCACAGCATGATTGGCTTCGACATACTTTCATTGCATATCATGAAATTAAATCAATTTTTTGTATTTATGATTTTTAAGCTAAAGTGTTTAAATTAACAGTAATTACGAACTAACAGCATGGCCTAGTCTACATAATTAATAATAAATAATAAATAACACCACATGTAATTACGACCCCCTTTATCCCAGAAGGTTCTAGAAGAGCCTTGTGCGGGAGGGGGCTACACAAACACATCCAATATCCGTGTATAATGGAAAAATCCCTCTCACAGTATTTTCCATTGCCACGACCGGGATTCGAACCCGGGACTTTTGGGTGAGAGGCAGGTACTCTACCATCTCGACCATCAGTCATACAATACAATAAATATTGTGATAATTTAAATTATACTCTATATATGCCATTCCCACTTTATTTCAATTGGGGTAGGCTTTGGAAAATCTGAATTCTGTTGGTATGAATGACAGTTTTAATTCTATGGCTATATTGAAAATTTAAAAATATAACCACAAATTCGAATTAGTTATACTTAGTTGCCATGTTTCGTCAAGATACAAGAATATAACATTTTCACTAGAATTTTGTTGTAAAATTTTTCTCACAAATGTATCTAATTAATTCTTGCTGCAACCACATGTTTCTGTTCACAAATTTTGGCATATCTTTATGATTTCAACCTACAATGCTATCAATAAAAAATTTCAATTCAGCCAAAAGTAAGTGACAGTAACAATCAATTAAATCTGGCACTTCATCTTGTCAATAACAGACAACCCTGAGACAACCTAAGAAAAACATATCCATAGCCTACCCCAATTTAAATAAAGTTGAATGGCATATAGGTGCTGTGCTAGTATGTTCATAATTAATGAATTTAATTTTTTTCTTTTGCAGGTAAGCATCGCCTCATTCTTTCATAAGTGGTAAGAACAATCTGTTATATTAACTTACAAAGATGAGTGTTCTTGAAACTTTATTTTTCATTTTAATATGTCAATTAAAGGCCATCACGCACTAGGCAGAACGAAACGTGGCGCGTTTATAATAGTACAAAGTTAACACCCACTGTTTATTCACGAGAGATTTTACCCCCTTAACTTTCTTATTTTTTATCCTAGTAAAAAATGGTTATGACAAAATTTTTAGGAAATTTTCTTATCATCTTAATGCACCTATCGCAGAAACAAATGAAAATCGTATTTCGGAGATACTGACCAAACTTATGATTTTTTTATGGAACACCTTGTATTTTTAGATTTTTGAAATCAACATTTCGTCCTGATTACTAAGATATATATATGTTATATATTTGCTCCAGCCGTTTGCGCAATATGCCTAATTCAATTAAATGTTTCGAATTTTGCATAAAATCAGTATTGCCACTGAAAATGTTTTGTTATTTTGCAGCAACATATTGACAATTTAACATTTATTAAGTAGTGTATTTACTGTTTGTGCTTAAGTCAAAATGCCTTATTACACGGGCCCCATTAGTGAAAAAAATGATATTGTGGAGAATATTATAGGTACCTTCTTTAAAATTTTTTTGTTAATAATAAATTTATATTTTCCAAATCGATTGTATTATATTATAAATAATAGCAAGCAGATCAAGTAAGTTTGGTCTGTATCTCCGAAATGCGATTCCCTTTTTTTTCTGCGACAGATTACTTAATAATTAATAAATTGTCAATATGTTGCTGCAGAATAACAAAACATTTTCCATGGCAATACTGATTTTGTGCAAAATTCGAAACATTTAATTGAATTAGGCATATTGCGCAAACGGCTGGAGCAAATATATAACATATATATATTTTTGTAATCAGGACGAAACGTTGATTTCAAAAATATAAAAATATACAAGGTGTTCCATAAAAAAATCATAAGTTTGGTCAGTATCTCCAAAATACGATTTTCATTTGTTTCTGCGATAGATGCATTGAGATGATAAGAAAATTTCCTGAAACTTTTGTGTCAACCATTTTTTACTAGGATAAAAAATAAGAAAGTTAAGGGGGGTAAAATCTCTCGTGAATACCCCTGTACTAGGGTTTCCAATCCCCATCATCTGTTTAAACAGCTAAAGGGGCATTCAGATAGCTAGCCTAAGTTTCATGCATATATCGAGAATGACCTCTAAAACATTTAATTATATTTATGATGGTACCAACGTCGTTGCTTTGGTTTGAGTGGTACCATACCACGTGATTAATCTGGACCTATTAAACTTGCATTTACCGTGATGTTCTAGTGTTCTACCGCGATGAAATAACAAACTCTTTTGTTTTGGTATGTGCATACATCGATGTAAGCCACGTTGTAAGCGGCGAGGGTGAATTGGTAATGCATATCTGCTATGTATGGTTTAATAAGAACATAAAGGTTTGTTTTACAAGGAGGTAACATCGATGTAGCGACCGAGACTTTGACATCCACCATTGAGGCATATCATATGTCAAGAAGCCGAAAGATTGAAGGATAAAAACAGAAAAATAGAAAAAGGAAATGAAAATGGATTCATAATATATTTTCCTCGTATTTTTTTTGCTTGCTTTTATTTAACTCACAATAGTTAATTGATGAAATTTTGCACGGTTAATGATAATAATAATTTAATGAGAGTATGACTAAAAAGTAGACATTTTTTTAAATTCTTTAAAAAAGTCATACTAAAAAAGTAATACCTAATTTTTTTTTTGCAAAGAATTTCATGTACGATGTAATGCTCTATTTTTTATTGCGCTGCTTTCGGTCACTATATACTTACGTAATCTTTTTATTTCTACGGAAATCTCGGGCGCCAGTCCTTCAATTTTTAAGTGCGAAGAACTACACTGTCTTTTTGGCTCTCCTAATTGGGAGAACAACCCTGAGTAGCGAAATAGCGGGTGATACGGAATAGCCAGGGGTCGGAGCTGGAGATCTATCTAATGGAATTCGATCATACTGCTCAAACGGGTTAATCAGAAATAAATGACAGAAATAATAACTCGTGAATTTTACCTCTTTAAAATAACGTATTTATTCAGCAGTATTTGGAAACAGAATAATTTATTCTAAACCCGCCACGACTGTACAGTCGCGTATATATAAAAATATTTCAAAACAATAAATAACAAGTCAAGCTGGCAAGCAAAAGTCTTTACGCGATTTTGCGGCGGAATTTTCGGAGACGTTGAATTAATGTTTTTACTGTGTACGACAAGCAAACGTACCTTTCCACTATGAAATATTATAAACGGCGGGCAATCCGTTAGCTATAGATACTTAAGGCTAGACAAGATATTGAAACACGCGGTAACTACTGCCACAAACGTAGAGCTATTTGTTAAATGATTATGTTGAATCATATAAGTTTTGCGAGTCAGTTCTATGCGGATCCCCTGTACGTATGGCCCAATTGAACAGATACACACAGTTGATGCATATAATGACTATTTGGTTTCGCGTAGGTTTTCCGGTAACCTATTATGCATTGAGGTATTTGAGATGGCCCAATTGAACAGATCTCAGCAACCGATGCATATTAGCAAACAAAAGACCAACGGAGGTATTACTAAGTGGCTCTAGTTTACTTTGGTAGCAAAACACGGCGATACTCACGGGCAATAAAATCTCTCAATATCTATACTTAACTGAAGGCAGCACCTGCAGAATGTAGCAGGTTGCGTTGAATTCTTACCAATTTTCTATTTAGAGGAATTTACTATTAAAACTCGTAGCGGTGGTACAAAAAGATTTACGGGTTCGGTTGATCGTCAATTGCTGGCGGTCGAACGGATCTGATGCGGACTATTTCGGAATGAATCTACTGCTGGTTTTCTCGGAACGGGAATTAGGACGGAATGACGATCAGCACGGAATAAGAGCGAAGTGACTGTTCTTCCCCTTTTTGTAAACTTTATGACGTAGCTGTCGTGTTAAAAGAGAGGTGGTCACCTACTTTAAACGACGTACTCGGATGCACATCCCAGCGTAACCTGCAGAGGTGCAGCGGCTTATGCAACTAGGCGCGTCAACTCAGAACGCATTTAACCGGAAATGAGTTTCTTATAACTTCTAAACTATATTGCAAAAAGAAACGGATCAAAACGAGCAAGGATTAACATTTTTAGTAACGAATGATTTTTATTTCCGACTCGACCATTATTTATAATATTTCTCGGATTTTGTTTATACGGGGGATTGTCGAAAATTAATCAATTAATTACTTGACTGCTTGTTTACCAGCAGACTTTTTAACAACTCATTAATAACTTAATTAGAACATGACTTACTTACTAAAACAGCGGCAGGGTGTACCCAAGTGACGGTAATATTTAAAGCAAAAATGAACATTCCTTGATTGGAAAAATCACTTCGTTACAACGACTGCAAGAAAAGCAAGGCGTGCGCACTTTGATTGTACACATGATTGTATGAAAGAGGTGGGAATTGGGGGTGCGCATGCCTTGCTTTTCTTGCAGTCGTACATGAAATTCATTGCCAAAAAAGACATTATTTTTTACTTTTTAATACGACTTTTTTAGAGAAAGCAAGTTGAAAGAATTTATTATTATTATTATTATTTTAATCATCATTGTACTGTATTGCAGACACTAAATAGTGAATATGAATAAATATTAAAACAATGAACTGCTCATATACATATATCCTTTCGTTTAAGATTCGATTAATTTCTGTAAGAATCGATGAATTTTAATACAAATTATTCTGTTACTAACGCCCACTTGCTGGAAACGAAGGAGAAAGTTTTTTTGAAGAGGATATCTATTATGGAGATAATTTAATGGCAGATTTAAAACTGGAAGATGGTAGTGGCGTTCGAAATTTCCTTAGGATGGTACCATCTGATTTTGAGGAATTGCTGAAAATGGTTGGTCCAAAAATATCACGAATGGACACAAAATACTTCGCACTATCGCACTCTACAACAAACGTACTGAAATAAAATCAAAAGAAGCAATAATCTCCCATCTGTTTCGAAAACATGTCTAGACCTGTAAACTTTGTTTCATGTTTTCTATTTTCGACGGGAACTCAAAAACATTGAAACTTTGTTTCGAAACTGTTTCACAAATCTTGTTAAACTACTGAAACAAATCGTAAACACTTCCAAATCGTTTCAGAATTTCAGAAACGTGTTTAAAAATTGTTTCTAAACCAAATGTTTCTAGGTGTGTACTAGGCATTATGGATCATACTTAGCAGAAACGAAGCGCAGCGACTTAAATATCTCAGAGCCGTATTACCGTATTAAAAAAACAAATTTTTCAAAAGTGGAATTTTGCATTATAACATTGAATGCAAGCGACTATCATGAATGTTACATCAGAACTGAAACTATTTCTAACAAACTAGATGCACAAGGCATTTATGCAAAAAAAATATTGGGATTGATGATGCGACACGGAACAGAACCATACCAACGGGAAAATCAGTCGATTTTTTTTTCGGCCGCGATAGTACATCGTCCTATGTCTCTAATACAAATTGAAAGTGGCACAATACGTAAATAATAATTATTTATTTTTAGATAAAACAAGTAGTACATCGCAACATGTCTAAACATAGTATAGTAGGAATAGAGTGAGAAGTGGCCGACGACCGTTACAATTCGCGCATGAAAATTATTCTTTTAACGGGCAAGCATTAATTGGTTCTGATTTCTTCGCATAATATGCACACGCTGTTCCTATGATGGCTGTACCACAGATTAATACAGACGTGCCAGTCAGATAAAGAAACTAAAATTCGGAGATGCCAGAGTTAATAAATACCCTGAGTATAAGTGCGCATGCTCTGCTGCACGTCCCTTGCGACTTTACATGTGACGCGCTTATTTCACATTTAGGATAGATAATAGAAATAATGTATTCACCAATAAAGATGTAATTTTTTCAGTACATAAGGCAAGTCGTTATAAAATAAATAGAAAAATGTATATACACTCAGTTCCATAAAAAGTGACGCACTCGATTTTTCGGGTAATTTTAAAGTTCTTTAATTCTTCAACCGGTGGACCGATTTGAACATTTTTTTTCTCAGTTTATAGCAAAATTCATTCTCTATGAGCCGGATTAGAAGCAATGGTGAGTTCTTCCATATTTCATGGAAATTAATGGAGAATTTTAAACCTAAGTTTTTTCACAGGTTTTCAAAACACCCTGTGGATTATTCTCGCATTTATGAAAAAATCATTCATTCTGCATTCGATGAACCATTTTTTAATAAACATTTTGTTTTTTTGTTCCCTGTTTTATCGCTGGTATTTTCTGAGATATAACGTTTTTACGTGAACCCTGCTTTTTCGTGTATTGAGAAATGATGACCATGATGAGTGGTCATGATCACTGCAGAATTGTATAGCATATAAACCAACAGAAATTGTCAAGGTTTTTAAATACACTCAGTTCCAAAAAAAGTGACGCATTTGATTTTTGACCTAACTTTTTTCTTTTTTTTTAAACCGGTGGACCGATTTTGAATTTTTTTTATTTATTGGTAGGTAATTCCTTTGTCTTTCAAAAAATAAAGAGGCGGAAATTTATTTCATTGTAGGATCACATTGCTTTTGAAAAAGCAATTGCCGTTGCCATAGCAATTAATTTGTTGTATGCCTCCATACTTTGTTGTTGTGTCATTAATTTAGTATCATTAAAGAAGTTTTAGAGACTAAAATTACACAAAATGCCTTAAATAAATCCTGAACAAGTTTATAATTTTGTGTTTAATAAAAATGTTTTTTAAAATTCGTATCAGTTTATAAAACTCGGTAAATTCAGAAAGTTGGTAATACGCAAGGTTTCAGCAAAAAAGCTGTAATTCGGACAATTTTAGAGATAAATCAATGAATAAAAAAACAAAGTGTTTATTAAAAAATGGTTCATCGAATGCAGAATGAATAATTTTTCCATGAATGCGAGAATAATCCACAGGGTGTTTTGAAAACCTGTGAAAAAACTTGAGTTTAAAATTGTCCATTAATTTCCATGAAATATGGAAGAACTCACCATTGCTTCCAATCCGGCTCATAGAGAATGAATTTTGCTATAAATTGAGAAAAAAAATGTTCAAATCGGTCCACCGGTTTAAGAACTACAGAACTTTAAAATTACCCGAAAAATCGAGTGCGTCACTTTTTATGGAACTCAGTGTATTTTAGGTATAAGTAAGTAAAATAACCGGTGTGAAGTTAGCAGCTAAAACTTAGCAGCCAATTTACCGAAAACACCCGAACACCCATAGACGTACGAAAAAATATTTTCGACATTCAAATATATCAAAATATAAGTATAAATTCACTGCGGCATTGATAATGTGAAGCGCAGGTAATACTATAAGAACACACAAAACTAGTAACTTTGTTTTAAGGCCGTCTAAAGGGCGGAAAGGAAATATTAATTTGGAAAAATCAAAACGGCGAAAACGAATTGAAAAGCCACCATGGCATTAATGTGAGGGGAAGGTAATATTGCAAGAAAACACATGCTAGAAGTTCATGTATTTGCAAGCCGTCTAAGGGGTAGAAATCAACCCTTAATAATAAAAAAAATCAAAAGCGCAAGAACGAATTGAAAAGCCACCATGCAGGGTTGCCACTTTTCTGGAAAACCTGGAATTGTCAGGGAATTTTGAAATTTCGAAAATGTCAGGGAAAAGTCAGGGAAATTTGCAATAATCCGTTGAGAGTCATGGAATTTGATATTTTCATTTAAATAAAATACACGATCAAATTTAATATTCCCTTATTGTAATATTCGGAGTACGGTCCCTCCTGTGCCAGTACTGGATGGCCGCGCTCATCGCATCGGTGGCACTGCCGACGGAGCTACGCAAGTACCCGAGACAGAAGATATTTTTATTATTTTTATGGTATTTAAAATATTTGTTTATTTTATGAAATAAACTTAAATTTTTTGTTTTTGTTATGTGAATAAAAGTTTATTTTTGATTTTCTAATATATTGTGCCATTTTTGATATCTTTGGTGTAGCTTTTTACAAATAATTATTAGCAATGAGCTCGGTAATGAGTCATGGAAAATTATGTATTTAGTCAGGGAAAACCTGTAAAAGTCAGGGAATTTCAAATAGGAAATGTGGTGGCAACCCTGCCATGGCATTAATGATACATGAGCTTCTAGTATGTGTTTTCTTGCAATATTACCTTCCCCTCACATTAATGCCATGGTGGCTTTTCAATTCGTTCTTGCGCTTTTGATTTTTTTTATTATTAAGGGTTGATTTCTACCCCTTAGACGGCTTGCAAATACATGAGCTTCTGGCATGTGTTTTCTTGCAATATTACCTTCCCCTCACATTAATGCCATGGTGGCTTTTCAATTTGTTCTTGCGCTTTTGATTTTTTTTATTATTAAGGGTTGATTTCTACCCCTTAGACGGCTTGCAAATACATGAGCTTCTGGCATGTGTTTTCTTGCAATATTACCTTCCCCTCACATTAATGCCATGGTGGCTTTTCAATTCGTTCTTGCGCTTCTGATTTTTTTTATTATTAAGGGTTGATTTCTACCCCTTAGACTGCTTGCAAATACATGAGCTTCTAGTATGTGTTTTCTTGCAATATTATCTTCCCCTCACATTAATGCCATGGTGGCTTTTCAATTCGTTCTTGCGCTTTGGATTTTTTTTATTATTAAGGGTTGATTTCTACCCCTTAGACGGCTTGCAAATACATGAGCTTCTGGCATGTGTTTTCTTGCAATATTACCTTCCCCTCACATTAATGCCATGGTGGCTTTTTAATTCGTTCTCGCCGTTTTGATTTTTTCAAATTAATATTTCCTTTCCGCCCTTTAGACGGCCTTAAAACAAAGTTACTAGTTTTGTGTGTTCTTATAGTATTACCTGCTCTTCACATTATCAATGCTGCAGTAAATTTATACTTATATTTTGATATATTTGAATGTCGAAAATATTTTTTCGTACGTCTATTGGTGTTCGGGTGTTTTCGGTAAATTGGCTGCTAAGTTTTAGCTGCTAACTTCACACCGGTGTAAAATATAATATAAATAATTAAATGAACGATAGCAAAACATATTAATGTCATCTAAAGATAATAAAGAATTTAAGACACAGAAAACAGATTCATCATAGAAATACTAATAGTTATTATAAAAACAACAAATTGTATATTTTTTGTGGAAGAATGTAAGTATTCAGAAAAGTAAGATACAGGGTGTCAAAATAAAATTTTTGTTTTGTTTTTTTTTTAAATAATGTCTTTAAAAATTGAAATATTTTAACAAAATTGGGTGATTGGGGATTTTTGAGGCGAGGGATTCAAATATAATCATTTCGGGATAATTGATTTTAGAGTATTAAAAAAATTATAATTAAATTTTAAGTTTAGTTATGCAAAAGTCTTTTTCTTCAAGCGTATAACAATACTTACATTACATAATGCAACACGTCCTGTAGAAAGAGCCTATTATTGTATTAGTACAAATATTTCTCATTTTTTTCCTAGTACAAAAATGAAGTAATGTATCCATGGCAACGAATTAAAAATCTAAATTATGACTTGTCATAAACTGTCATTTTAAAAGTTGACGTCGCGCGTCGAGCCGTTTTTTAAATTTAAAAGCGAAAATGTCAGAAGAAATGCAGTGCATACATACCACCTGAAATACTTGAAATTGCACATTCACCTATGACATGTTTCATTGATAAATAAAATGGTTAGTATTACATATATTTTTTTTACTAAGGTTGAACGCATTTGACCTGATGTAATTTTTCAAAAGTAAAGTTTTGATATTTTTTATTTTAACGCTTGAAGAAAAAATAGTATATGTCACTCGGAGTAGAAGGCTCATTATGTGTTTCGCCCAGTTTGCTGCCTCGGCTTGCGCCTCGGCTAAGCACACTTCTGGGCTCAACAATAATGGTCGCCTTCTACTCCTTGTAACATAATATACTATTGTTCTTCGTACTTTTTTTGTTAGTGTTGGTATGTAATAAATTTAAAATAATCTGAAAAAGAAATTTAAAGCAATTATTTAAAAAAAAAACATCAAACATTTTTCTTTGACACCCTGTATCTCTGCTAATTCTAATATCAACTTTCAGGTTAAAGTAAGTTTGGTTAAATCGTAATATTTTTACGTAAGGAATCTGCCATTGCTCTGTGTACCATTATTTATGGGACACCCTGTATATATAGATTTTAAAACAACGTCCAATATTTTGATTTTATAAAAATATCTAAAAGGAGGTAAAAGGCAACGTTGGTCCTGGGGAATTTTTTTAAGTTTCACAACATTGCACACTTTACCGCACCGATTTAAACGTACGAGGTCACAGCAGTGAGGGTTAAAAGATCAAATTCCGCTGGCCGTCCACTCTGTATGAGTTTGTATTTTTCCTCTGTGGCTGTACTAAGTTAAATTTATGGAACTTCTGTCGGTGGCGCCCTGTATGTGGAATTATTTAATTTAAGGTTTAATTATGCCATTCACTTATATATTTTAGGTGATAATTTATTAATGCAATGCCGGAATAACGAGTAAATTAGAAATATTCCAAATACCTACTTGTTATCTGGGTCAGAACAGTTGTTAAAAGTGTATATAAATTCAAGTGTACAGAAAGTGAATATGATGTTCTCGACGTTCTCGTTTTAACCTTTGCAAAACATAACATACCTTTATTGACAGTAACAGTCCACAACAATACCAATTATAAAGTTAGCGCTTACTAGTTGAAACGTAGGTGCCTTATTATTACAAATTTTGCCATATACGTATTTTTATGTATTTTTTATAATTTCGTGTTTTACTTACTATACCTCTAACATGTTTTTTTTTAAATTTTTAAATGTTATTTTTTATTATTGTTTCTTCTGATATGGCCACGTGTAAACTAGTCCCTTACTTTAATTGAAGTTTAAGGCAAATTTGTGGATGTCGCAACAATTCAACATTGCACCTTCCTACACCTTGATTGCGTAATACACTGAGTTGATTCCCGAGGATATGAATCTAATACATTGTTTACGAAACCGGTAGCAATAGAAAAAGGAATTTCCGCGAACAGGTCTAGTCTATGTACTAATTATTGGTTGTTCCATTAAAAATATATTTGAGAAAGAGTTACCTAATTTGAGTAAAATAAATTCGATAAATAGTTACTGAATAGTGAATTAATTCGAAGTGTAAGTATTATGTAATTGAAAATTTCTCTCTTAAGTTAGGATAAAGCGATTCAGGCATAAAAACGTGTAATTTACTATTGCTGACATCGATTACCATTATCTTTCTTTTATACGGGGGGCGGTTATGTATTGAAAAGAAAATGACAAAATACAACTTACTGTTGAATGCATTATGGTGGGAGTAATCATTAATTTCTCATAAAAAGCTATTATATTGTCTAAAAGTTATTTGTGGCATCTCTTAATTTTTTTTCTTTTCTCTTTTGGGATTTATTACTACATTCTTGAATAGTGCCAAACCCAGATAATTTAAAAAATGTCTGGATTTTTTAAAAAATTACCCTTTACGCTTATGACTACGTCAAAGGAACGGTTAAAGGTGTTTTTTTTAACATATAATATAAATAAAATAAAAATTAATAAAAAACATTTTTAAAAACAGCTTTTATTTAAATGCTCTAAAAAAAAGAAAATAAACTTTAAATTAAATCAAACCCATCAATTTATTACATTATACAATTTATATGATATAAAAGCTTGTCGCGAGAGTTTAATATTGTATTCTTGTTTATTCACACAGGCAAATCTCTCGACAAGCTTTTATATCATATAAATTGTATAATGTAATAAATTGATGGGTTTGAGTTAATTTAATTTTTCAGAGCATCTAAATAAAAGCTTGTTTTTAAAAATGTTTTTTTGTTATTAATTTATTTTTTATTTTTTAGTTTTTTTCGTATTCTTTTCGTATTCTTCTCAGCAAACCCTTTCATTTGATACCCATATTATGATGGTAGATAAGAAAATTTTGTCTGCCATCTTGGGGCGTCCGCCATATTGAATTTAGAATGACGTCACTTAGCTAAACATGCATTGTCATCCAAACTAAACGTGTATGCAAAATTTCAGCTCAATCGGTTGGGGATAACTATTTTAAAATTCAGTTGCTAGATTTGACCTAAACAAACAAACAAACTGACGTACATACATTGCAAGTTAAATAAAAGCTTGTAAAAATTAAAATAATGATATTTCACAGACGTTTCGGAAACTCTATTTCCTTTTCAATGCTAAGCTTTTTTATTTGTATAATTAGTGAAATTACACAATCCTCATCAGATATTCACGTTGCTAAGTTCTTTTTTTTTACTATCGGTAACGAGATCGGTAACCATGTTGTACAACAATCTACAGAATAGTTTGATACGCATTTATCTTCATTTAGTAAAATTATTGCCGATTCTTTAATTTTTCTCTTTCTACTGTACGTCTTTTTTGTTAAAATTTTTGCCCCATCTCAATAATTTACTCTATGTCCGTTTTCGAAACCGTGTCCACAAATTTTGTATTTTTCGATTTCATTATTGCCTAATATAATTTTTGTGTTCGTCCAATTTTAATTGATGGGTCTGGATGACTCATCAACATAATATTTATCACACTCACAACATGGAATACTTTATAGTGATTTCCATCACAAGTCCGGTAGGTGACAGTCGAGTAGATAATAATATACATATCTCTAAACTAAACTTGAACAACACCTAACGGATGTGTATTGAATATTTTATTCCATCTCCTCATTTATTGTATATGTATTTATATAATTTGTTGAAACTTATTTATTTTCTTATATCATTTGACATAATATAATATGACACTATTTTTTAATTTAAGTTTAATTTTTGTATATCAAATAACTGTCAAAAAATAGAATAGTTTGTGATTGGTTCGTAATAAGGTTCCGGTTCATTTACAGGCCCTAGTACCATAATACCTCACTTCCTGGTCGCATGTAGGTACTGTAATGTTGTACTTTCTGGATGGGATGAAATAAATACAGATTTATGAATTTTGATCACCATTTTTTGTTTTTGTTAGTATATGTCTTAAACTCGGTCTTAAAGTATTGGTAGTTTGAAATGCCGTTCAAACATTAAAAGTATCATCGATACTACGTAGTTGTGCAGGTAATAATAATAATAATAATAATTTATTAACCACTTAAGATACACAAATTGTACATGTGGCAGGACTGGCAAACATACATAGTAAATACAAATATAACAAGTATAACAAACATAATATAACTCTTCTTCTATAACTCTACATACGGTATGAACGCTAATGTTGTGTATTGACGTTCGGATACTTTTGTTGAAAATATAGCTAATAATCAGCGTCAATAAGTAACCGAACGTCAATACACAACATTAGCTCAGGAAAACCACCGAACTTGTGTGTTTTTTGTTTTTTAATGGAATACCCTGTATGCGTTTATATTTTTGAAATCTACGCATTACCCCAATTCCGGCGACATAGGTACCTATAATATGTATCGTATGTTTGCTCCAATATTTTACACAATAGGCCATAAAATATCAATGTTTGCAAAATCAAAAGAAAATCAAGGTTGCCTTGCCACGAAAATTTAATATTTTTCTACAACCTCGTTTTATTATTTTTTTTAAATCGAAATGGTGTATTATTCTTATTAAAAAAAATTATATTGATTGTTATTTGTAACACCATTTCATAAAATATGTTTTCTAAAAAAAAGATGTTTTCATCATATATTTTTAATCAATATAATTTTTAAGGCAACCCTGATTTTCTTCATATTTTGCATAATTTGTATTACAAGAGGGTGTATTGTGCAAAAAGTTAGAGCAAACATACAATTTATCACCGGTATCAGGATAATGCGTAGATTTCAAAAATATAAAAAAATACAGGTTATTCCATTTAAAAAACACAATTTAGGTTTGTATCGTCAAAACGCCCTGTATAATTGTTTTTGCGATAAGTATGCTGAGATCACACAAAAATTTCATACAACTTTTGTATTTACCATTTTTTTTTCAAAGTAGAAAAATAAAAAAGTTATAGAGGTGAATCAATCTTTCGATAATATCTCTGTACAACTGTACATCATATTTGTCAATTTTCTCTTATTGGCGTGACATTTTTAAAAGAAACAAATTTATACTCCCATTCCTACATTATAAGTTATAACACCAGTAAATCCTGTATATTTTTTTTTACTTGGCTACGGAATTATCTATGCATTAAACAACCACTGATGCTAATTAGAAGAAAAATAAAAGCTACTCAATTCGAGGTGTAATCATTCGAAAATGTATGCATGCAACAGTGTGTTGCTTTACTAACGTGGTGTGTATTGATTAGAGGATGAGGTCACGTACGCCACTGAATGGCAGGGCGGGCGGGTCTTTGTCTACCAAAGGCGACCTGCTGTCGTCTAGACCGGCTGGCCGGACGGATGATGACTGCGTTGAGTACACTCATCTCGCTCATCACCAAAACGCATTAATACACAAATAATAATATATTCAATTCACACTTTACACTTTATTTAAATTGGGATAGGCTTTGGAAAATCTGATTTCTGTTGGTATGAATGAGTCGAATGACAGTTTTAATTACTGCATGCGGTTATGTTGAAAAGTAAAAAATATAACCACATATTCAAATTATTATAAAGACGTCGAATCATCTTGTGCAATCTTGTCATTTACTGTTCGAAAATGTACCCTAAATGAAACACATCAATTATTGACTATTATTAATTCAATCATTTAAAATTTTTGTTGGAACTTAAAATTGTGTAGTAAAAGATGCAGACTTCTCAAAATTTATGAAAAAAATGTCATTTTTGTATAGTAAAAGGGTTCGGTAGCCGAGTAGTACATTGATAGATAGTAATGGATTGCGAAAATTGACGGTTCGAATCCATCCTGAAGCAAATAAAAAATTTATTTGTGATTTGCTTCTGAGTTAATGGAAAAGGAAATTGTCGATGTCCTAGATAATAAACTAATGCCTCGTCGCTCTTAACACAAAATCCTAGGATTTTCCGGGAGTTACTTTTGTAACTTGAGTTGAAAGGCAGTTTAGGAAACATTTTTTTTCGAGTTGTTTTTAAGTACTCAATATGGAATATTGACACCTGAATTGTTCTCTATAATTCGCAAACTATTACATATATACTATTTTGTAATATGTACTTAATTGCTTTTTTAACTACATATTTACGACGCTATTACCGACGTAACCACCCAACTTCTGCAGTTATATAAAAATGACTGCGATTGTTCGACTTGTATCCTAACCACTCATACTGCACGTCTAAAATCTAGTATTATCGAATGTCGAAACGTCAAGTTTACAATTTTATGAAAACTCGATTTAATTAAATTAATTAATAATCCCTCGAGGAAACCCAAATAAATGTAAAGATATTAATACGGGGTTTGGTCGATAGAAGGAGCATATTACGCATTAGGTTGAAATAGTTTAGTTTCTCTTCACTTAAAAATTACAAAATGATTTGTTTTCAAAATTACACCATTCATTGTTGTGTACAAACAACATCGTTGATTTAACAAAAATTAATTATAGTTGTCATTTTCAGATACACATCATCCAATTTCATTATCAAATATAGAAAATTGAAATTTGAGATCAGATTAAACCAAAAAGTTATCTAGGGACCATAAGCCAGAACTTGAATCATACAGGAGGTATTACATAGCATAGAAGTGTGGCGGTAAATCCCAAATAAGAACAGAAAGAAAATACAGAAAGATGCCCACAAATAACTTTTAGACAATACATAGCATATCTCTGAAATTGAATTATTGAGGTGGCACCATTTGTAGCATAATACTAAAATAGTTTTATTTTGGTATTTTCCTGTCTAGGGAATAAATATGACAGATCAGTAGTATCCTCGGTAGTATCAATAAGATTCATATTACACTAATCCTTAAAGTCAAAGACATCAATCAAGCCCACAGTAATACAGAAAGTTTAGTGTTGAAATCATTGAATGTATGGCAAAGTATTTTCACAATATTTCATAAAGGGTTAATACAGTTATTTTAGGAATTATTTTGCGAAAAAGAAAAAACACGTTACGTTTTGTATGCGACTCTTTTTTTTATTAGTTTTTCGTTTAATATTGATTACTTTGTAGAGTAAGTAGCAGCAAAGATAAATTTATAGTAAATAATTGAAGATCCCTGCTATTAACTTCTATAAATTTTATTTCTACGGTGGCCAATTATTTATAAAATTGATCGCTTGCATAGGAATATGCCCCCTCTATTCACCACGTACTTGATTTAGTAGTGACGGCTGCTTGCTCTCTTGTATACAGGGCGGTCCAGATTTTAATACATTAATTTTAAGAGGCGATAGAGAATCGCAAAACTAAGGGACTTTTCTTAATAGACATACCTCGAAAAATGCTCCATAACTTAGATACAGAGTGTTGACGTTTCTTTTAAAAAAAACTTAAAATTTAATATCTAAGGAAAGACAAAAGCTATCTTTTTCAAATTTGGCACACCGTCTTTCTATGTAAATCTGCGTCTACCATTCAAGTCAAAAATACAAACCGAAAGTCATTGGCGTAGATATGGGGGTTACATATCCCCTTTTTAGAAATATGTAGTGTGCCACTGGATATTTTTCAAAAAATTATTAAACTGCTAAATTGCCTATGACATTCTGAGAAAATAATTCTCTTTTCATCTATGTCACCAAAATAAACTGATTTTTTAAAAACATGTTGATATTCGAATTAATTTAAAAATAATTTATAAAATCTAGTATGCTTTGGAAAAATTATTGCAAGCAACATTGTAATCCAGACGCTATTATTAAATTGTACACACGTAAAAAAATTACAGAAAAATCCCAGGTTATTAAAATTCCTATTAAATATTACAAACAATTTATAAAATAAAAATAGTATTATTTGTTTTCTTTAATAAACTAATTGTTTGTAATATTTAATAAGAGTTTAAATAACCTGACATTTTTCTGTAATATTTTACGAGTGTACAATTTAATAATAACGTTTGGATTACAATTATTTTTCCAAAGCATACTAGATTTTATAAATTATTTTTACATTAATTCGAACATCAACATGTTTTTTAAAAAAATCAGTCTATTTTGATGACATAGGTGAAAAGAGAATTATTTTTTCTAACTAATTGTGTAAAAGTCCAATATGGCGGCCGTAAGAAAAAAAAAGTTGACTATCGTTGCTCAAAATCTAGAAGGCTTAGAAAATTTCTATCAACACCATTCAATTGGTAGTGGTCAAAAATATAACCTTGCCAAATTTCGTTAAATTCGCATAAATGATTATAGAAGATATTAATTTTGTTTTGAAATCACGATTTTCAATTTTTTCATAATAAACCGCAAACGAATCAAGATTTCTCGGCAGGAAATTGCAGAGCATAAAATAGCGCAACTTTTGTCTAATTTAACCGATCCTCTATATCTTATAGTTTCTGAGATACCAATGGTGGGCACCGAAAAATTCACCACCGTGTATAAGACTCTTTAAATTCTCTCATAACAAATACCTTTGTATGCTTTGTAAAGGAGGTGTCCACTAAATTAATATCGAATTTGATTTGGCAATAGATCAACTCAGATATGTGAATAAGATCAGATAGATCATTAGAAATGAGAAACCACTAGTTAAAATTAGTTAACCAACCAATTAATTACAATTTTATAGAAGTCAGTATAATATAAAATATACTGATTATGTAATGAACAAAAAACAAAGAAATGCCGTGAATTCTCAGAAAATGCACAAAATTTAACTCAAACAACTCTCGAAACAACTTGATGACTTATGAAAAAACTGAATTTTTATGGGTAAGTGATCTCACTTAAAATTAATACCTAGGGGTTTCAAATGGCGCTCGTTACGATGATGAAACCGAAATTTGAATTAAAAAATCGCTAATACTTTTTTTTGGAAAATCGACTTTTCAAACCCCCTTAAAATCGCACGCTACTGACATGTATCACATATTACTAAGTTCAAGGAATCACCTTATCGATCTTTTCTTACCACCACCAAAGTTTGAAGTTAATCAAGCGTCAATTAACGGGTATACAGGGGCGCTGCGATCTTAAGTAATAAGTGGGTCACACTGTAGTTTGAAATATGTACAAAATTCAGGTACAGTTCTGGAAAGAAGACCCTTTTTACATGGGGAATACTGTCATCTTGAAACTGACGTGAAGTTGGGTTGGGAATAGAACATCCCTGGAACATCACAATTAGTGAAAATCGATGAAAATTTTGAAAAAAGCGATCCATAAACACAACTAAGCTGACAAACCATGAAAGGCTAACGTGGCTAAAATACACAATGCATGAAATGTTAGATATCCACAGTCGTAATTTGATCATTCACTACTCATGATCGACTTCTTTCCGGAAACCAAAATTTCTTACCTATTATAATATTAGTGACTTCTTATTGATATGATTTTAGTGTGTATGTCTTCCAGTCCACAATTAAATCCACGAACTACGGAAATTCGTCCTGTCCATCGTCCATAGCAAGCGAGGTCAGATGACATACGATGACATCAGTTCATAGAATCGTTGATACGACTATGTTTTTAGTCACTGACATTGTCGATGCAGCAGACGATGTTCAGGACGTCAAATGCGATTATCTAATACTGCAGTTGAAAAACATTCACGTTAACTTGAAATATGACGCGCTTGATTTAATCGAATTTAATATTATCCAACACGTGCAATTTATCCACATTGCCACTTTCAAGATTATGAACAAAATTATTAAATATTATTGAGGAATTGTTTGTACAATACTTTCTGTATTTATTTATGACTTGTAATAAAAATAATTGTTTCAGCGTTTCAGCCTCGGTTTCAGCTCCAGTGTAACAGATAACATAGGGAAATTTAATAATCACAGTATACCTATTTATTAATCGAATCTAATATCTATAGAGTTAGTAGTACCAAAGTTTAAAGCTAATCAAGCATCAGTTAACTGGTATACAGGGGTGTTGCGATCGTAAGTGTAGGTCACACTGTAACAAAGTTCGAAAATATCATATTTATACAGGGTGTTCGGGAAATAAGTGTACAAAAAGAAATCACATATTCCCGAGGTCAAAATAAATCGATTGGACCAACCTTACCTCTATACCAAAATGCTTCCTAAGGGAGCTACAGGCCCCTAAATGTGGGCCCCTGAAGACGGTTTTTATTTATTATCTCCGAAACTGTTCAAGTTAAAGTAATGAAATTTTGCGCATCCACTAAACATTCTAAGCCTAACAAAATGAGGTAAATATTATCTCAAAATTTTTACCAAGGGTGGGTTAAGCTGTAGGGGTGGGGGGTAAATATTACCGCAACTTTTTTATTTGTAAATTTTTTTGAGTTTTGACTTCAAATTATGAATTGTCAGAGTTTTTCACAAAGAAAATGCCCTCTTGTGCAACTTCGATCGGAGGCACCGTTTTCGAGATAAATTCATTTTAATATTCAAATGCATGCTCTAAAATGATTAGATAAGTGGACCAATTTTTTCCTTTTATCGTCAAAACAAAATTTAAGAGCCAGATCAAACCAAGATTTTCTTATTTATTTTAACAACTGCTCAAAATGCTTAAATTTTGTTTCGACGTGAAAAGCAAAAAATTAGTCCACTTCCCCCTAATCATTTTAGAGCATGCATTTGAATATTAAAATAAATTTATCTCGAAAACGGTGCCTCCGATCGAAGTTGCACAAGAGGGCATTTTCTTTGTGAAAAACTCTGACAATTCATAATTTGAAGTCAAAACTCAAAAAAATTTACAAATAAAAAAGTTGCGGTAATTTTTACCCCTCACCCCTACAGCTTGACCCACCCTTGGTAAAAATTTTGAGATGATATTTACCCCATTTTTTTAGGCTTAGAATGTTTAGTGGATGTGCAAAATTTCATTACTTTAACTTGAACAGTTTCGGAGATAATAAATAAAAACTTATTTCAGATATACCAATTGTAAGATAAACAAGATCCACCCTGTATATGAATAGTAATTAATTTTATTCACAATCATATATGTAATGCTTCAATTGCCAGTTTATAAAAAGTTGGGAGGCAGCAGTGGCGTAGCTGAAAATCTCGGCCCCCCCCGCAAAATATATGATGAGGGCCCCCATAAAATAATAAATCACCTCCAATTTTGTTAAACAAAAATATTTTGTCACTTTTAATTTCGACGATATTTTCGCGTCAAAAATTCCTAGACTCGGGGGCCCCCAACAGCTGGAGGCCCCCCCCGCATCGCGGGCCCTGCGGGCCCGTCCGCTAAGCCACTGGGAGGCAGGCATTTGTTCACTCTTCTTTTCCAGCTAGCCCAGCTAGCCGGTAAAGTAGCTTTACCGGCTAGTTAAACGTCACTTTTCCGGCAAGTTAAACGTCACATTTTGCGGCAGCAAATTTTCTGGTTGTCTTTTGTGCAGCAGCTTTAAAATTTGGTGAAGTGCACTCTCTAAGTCACAAATGATCAGAATCAAACATTTTGTTGTACAATTTTGAGCGAATTTAACAGAAATTATTGATAATAAATACTTGTGGAAATAACCTAATTTATTTAACAGAAGAACCTTAATGCTCGTTACCTAGCAACGCTCAACTTTTATCACTGCAGCCTACCTACATTTTGCATAATTTCCTAATTCTCATTCACTATCTATTCAATTAAATAAAAAAATTGTATGCTGATATTATGTTATTATACAATGATTGTGAATAAAATAGTATACGTCTCGCTGGTCGTTTTCATTACAGCCTCGTGTTTACATCTGACCTCGGCGCTACGCGCCTCTGTCAGATATCAACCCTCGGCTGTAATGAAGCACCTCCCAGCTCGGTATGTAATGTACTATTGTTTCGTTAATTAGTGGCGTGTGTGAGTCGGAAAAAACGCGAAAATGGTAAATATTTTGAACCGGAATTAAAATACCTTCCCCCCCCCGTTTTCGAGGATGCTGAATACGATGGCGGCGTCAGAATTTCTCTTTGGGGTTGCGCAACCCCTCAAACCGGCCAAAAACCACCCCCGAGAAGGGTTATATGCGATTTATTAGGTTTCCCTGCAGAAGAGAGTACTTTACCCCTGTTTTCGAGGTTGCTGAGCACGGTGGTGGTGTTGGATATCGCGTCCGACCCCTACCAACTCCTCCACCGGCTAATACTCACCCCCGAAAGGGGTGAATTTTTTTTTTCGCAATATCAGCGGCAAATATATGTTCCCCCCCATTTTCGAGGATGCTGAGTGCGATGGCGGCGTTAGAATTTCTCTTTGGGGTTGCGCAATCCCTCAAACCGGCCAAAAACCACCCCCGAGAGGGGTTAAACGCGATTTATTAGGTTTCCCTGCAGAAAAAAGTACTTTACCCCTGTTTTCGAAGTTGCTGAGCATGGTGGTGGTGTTGGATATCGCGTCCGACCCCTACCAACCCTTCCACCGGCTAATACTCACCCCCGAAAGGGGTGAATTTTTTTTTCGCAATATCAGCGGCAAATATATGTTCCCCCCCGTTTTCGAGGATGTTGAGAATGGGAAAAATAATAGTACTTCTCTTCTTGGTTTTAATGGTCTTTCATTCCGGTCCAGCTGAAAAAATATCATGAAATACCGCATTGAATGATTGATACATACTTTTATTTTTATATGTAAATAATTGAGAACATTTATTACGATGCTTGAAAGTACGGTTAAACAAATTGCTACAGTCTCTTCTTTTTTTGATTTGCCGCTGATATTGCGAAAAAAAAATTCACCCCTTTCGGGGGTGAGTATTAACCGGTGGAGGGGTTGGTAGGGGTCGGACGCGATATCCAACACCACCACCATGCTCAACAACCTCGAAAACAGGGGTAAAGTACTTTTTTCTGCAGGGAAACCTAATAAATCGCGTTTAACCCCTTTCGGGGTTGGTTTTTGGCCGGTTTGAGGGGTTGCGCAACCCCAAAGAGAAATTCTGACGCCGCCATCGTGTTCAGCATCCTCGAAAACGGGGTGGGGAAGGTATTTTCATTCCGGTTCAAAATATTTACCATTCGTCCGACTCACACACGCCACTAAATGGGTTCAATATTGCGGTATTGGCGTGCGTATCTCCTTAAATAAGGAGAATGTACGCGCTGAGGTAGGTCACTGCTTAATGTGTGATATTTAATTCTTATTTATAATGAGGTAGATCTTTAGTAGTTCAAAGACCTAAAATTCGTCAAGCTTAAATTTTACCTAGAAATAAATAAAATAACGTTTACACAAACTCGTTATATTTATTTTCTGTTGCCTATAGACATTCTTCTAGGTTGGTGGTACTCATTTTAGGTAAATGCACAAAAAACACTTTGTTTAAAAAAACTGGTCAATGAACACGTTGAACATTTACTCAAAAAAATAACAAATCATTTTGCATTTAATAAATTACTTTACGTTGAATGTAACTGAACCATATATATTGAGAAAACAGGTTTTTTCCCCCGGAAATTCCTAATTAAATACGCTTAACATAACATTTATCCAAAATTATGGGTATTTATGCACTAAATAGAAAAATATAATAATATAATCATATTCACAATAATAATTTGTTTTTTATGTAATGTATAGTTGTATAATCATAAAATGTAATAGAATATTTAAATTAAATGGTATATTAAATATTTATGTACACCGTCTTCAATCTAAGGCGCACCCCTTTTGAACGTCATTTGCACAGTTATTAAAGGAAAATGTTTGTAACGTTATATGCGGACCTACTTATGTAACTTTTTCCAGAGAATTCGAATTTTTTATCAGAAAACCAATTGAAAGTCAAATAAAAAAGTTGCAGATATAAGTTGGAGTTTTTTAAATGGAACACCCTGTATATTTTTACGTGGTTGGATAGAGAATTGAATTTCCTTTAAGAAAACATAATATATGAAATATCTGGCATCAACCGTTTATGAGTTAGAAGTGTTTATAATGTGCATTGTAGATATTTCGTTATGTGCAAAGATTGCCATGATTTGAGATTGAAACAATGGATTTCACATTGTTGTGGGCTATAGTTTGACATTTCTCATCGTAATTGATTATAATATATTTCTATTTGGAATACGACGGTGTGGAAACTTTCTGTGATAATCTCTTAAAGCAGCCGACCTATTCTTGTTGTTTAATAAATAACACTGAAATAAATCTTTTCGCTCTTCTGTAGAATACATTATTTTATACGAAAATACTACGCAGCTAACTTAGCAATAATCAATTACGATGAGAAATGTCAAACTATAACCCACAACAATGTGAAATCCATTGTTTCAATCTCAAATCATGGCAATCTTTGCACATAACGAAATATCTACAATGCACATTATAAACACTTCTAACTCATAAACGGTTGATGCCAGATATTTCATATATTATGTTTTCTTAAAGGAAATTCAATTCTCTATCCAACCACGTAAAAATATACAGGGTGTTCCATTTAAAAAACTCCAACTTATATCTGCAACTTTTTTATTTGACTTTCAATTGTTTTTCTGATAACAAATTCGAATTCTCTGGAAAAAGTTACATAGGTCCGCATATAACGTTACAAACATTTTCCTTTAATAACTGTACAAATGACGTTCAAAAAGGGTGCGCCTTAGATTGAAGACGGTGTACAACAGCTTTTGTGCATTTTAATATTTTTTGATATTATTATGTTGTTATTAGGATTTATCACCATGACTTTTTTTTATTATTTTATATAAAAATAAACATAAAAACAGTATGCCGACGAAGTATATGTAAGTCAGTACGCCACATACAGGGTGATTCACGTTGACTGCCTAATAGAAGTATCTCGAGAAAGAAAAAAGATATCGATTTGAAATTTTGGTTATGGTCCTAAGTGGGTAGGATCTAAAAATTTTTCAAAATGGTGGCATTTCCGGTTATACTGGAAGTTGACCCTAACTTTGTTAATTTAAAAGAGATGTCCCCATTTTCAATTTTTTTTTAGATTCCTCGAAAAATTTAAAGGTCACTTTATTAAAGGTTCCCTATGTCTAAAATGAATATTTTCTGAGATATTAATTTTTTTCCCAAAATATTGACGAAATAATTGTATAATGTAAAAATCAATATCTCAGTAACAATTAATGATAAGACGTTGAATTTTTTATTGAGGTAAGACAAGGTATTGGAGCTATCCATCATGTAATAAAATTGTCAAAATCTCAACTGCAAAAATTCTAAAATTAACGATATCTATCGACCTCATAGAAACAGCAATAAGTAATTTTTTTTTAAATGGAACCATATCTAATTAAATACACCAATCGATAGCGAGAAAAAATGCGCATCTAAACATGTATCATGTTCCTATACCCAAAATGTATGATTCTTTAGATATTTGCGATTTTCTAATTTGATGAAACATAAAACGTATCTTTTTTTCAAACAAAAACTTTAAAGTAATAGGGAATTTAAGAAAAAAATAATCCTGTTTTGTTAATTTAATAATCAGTGTTGCCACCTCTAGCCTCAATACATGCGCGAATTCGATGAGGCATGATTTCGTTTCCCATTCTTCTAAAACTGCTTGAATCGGTCTGTGTTACCAGGGTTATCGACTCGAGCTCTAATCCTTTCAATTATATCCCATAAGTGTTCTATGGGGTTAAGGTCAGGTGAACAACTAGGCCACTGTAAAACAGTCACACCTTCTGTTTCCAAAAAATTTGTGGCGACGCTGCCTGTATGAGGAGGTGCATTATCGTCCATAAATAAAATTTTTTTACCAAAAGCGCCTCTCCAGTTTCTTACTATGGGTCCTAGAATTAAATCAACATACCTAAGACCCGTTAAGTTTTGTCTTATGGGAAGTAAAGGAGTTTTCTCATTCATCATAATTCCACCCCAAAACATTACAGTTCCTCCCAGTGCGTCTAGCCTGTCTCCCACGACCTCTCAAAACTCGAATTCGCCGGTCGTCTGCGAACGAAGGCCAATTCTGGTTTCATCTGAAAATAAGACATTTCGCCAGTCTTCTATAGTCCAGTTTTGATGCTCCAAACACCATTGTAAACGGTCAATTTTATGTTGTCTTGATAGTTCGGGAACGAGCTCGAAGCCCTTTCCTGATCGTTTCGATGGAAACGCTAATACCCGTAACTTGCAAATGTTGCCTTTGAAGGATACAGTCGGATTTCTTCTTGCTATTTGAACTAGAAATCACCACTGTAATAGCAAATTTCATCAACTTGGAATGAACCTACTTGTTATTGTTAGTAAACACATTCATCTCTTTATACGCATATCACTTTTTGTAGGAAAAAAATTGTTTGCCGGGGATACCGTGTGATTCCATATAAGTTTGGTTGTGTGTATTCACCTGGGAGACGTAAAGTCTGACCATAAACAGGGTCAGCAGAAATCATCTTTAAGGCATAGCTCGTAAATCGTAAACCTTATAAAATAATCGGAAGTTCATCGTAGCAATGAACGAACAGTATGCCGACGAAGTACCTCTACAGTGCGCGCCAGCCGACTAGGAACATGGGACCTCGAAATGAATGGGCAAACGCACCTCGATCGAGCCTCGTCCTTTGTACCGTTGTGCGTTCAATCCGATTCTCACCCGTAACGAGGACACTTTTGATCGAGAGCGGCTGCCCGTTCATTTCCCTTCCCGTGTTCCTAGTCGGGTGGCGCGCACTGTATATGTAAGTGAGTATGCCACATAATGTAATGTCCACATATTTGTGTACGTATATCCTCTTATCCTCGCTTTTATCTTGATTGCGTAGTCTCGTTTACATCATCAGGAACACATATTACTATTATAGGTCTTATTGTATTCATAGGTATTTGGTATTTGACAATGCCGTTTCCGATCATTTTCGGCATCATTTTCTTATTGTAACACTAAATTAGTTTCTTGTTACTATTAGTTCTTATTTCTATCGATTTATCTACCTTATAAATAAAATACTGGTATAGTGATCTACTCACGGCCCTTTTGTGTCTACAGGAACCCCTGGAAAAAGTTTTAGCATTAGAGACATGTGTATGTGTATAAACTTCTAAAATCTATATTTAGGTTTTTATTTTCAACCCAAAGACGACTCTGTTCAGCACAACGTACAATTTTAGTCGTTTTATATCAGTTGCTAAATTAAATTTACTCGTAGCTTTGCGCTATAATTCTAAAAATCCAACTTTGAGGTCTGATGAACTTAACACGTAGCCGTCTAAATTTGGAATAATTTTTTTGCCAAATTTCAAATGCGTAGGTACAAGTATGTGTAGCAGGTAAAAATAACTAGCAGACGTTCCGACGAATTTTACAAAGGGGATTAATGCTGTTGTGAATGTAACCTTGAAAGTTGTGGGAATCAGTTTGAGGCGTTTCCTGGTGTTTTTACGTTTTTAATTTTAAGATTAAGAGTTTAATAAAAGAAACGTATAAACAGACGGATAATAAAAAAGGATTGTACTTTCCTTGTGTTATTAACTTATTAACTTAGTAGTAATATGTATATTTAATTATTTTCCATGAATTTGTATACAGTACCCCACAAAATTTTATGTTCAACTTGGAAACAAAGATGGGTTTATAGTACGAAAAGCGTAAATTAAAAAGAGAAAACAAACGGTGAATGTGTAACGCCCACACGGAGAGTGACAGCGGTAAAGACCGCAAATTAAAACACCTAAAAACTTGGGCAAAAACGCCGCCAAACGAATTTAATAGACAATGCTGGGTCATATGCTATGTCAATGAAAGCATCAGTAAATATCGTTTTATGTATGCCGGTTACTCATGTGGTCGACTTGAATACATACGGTAAGTGATAAAGTCGGTTTCATCTTTCTAAGACTTATAAAAACAGACGGCCCGGCCCGTTTGAGGTTTTTATCGACATCAAACAAAGCCGCCGTTTTTGAGTGTCTTAGAAAGATGAAACAGACTTTACCCTATTAAATTCGTTTGACGGCGTTTTTTTGCCCAAGTTTCAATTTGAAATAGAATGGAGAGAGAGGCGTGTCTCTAGTGCTCTAGTATCTGTCTTTATTTTATACTCATTACTGATATTCTCTGTTCTTGTTTTCAAGTTGAACATACAATTTTGTGGGGTACTGTATGTATGTATAATCTGCGGGAAAAACACGCTTCTTTAATTAAGAAAACTATCGAGTGACAAATTACACGCTCATGCATCAAATCCAACGTCTATTTTCTATAAGATTCATAATAATAAATAAAATCCCACATGGGCCTACTATGTCTTTCAGTTTTTCATATTTCCAGCGTCATTTTTTAAACAAATGCCTACGCTTGTGACAAATTAGAATTTTATGTTAAGTATAAGTGACCTTTTATGCTCCAAATTTTAAAAGTATTTTTCATAATAACAGTTATTTCGTAGGCAAGACTTTCATGGGCACTCGGTATACATTAGCGATAGATTTGCATACCTTTGACTAAAATGCTATTGCATTGTTTAACTTGAACGTAGTGATGAAACGATTGCTACTTTTATAAATACGATTAAGAATATCCTTTTGATATTCGTTCTATTACGAATACGATTACGATTATTTAATGGTTATGGTATTCAACAAAACAAAAACAAAAAAAAAATATTAAAATAATAATGTCTGATTGGTCGAGATAGTAGCGTACCTGCCTCTCACCCAAAAGTTCCGGGTTCTATTCCCGGTCGTGACAATGGAAAATACTGTGAGAGGGATTTTTCCATTATAAACGGATATTGGATGTGTGTCCCTTGTCTTTAAATGTATAGCCCCCTCCCGCACAAGGCTCTTCTAGAGCCTTCTGGGATAAAGGGGGTCGTAATTACATGCGGTGTTGTTTAAAAAAAGTACTACGTGAAATGTAAAACAACAAAACTGGTACTTAGTTAAGTAGTAAGTTTACCAAATAAACTTAATGAAATATCAATATCATAAACAAAGAATAAACGATAAAAATATTAAGTATATAAAATAAAATAATGCCATTACTATCTACTCTCTAACTAATGAATTGTAAACTTTGAACAGAGTTGTCGCATCCCTGTATTTCGTGTGAGCCTGCATAAACTTGCATAGACAAGTCAACGATTAATCGTACCAATAATCGGCCGAGAAAACGTCGATAATCGCCGATTACGATTAATCGGAATCGTACCGTTGCATCTCTATTTGATAGTTCAAAGAAAAGTTAGTTTAAGAAAGAAATGTAAGTATAATGAAAATAAAACAAATAAGTATCCTTATGTTTATTGAATAATGTCCATCAAAACGATTGCTGTAAATGTTCATTCTGCAGGCAAAAACGTTTATTCAAGTTTTTGAGATTGCACTATCATCCAGTTTCTTCAGAAATTGCATGTAGCAATTTTATTCTTCGATTTGCGATTTTGAAATGAGACAACAGCGATATTGGGGTAGCCAAAACTTTCGATCTAGTCTATCGTCGTAGAAAATGAATTGAGGTGCAGTGAGTTGTAGATTTGTCCTATTAGAAAATATCCTCGAATGATCTCATTGTCGTGTAATTGCTGAATGAACAGAAAAAATTACGCTTTAATTAACGAATGTGAAGTAAATTTCATCGATAATATTTAAATGTTGAGTAAGAGAACACGCTCCATGAATTTCTCGTAACATATAGCCGGGCATACACACGTAGGTTTATCTGTGAACTTTGCCCGTCACAGTCAAAGTTAAGTTGTTTACCTCTCGGTATAAGAAACTCGACTGAAGAACCAGTCCTAAGGTTTCCATCTATTATACTAGAGATTTAGAAAATTATTACTAGGTACTCAAGTCCCACTTTCAACAAAAAGTTCTTAATTTCATGATTTTTGACAACCCCTGCATGAGAACGCTTCTTTAAATATTGCAGCAAAATGGCCGATTCCCATCTAAGCAGTACCGAGCAGAGCGTCGCGGCGCGGCGCAGCGCCGAGCATGAGCAGCATTTTCTTAGCTATTCCCATCTTAAGCAGCATTTGGAAGCGACAGCGCCGGCAGCGGTAAGCAAAGCAGCAGATCGCAGTGTTTGAGCGACAATGGAGCATTCTACATCGTCGTGTTCCGTAATATTTATTCTTTTTATTTTAAAAATATTTCTTTGATTTTTTAAATGGCAACCTCCAATTTTATTTGCACTTTCGAATTCCTTGTAAAATTCTAAACATTTTTTATGTTTGCCCTTTACCTGAAATCGTTTCTGAGTTGTTTATATGTAAAATTAAATTTTTTTGAAATCGAAAATATTTTTAATGGTAAATGTTTTATTTTTAGGTTATCAACAAATTTTATCCGCATCCGTACCTAATCGTTTTATAAATGCAAACTGTTCATACAACATGCAAGTCGCTGCTTGCTTTTGCTGCCACTAGATCCCCACTTGTCCGTCAGCACGCAGGGCGGCGTGTCGCAAAGCAGCAGTGTCGCGAGCCAATGCTCCCCGAAGAATTAAAAATTTGCTGCTACACGTCGCGTCGCTCTGCGCTGCGCCGCTCTGCTTAGATGGGAACGGTATCATTTAAATGTAGGCAAACAATTGTAAGCAGCATGTCGCCGCGCTGCGCCGCGCCGCGCCGCTCAGATGGGAATCGGCCTTTGTACTGAACGACGCCGCGCGACATAACATAAAAAATGCTCACAGAACAATTCCAAAGTTGCCGCGCGACGAAGCGGCGCATCGAAGCCTGTAGTCTAGCGCAAGTGAAAACGTACTCATTTAAAACAATGCGATCATTACCTAGCGGCAACTTGCAGCGCACCGTCGCGCCGCGTACCCTAGCTGATTGTAGCGTAAGCGAGAATCAAACTTTTTAATCTGCAGCTCAACCAACGTTCGTCTGCAATTCCTCATTGGAAACAATATATTTCAATAACGCACGTCTAAGCGCATAATTTGCATCGCATTGGAATTTACGCCCGTGTGCACCGTCACTTCAGTATGTCCACAAAATCGTTTTACGAATCGTTCGCTCGTTCACCGCCCGCTTGACGCCCGCCCGCTCTTCAGTCTTCAGTCTGACCGGGACACGAGCGTTAAATTAACGCACGTTTATTTTAACGCTCGTCTGTCCCGAACCTTTCCGCTATTCATTGCATTTCAATCCATACAATGCTGAAACACGCGTTAGCAACACACGTTTAGACGCACGTTAAATCAACACTCGTGTGTCCCATAGGTCTTTTTTGTCGCGGGTAGGAACTGTCACGATAAAATGGGGGGTCGGCAATGAAAATAGTTTGTGCACCACTGCTCTAAATTATTGGCAAAAAGCGTTTCTATTTTCTAACGTTTCGGTTTTAATAACCATCTTCAGAGAAATTGTGTGTAAGATATAATCTAATTTAATATATCACACAATTTCTCTGAATATGGTTCTTAAAACCGAAACGTTAGAAGATAAAAATAGTTTTTTATTTCAATATATGACCGAAAACCGAAGAAGCTACAAATCGAATTTAATAATATAAAATTTAAGATTTTGTCGTTCATCGATAGTGACTTTTCGTTATCTCGTTTCGCATTGAACATTTGAACAACAGAAATAAGTCAAATTTGACCACGCATTTGATAAGAGTAAGAGTACTTATTATTTAGATAGTATAATCGTCTTTGGTATAAGGTACATACCTAGTCCCTAGTCCTATTACAAATATTAATTAATTGGGTACATCTGTATTCTAGAGACTAATAACTAATGCAGTATGGTCCGCAAAAATTAAAATATTATGCAAATTAACAACTGAAATACCTGTAAACTCGAATAAAATCTGTAAGAAGTTTCTACTTGTAATACGCCATAATAAACCAACCATTTGGAGTTGCACTTGTAAAATTCAATTGAATATGGTAATGAATAGACCTCCCCAAGATTTATAACAAATGTTGTACAGGTATAAAAATAGTGTTCTGTACTGTATTACGGGTCCCTCGAAGGCAGGTAGAAGTAAATCTTAAACGATTAAGTAGAACACCTGCTTTTCTGCCCGCAGCTTTCACCCAAAATTTCGGAGACCATATTAATCAGAAACTGTTTTTACAACAAATCAGTCAGTGCTTATCTGTTTCACGCACTTTCGTTGTATAATTACCGTTATATTCGACGGTTAATTAATTGTTCTTAAATCGAAAATACTATGTAATTAATTCTTTATAGAAGTATTATGATGGCCCGTTTTTGCGTTAGGTGTTGCGTACCCGAGTTCTAAATATCTAATAAATCAAATACTACTCTGTCTCACCAACAGATGCAAATAGACTCCGCCCCAAAATTGCCCGCTAAATTTGAATGGAATTTCTCAATTGGTCGTATTTATAGAACCCGAATTACAACAACCGCTAGATTTAACTGACAAAGGCCAGCTCGGTTTTACACAATAGACCAGTTAGAACGTATAAACGCTAAACTTTCTTATACGAGTTGTAATAGAACTTTGTGAAAATAAAGAAAAAATAGGTAGGTATGTGTTGTTTTATTTATTTGGACAAGCTAAAATTTATATGTAGTTAAGTTCTCGCCTTCTAGCAAATGATAGGGTTTTTAAAGATTTTTATCAATATAAATAAAACAAGATGTAGGTATATAGTTGGTATAGTTTTTATTGCACTACTATTCGTAAAAAGAACCGAAAGTAATCTTACGCCAGATATTAATATAAATAAACATGTACATTTCATCGTGTAAAACTGACTATTGCTTACACCGTTCTGCACTACTATAAAATTAATGGGGCGGAGTCTATTTGCATTTGTTGGTGGGACATATTATAAAAATAGTATTTGCGCCACTCTCCTAATTTGTATTTTCTTATCTTCTACAACGTGTGTAATACTGTAATGCATACGTACCATAGGTAATGTACACACTTTCACAAAGGTGCGAACATAAGATGAAAAAATTGACTAACGGACGCTCAAGAGACTTGTCAAACGTCAAAAATTTCAAGGTTGAATGTAGCGAGTAAACACAGAGCAGAGCACGGACTAGAATTACATAGCGTTGCAAATTTCAATGCAAACCAACGCCAACGACGTGCATGTGGCGTTGGCTGTGAAGTTGAAAAGGCTTGGACGGCACTTGTCCACACCAATATTTAGATTTGGAAAAGAAACAGCGGCCTATACGTTGTTAGATGACAACACCGTTTAAAAATATAAGTTGTACTGTGACAAGCATTTATTAGAGGAACATTTTAAAAGAAAAGGAAAGAAATAATTTGTAGGATGATTCCACACATTTGTAATAGGTACATTACTTCTTCTCGTGAAACAAAAAATTGAAAAACAATACGTTTGGATCCTGCACCTAAAGAGAAGCTTGCTCTGACCCTTCATTTCTTGCCTACAAAGGCGCAAGCGTCAAGGGGCCGAGATTTTAGTATTGTATTTTTTTGGCAATAGCTTCAGGATTGTTATCAATTTTTAGTGCTACGGGAAGGTATTGTAATTCGGTTGTAGATAATTCTGTAGTTATTGGCAAAAAAATTCAACACTAAAATCTCGGCCCCTTGACAGTTGCGCCTATTTATATTATTTGTTTACTCAATGGTCGCGCGTACACACCGATTCCAACACTTCCGAATCTGTACCACATGTGCCTTGGTTATCGTTGGAATCTCGATCTGTACGCGGCTTTATAGATGTATTTTCGAACAATCAAAATATGCATAATAATATAGAGTAACCGGCAGCCAAGACACATACGAACTTATGGCTAACTAGACTTTCATATTCACGGGTGCGACAGATTGAGTGTACGCAAAAATTATTATATTGGGACGCGAGCCGTGGAGTCACTAAAATCTCGGTGCAAGCCGGTTACCCATTTATTCGCTCTAAACCCAACCATTGATTAAGGAATGAACAAGATACGCGACGCAAATGGTAAAGTGCGAGGCCAATTCTGGCTGCGAGATTCTCAGTAAATTGCTGGCATTCCTGTGATTCACGTGGTATGCATTTGATAAACCTGGGTCGTGTCTGGTTTTATATCATTTTTAATCAAGTAGTATAGTTTATCCAAAATCATTTTAAACACTTCAGTTTGAAGCGTTTTTATATATCAAAAGAGCCAACGTTTGATCTGTACCACCTTCAAAAGTACCGACTATGTTCAAGGCGGTGCAGATCAAACATCGGTATTTAAACTGATTTTGGGATAAACTATAATAAAAATTTAATGTTCAGATTAATTTTATTTTAAAATTATTCACGTAGTATGTTCTCTCTGCCAGCTATTTCTCAACGTTTGTTTGTTACCCGTCACATAATTTTCAACTAAAATCAATCTGAACAATATAATTTGTATTATCACTAGATTATAAATTATATAAATCCAGACACTACACAGTTTTATCAAAAGCATACTACGTGAATCACAAGAGTGCCAGCAACTTACTGAGAATCTCACCACCAAAATTGGCCTCGGGCTTTTTTACCATTTGCGTCGCGTATCTTGTTCATTCTTTAATTAATGACCCAACCAACGTAGTTGGCTGCCGGTTAATGTAGATTTGTCTCTATTTATGCCCTATATTTAAAAAATACTGTACTTATTTAAAAAACACCAATAGAACGTATCATTCCCAATAAAAATTCTAATAACATTTTTCATTTTACTTATGAAAAAGAATTAAAAAATAGCCAAAAAAGGAAGGAGGTATATGTTTGAGAAACTAGGTCTTATAAAATCATCTTTCCGATTTTGCCCGTTTTGATATAATTCAAAATAAATTAAATACATTGTCTGTAAATAGGGAATAAAGGAATGCGACTCTCTTAAAACTACCGGCACAAATTTTAAAATGAAGAAGAAATGAAAAGAAACCAGAAATAAATTCAATTTATTTTCTTCAACGGCGAATTGTTATTATTTTGATAAAACATACAAACATTTTTTCTCATTTACAAAAAGATCTCGAATAAGAGTTCGATACTCAAAATAATTTTGTCGCATTTTGGGTGTCAACCCTGCAGTTGCAAACTATAGAAAATTGTGGAGTCTTCTAAAGGTTACCGAGATTCTTCTAGAAACCACGTCTATAGGTATATAAAGGCCAGAACAAACCCCTCCAGTCAGTTTAATATTAGACAGTGAAGTGAACAGAACTGATAATGGGACAGTAATTAGTAGTGAATATTAGTGTTAATAGTAGTAATTAGTTACACTTGGAGTAGTTTTCCACACACACCAAAACACTTTTGCACACACTCGACGCGCGTTTCGCCAACCAAGTTGGCATCATCGGGAGATGATTAAAAGTTTTAATCATCTCCCGATGATGCCAACTTGGTTGGCGAAACGCGCGTCGAGTGTGTGCAAAAGTGTTTTGGTGTGTGTGGAAAACTACTCAAGTGTAAGTTCTACACCAAAGGTTCCAACCCCTCTTCAGGAGTAGTAATTAGTGTCATTAATTGTAATTGTGATTAATTGTTGTAATTAATTAGTAAGTTAATAAAGTAGTGGTTTAGTGTAAAATTTGTTGTAATTATTGAATCCACGCTTGGAGTTGTTTACTAGGAGGTGTAAACACGTAACACGTAACAATATTTTTGCAGCAAGAAAACCGAGAAGAAAACCCTATTTACTTGGGTACTATGTCCCCAATTAATTATACCATATTTTATGCATGAATGAAAAGTGGCATAATAAAGAGTAATTAAAATATCGGTACTATAATGATTCGACAAAAATTTTAACCGGTAACAGTTGCTTCTTAGTTTTCCACAAATCGTCTCTATGTGCGGATTCCACTCCACTGTAAATGCATATCAAGGGTGATGCCCAACATTTGTAGTTGCTTTAGGAGATATTCGAGTATTTCCAGAAAAAACTAAAGGATTTGGGTTTCTTTTTAAACTAAATAACATTCATAAAATAGATTTGGCATGCAAACAATTGACGAGAAGAGAGAGTAAATCACTAAGAGATTCTCGCTATTTGCTATTCTGTAATGACTAATCTAACCATATTAAAATGTTAAATACGGTCATTTTTTTTATTGTATTGAAAGAAACTAATTATTTTAAAATACGATAAAACACAATTTTTTAACTAAAAAGGTATTCAAATCGTTCTCTTGTCTGTGTTAACTACTAGGCCTGTAGAATTAGTCGATGTGAACGGGAATCTGTAACTAATTCGTTTCAGATAGCCGTAGGTAAAAACAGGTGTATTTAGTTATAAGGAATATACCTCTGCGATTCCTCCCAAATCAAATAAACAGAACATTGTTTATAAGTCACTTTTATGTGAAAAAATCATGAAATTTGGAGTTTTTTAAAAATTGCTGTAAGACTGCAGTAGATTAATTTTTTTGAATGTTTCTGTTTACTAGGTAATTCCAAACCGGTTAATTTAAGCCCCGGTTGATTTCATTTCATTGATTATTTATTTAAATAATTGGCGAAAACCATCGAAATTTTCGAATATTTCAAGCATTTTTTACTCTGAAAGGAAAAATGCAGACTCTTGAAACTTTGGTGGAATATGTGTCTCATTACCATCAACTTACAAAAAAAATTTCGTTTCAAAATGTTTATTAGTTTTCGAGAAATTCTATTTGTTTATTAAAAACGTCCCAAATGTTTAATGAAAAATTGACCTATTAACGTTATCAAAAATAATTCAACCACAGCTCATTTTTTTCGTCAAGACGTCAATTTTACAAATCTGTTATGGGCGTATCGATTTTCAATAATTTTGACCGTCAAAATGGCGTTAACAACATTGCTACTTTTCGGAGCAGCGTTTTTTGCAAATAACTTTACAACAAATGAACGTATCTGCACAAATCTTTCATATTTGAGTTGCTGGTATTTTTCTACAAATTTATAAAAAAAAATTGTTGCTCTGGGACATGTAGGAGCCGAGATAATTTTTTAAATTGTTTAATGCGCCAAACGTTTATTTATTAATATTTATGGCCAAAATTGAAACTGGTTGTTAATAAGATCTTGAATTTTGTGAATTCATCAAGTCCTATTGAAAACGGGCCCTTTTTGAGGTCAAAATATAATTTTTAATAATTAGTGATTTTAGAGCGTCTTCAATTTGTTTGGCTCAAGGGACAGGTGAATTTTTTATCAAACGATTTTCAAATTGGGGTAGCGAGAAAAATTCGTCATATCTCCGTTATTTTCCGGCCAATTTCGACGTTTTTTTTTTTAATTTGGGGTAGCTCACGAAAATAATAACAATGGGCACATTTGCAATATCCAAATAATAAACAAATAATTGTTATAAACAATTTTTTTTTTTTTTATTTTTCCTTTTTTGGGCTTATGCAACTTATAATGTGCTAATGTATTAAATATAAATTTATAAAGATTATATAATGGTAACAATGTATGCACAAACTATTTCTCCATCAAACAATATACGATGTTATAGCAATTTGAAAATCGTTTGATAAAAAATTCACCTGTCCCTTGAGCCAAACAAATTGAAGACGCTCTAAAATCACTAATATTAAAAATTATATTTTGACCTCAAAAAGGGCCCGTTTTCAATAGGACTTGATGAATTCACAAAATTCAAGATCTTATTAACAACCAGTTTCAATTTTGGCCATAAATATTAATAAATAAACGTTTGGCGCATTAAACAATTTAAAAAATTATCTCGGCTCCTACATATCCCAGAGCAACATTTTTTTTTAATAAATTTGTAGAAAAATACCAGCAACTCAAATATGAAAGATTTGTGCAGATACGTTCATTTGTTGTAAAGTTATTTGCAAAAAACGCTGCTCCGAAAAGTAGCAATGTTATTAACGCCATTTTGACGGTCAAAATTATTGAAAATCGATACGCCCATAACAGATTCGTAAAATTGACGTCTTGACGAAAAAAATGAGCGTGGTTGAATTATTTTTGATAACGTTAATAGGTCAATTTTTCATTAAACATTTCGGACGTTTTTAATAAACAAATAGAATTTCTCGAAAACTAATAAACATTTTGAAACGAAATTTTTTTTGTAAGTTGAGGGTAATGAGACACATATTCCACCAAAGTTTCAAGAGTCTAGCATTTTTCCTTTCAGAGTAAAAAATGCTTGAAATTTTCGAAAATTTCGATGGTTTTCGGCAATTATTTAAATAAATAATCAATGAAATGAAATCAACCGGGGCTTAAATTAACCGGTTTGTAATTACCTAGTAAACAGAAACATTCAAAAAAATTAATCCACTGCAGTCTTACTGCAATTTTTAAAAAACTCCAAATTTCATGATTTTTTCACATAAAAGTGACTTATAAACAATGTTCTGTTTATTTGATTTGGGAGGAATCGCAGAGGTATATTCCTTATAACTAAATACACCTGTTTTTACCTACGGCTATCTGAAACGAATTAGTTACACCGTTTTTTCTATTTCTGCAGGCCTATACGAGGTTACACAATAACCCAAAAGATTATAAAATCCCATTCTTACATTGTTGAGGCCAACTGTATTTTATGATTACCCTATGTCAGAGAAGAAACTTCGTACACATTGTGGGATAAATAGAACTATCCCATAGTAAAATCCAATGTAACTAAGGAAATTCTCGAAACTGTATGTAGATCTTGATTATCGTTTTACTTTAGACCTTATGCTAAAACATAATACAGAACCAAGAAACTGTATTCTGACAAGCCTTAAAAACACATTTTATAAATCATGACTAAAATTTGATTTTATATTTTGTAGAAGTTTTCCTGAAGGCATTTTTCTCCAAAAAATATATTTATTATTTTTATTTCTGATTAGCCTTTTTATATTGATTGGTTGGGGAGCTGGAAGTGACTTGCCCAAACTTCCTGACCGCAAAATTTCGTTATTGATAAATTTATGCCCCCAAACATTTTTAAAAATAAAAATGAACTTGTTTGTGTTTAATTTCGATAAACTGTTCTATATTCTATACACACCTCAGATTTCCCACCTACATCGGGACTCCCACTATATAATGTGAATGTTCCTTTCAGGTGCATGATGCACCAGAATAGAGAAGGGGCATATATCACTTTCGTGTAAAAGAGTGAGATAGGCATATTGATTGAGCTGCATAGAGTAGCTCTTTTGTCTAAAAGGAACGCAGTAAATAAAAGGTCATTATAAAAAAAAGTAAGTCAGAGAAATTATTCCCCATGCTAAATTTATCTGTCTTTGAGATGCCATATGAAAATAGATTACACGCGGAGTTTTACACATACACACACGAGGCTTCGAACTTTACGAGGCCATTTAAATATAATACGAGTTTATTATATTTTAAAATTAAGATAAAACGTATAGTTGACAAACAGGATGACCAATATTTAGTATACATAGAGTAAGAATAATTTAGGATTTACGCACCACAGCTACTAAAAGCAGATCCCGCTGGTTTTTAGTTATTTTTGAACCTAGGATATTGAACTTGGTTTATATCCAAGGCGGCTCTGGACTGTACGGGTTCAAGGTCGTTGAATTTTCCTTTGTTTCAGTATTTGAAACGGTGCCTTTCCTGAATTCGCTTGCGGCAGGCGTTCCCTAGACCTACCAAATATTTTTCAATAAAATTAAAAAAATAAATAAATATGTCAATAATTAGTTTCATCGATATAAATGGATCTATGATACATTTAGCTCAAATTTTTATTATTTTGAAATGAAAATTGTGTACTTCCCTCATTTGTTTCAGCTACATATAAAATTTAATGAATATTAAATCAACCTAGAAAAACAAAAACATTTAATTTTTAGAAGTTGTAAACAAACAAATGCTACAAATAAATTATTATTATTGAAAATAGAGATAGACTTGATAGCGTAAAATATATTTACGTTGCAATTGATCTAGCAGTAGTTTCTCTAACGCCCAGTATATTCATCATCCGGTAGAGTAACAGAAACTGAGGTAGTTAATAAGCAGTTTTAAACCAGTAAAAATAGCATTATTAGTCAGCATTTTTTACAAAAAACCTATGACACCTGATTTTAATATTACATATTACATGTGATAATTTTTCTTCTAGGTACAGAATTAAAGAAATACTTGAAAAATAGATGGTGACCTACTCTATTAGAAGATGGCACATCGGAATTAAAATGTAGATATACCTATTGGGCAAGTTGGGTGACTTCGTTGAATGAAAGAACTATTCTCCACGGTTATAGTTATTACAGTTATGTATTGTAAATTGCATTCGAAGATAGAGCACATTAGGATCAACTTATAACCAAAAAACCATTCGTCAAAATAAATGGAAAAACTCAAGAAAGCAGATTAGGCATATTTTTATCAGAAAATTTTACCAATGGAAGTTGTTCAGAGTTGTCCAAAAACCTTAAGTCCAAAATTTCATCGAAATTAAAAATGTTGGTCTGTTGTTTGAAAAAATTTTAATGTCCGAAAATATAATTTTGTAATATCAATCATTCGTTTTTACCTGAGTATTTCCTTAGTTTTTTTTTTCATAAAAAATAAAATATTAAAATCTATTTTAATTTTTACAAATTAGATATGAAAAAAATTATTCCTAAAATTAAAATTAAGTCCAGAATGGATTGTAGTATTCGTTTTTTATGAAAAAACACAGAGGAAATATTCTGCAACTAAAAACGAACGATAATAATTATTGATATTAAAAAATTATATTTTCGGACTTAAAAATTTTTTTGAACAAAATATAAATGTTTTTTAATTTGGATCAAATTTTGGACATAAGGTTTTTGGACAATTCTGAACAACTTTCATTAGAAAAAATTTCCGTTAAAGTAAAGTATTATGCTTTTTTGATTTTCTCCGTTTGTTTTGGTATCGCATGTGGCTTTTCATTAGTAGGGGTCGAATGGTTTTTTTGGCCATAAGTTGATCCTAATGTATTCATATCTTTGAATGAAATTCGGTTTAAATCGGAGAAAAATGTGTTTCACCCTTAAATGCGACACACTGTATTTATCAAGTTTTTTTTTTAATGTGAAGGACACTTTCATTTGTAAAGCTTCCTTAAAAAACAAACCTCTTTGATAGACATCTCTAGTAATCTCGTTCTAGTGAAAAACTGTTTGAGGTTCACGTTATCAAATATTGAAATTACTTAAATGCGTAAATAAACTATAAAAATGGTCAAACCTGAGGACATTTTTATGACATTTTACAGACATTTTTTTGACTTAATTTAGTTGTTTTGCAAAAACATTTTTATCACCTAATAAAAAAAGCAACACTAAATAGGTAAATCACTAAAATTATATTATTTCTGTGTAAAAAATGGTTCTTTTCACTGAAAAAATTAGTACAATTAAAAAATATTTAAATCAAATTAGTTAATGTAACAAATTCAGTACTAATTGATACTAATCACTGAAACTTTATAAGAGTGAAATTTTGTTATTTTAAATGTAATATGAGGTTATAAAAGTGATACTAAACACCAATATTTTTAAACTGGAGCTCCCGATTGAATGTTTCCATCGTTGCCGATAAGGTTTTTGGTTTACGAATACTTCTTTTTCTGACACCCCGTATAATACTGTGATACTGTAAACGGAATTCATGGGTCACGATTCAAGATTATGAAAAATAGAACCTTGTTTTATTTTTAAAAGTTTTAAAAATTTGTTTTAGATATTTACATTTGTCTACATTGTGTTAAAATGATTCATATTATAGTAACTGTAGAGATGATAAGTAATGATACATACATTTGTATATTTGTTTTTAATCCATTACAATATGTATTTATTTTCACAACATATTAAAACCATTGTTTGTCCAAATATAGTTAAACAACCCATGACACTGACCGATTCGCTCGCCAATTCGTCATCTATCGAATGCCGTCCGAAGTTGAAATTTCCCATATATAAAATCTGTGGATAGAATCATTTATAGATAAAATCCAAAACATATATTTGGTTGACTAACTGTATTTGGTATAAACAGAAGTAAGCTCCATACATTATCATTATGATGAATTAATGAATTAAAACGAAAAAAAGGATAATTTATTTAGGTATCAAATAATCCAGGAATAGATTTTTTACTGATTATAGTCGTATGAGAACCATTATAGACATTGTAAATGAGAAAACCAAATGTAATGAGGATATAATTGTTCCACGGAAGAAACAACTACAAGGTTGAGATGCAGGCAACGCGACAGACTCATTATTCATTCAATCATACGCTCTACACGTTATTAGTGTTCACAAAAGAGTACCTACACATAATATTGCATTTACAAGCGGTTTTATGAAATCTTTAAAATCGCCCGTAGATCAAAAAATGTTATACCTTTGTGTTAGATATTGAATTCTGAATTCTAAACATGATATCTCAAGAACGAAAAGTCCGATCATATTGAAATTCTGCATTAAGTGTTAGCTACTGCTTAGAAAAAAAAAAAAATTATATAGAAGTACAATAATGACTGCCTACGAAGATTAACGTCCGTTACTAATTTGTATTTGTAACTTCTTCGCTCATGAGTCCCGGTTGCCAATAATTCCGATTGTCGCTATTTACTATCATTTTTTGTTCTTTTTTTAACACTATTCTATCCTTGTTGTACACATTTGATTTCCTATTTAAAGTGTAATTCATATTTCTAAAGCAGATAAAAAATGCCGCACTTACAAAGCAGAAAGTCGGCATCTTTAACGATTCAGTGGAGCCGCCGCACGTGCACCTTTGTCGGGAATTTTTTATCTGCCTTAGAAATATGAATTCTACTTTACCATGTCTTATGATCCTCATATATTTTCATCAATATATATAATATGTTCATATATTTTATAAATATAATGTTTGTCTGTTATAAGGGTCGATGGTGATATATCGACAAATAATAAATATGTTTTTGTTATGTGTCCGTCGATCTTTTGCCCTTTGCTGAATGGTGCTGCATAAAATGATTGGTTTGTTTAAAAATCAGACTAATATTTTATCTTTTGTTGCAGGGCAGTGACGGATCCAAGGGACGGAAGAAGAGTGGCATTAAAAAAGTTACCGAATGTGTTCCAATCGTTAGTCTCCTCCAAAAGAGTTTTTAGAGAATTAAAAATGCTTTGCTTCTTCAAACACGAAAACGTAAGTAAACTGCTTTCTATTTATTACGACTGTTAAATTGCATGAATCGGATACAGGAATTAACACAAAAACAGACCATTAATAATATTTCCACATAGTCCTCGCGTACACAACAATTCATCTTATATTGTTTTATTACAGTTACGTTGCAGTTATTTCGCGGTTTATTATTCAGTGCGACGAGACCGAGGTGAGGACGATACAGACATGAAAAATATGGTTTTAATAACTCTATTGCGAGCTCTATTGTTTTTTAATCAATTCATTCATATCGATGACATTGGATAATTTAATTTATTAAACAATTACAATTTGTGTCGAGTTTCAAATCTGTTTTTTACGTAAACCCTCGCGTAAACCAATGGGAGATTTTTTTATCGTTCATTTAAATTGATTGTTGTAATATCAGTTTAGGTTTAATTAAGTACTAAAATATATGTTTTTTTTGAAGTGTGGTCCATAGCATAGGTAGTGCTCGAAGAACATGACTAAAAGGCGTGCAATTTTTTCAATTTCTTGCAATCTGAAAAACCATTAATCACTACACCGCCCGCCCGCCCGCCAGAATCGACGTTCATTGTTCAGTAGTATACAGGGTGTCCCGATTTTAAACCGACAAACTTCGGGTACAGAAAGTTCACATGAAATTATGACATACCCCTTCTAACATTTCTTCTCTATCGAACCTCCTAACGGATATACAGGGTTTTGAAAATTCAATTTATTTTTTGTTTTTCTTTAATAACTTCCACAATATTAAAGATAGGGAAACCAAACTTGGTACACAAAGTTAAGTTGTGAAGGTCCATCTTTGCTATGGTTCAGAGTTGAACTGAGGCGCGCCAGTGGCGTGCGGTGTGGTCACGTCGACATAATTTTAAGGAAAAAAGTATGTGCACTAATTTTTTTCGCAATTCTGATCAGATTTTTATAATTTACGGTTAATTTTCTAAAAAAACTTGCTCATGTAAAATTTTGACTGAGGCATTAGTTTTCGAGATATTTGCGTCTGAACAAAACGATGCACTAAAAACACAATTATCATGTCGGGAATAGTTCTGGTGAAATCACGACATATCCCTTCTAAAATTTCTCTATAGCCATTCCTAACGGAAATACGGGGTGTTGATTTCTTTTATATTTGGATGTTGATAATTTGTTTATGTAATTTCGTAACAAACAAATTTTTCTTTTGACAGAAATAATATTGACTTGCAAAAGGCCCTAAAAACGCCTCATTGCATAAGAAGAAAAACATTAAAAACATTCAATTGACAGTTCAGTTCAGTATATCCCTTCGAAAATCAGATTGAAAATAATTTTGAAAGGGCTATCTTAATTAATTAATTAATTGTGTTTTTGGTGCATCGTTTTGTTCAGACGCAAATATCTCGAAAACTAATGCCTCAGTCAAAATTTTACATGAGCAAGTTTTTTTATAAAATTAACCGTAAATTATGAAAATCTGATCAGAATTGCGAAAAAAATTAGTGCACATACTTTTTTCCTTAAAATTATGTCGACGTGACCACACCGCACGCCACTGGCGCGCCTCAGTTCAACTCTGAACCATAGCAAAGATGGACCCTCACAACCTAACTATGTGTACCAAGTTTGGTTTCCCTATCTTTAATATTGTGGAAGTTATTAAAGAAAAACAAAAAATAAATTGAATTTTCAACACCCTGTATATCCGTTAGGAGGCTCGATAGAGAAGAAATGTTAGAAGGGGTATGTCATAATTTCATGTGAACTTTCTGTACCCGAAGTTTGCCGGTTTAAAATCGGGACACCCTGTATATAAAATATAACCACAATACAGAATTAATCAACTTTAAGTCACATTAATTTCACTAACTCAAAATTCGACTTCTAAAACAATCTGCAGGCGCAATAATGTAATATGCCCGAATAAGAAATAATTACTCTTTCCCTTTCTTAATCATTTAAACATATCGTGGAATCAATTATGGATATGTCGCTTTTAGAAATTCAAAAAGGGCATCTATGTCGGACCAGTCTTGGAACTATGTTGGCAAGTTACATTGGCATGTCATTTTCATTATACAGGGTGTTTCTAAATCACATGTAAATCTCTGAATCACATATTCCTCACTTAAAAATAAGACAGAAACTTTCTATAAACATATATCCAGAATCGCTCCTAAGGGAGCTGGAAGCACCCGAAGGTGACACCTAAAAAGCTGTTTTTTTAATTATTTCGGAAATGAAGTAACGAATTTTTTTCGTATTTGGAATATGCAATTAAATAATAGATTCGCCTAAAATACAAAAAATTTCGTCAAATTCAGTTAACTCCAAATACATTTTTTAGCCCCTACAAATAACATTTTCTATCAGAAAAAAACACTGCATTGCATAAAGGTTAAAAAATTCTCAATTTTTAAATAGAATGATTCAATATCTGACTTTTCCTTCTTCTGTAAAATTTTGCTTGGATTAACCATTTCTGAAGAAATGTAAGAAATCTGCAGTAGCTCTGCTCAGCACATTATCAACAAATTTGTATTTTATATCAAGTCAGTTTATGAAAAGTCGATATGACAGACAATTCACAATTTGTTATATTTTTTTCGTCATTGTAGATTATAATTGATTATAAAAATGGCAGTAAATGGATATTCATTCTCTGAATACATAATGGCTGGGCGGCTTCTTAATCATCAAAGTTTTGAGTCATTGGATCGTCGTTTTTTTTGGGATAATAAAAAAGAAATCCACAAATAAATTAGACTGTTTCTTACAAAGTAGGATAGAAGATAATTTTTGATATTCGACTGATCTGTCGTTATTAATAAATATAATGAGGAAATATTAATAATGCTTCCTCTTATCCATTCTCAGATACCTTTCGCACGTAAAATTTAATTATTGTCAAATATTATTATTTTTCCTTAAACGTCGATCTATTCATATAACATTGTGATTGAATTGACAGTCTGTCATATCGATTTTCCATAAACTAACTTGATATAAAAAAAATACAAATTTATTGGTAATTTGCTGAGCAAAACTACTAGTAGATTTCTTACATTTCTTCAGAAACGGTTCATCCAAGCAAAATTTTACAGAAGAAGGAAAAGTCAGATATTGCATCATTATTTTTAAAAATTGAGAATTTTTTACTCTTTATGCAATGCAGTGGCTTTTTCTGATAAAAAATGTTATTTGTGGGGGCTGAAAAATGTATTTGTAATTAACTGAATTTGATCAAATTTTAGTATTTTAGGCGAATCCATTATTTAATTGCATATTCCAAATGTGAAAAAAATTCGTTACATCATTTGCGAAATAATTTAAAAAAATCTACTTTTTAGGTGTCATCGAGGGTGTCATCTTCAGGTGACCCCAGCTCCCTTAGGAAGCGATTCCGATCCGATATATGTTTATAGAAAGTTTTTGTCTTATTTTGAGTGAGGATTATGTGGTTCAGATATATTTACAAGTGATTTAGAAACACCCTATACTTATATATACCACCCATATTGGTAAACTCAGATTGAAAATTTAAAAATGACGTTCAATGTCAGACCCGCCTTGGAAATCTATTGGCAATTTATATTGGCATGTTGATTTAACTACATATGTTACCCATATTAGTAAGAAATGTTATACATACAGGGTGTATTCTAAAATCACCGACAAACGGAAACTGGAGATTCTGTGATCCAAAATAAGACGAAAGTTGTTATAAATGTATTTCCGAAAATGCTTCCTAACCGAGCTACAGAATATTGCTTGCATCCAACAAGACCCGGCATTTTGAACAGTATCTAAATTTTATTAATAATTCCTATTTCAATGTATTTAAAATATTCTTGTTATGTAATAGTTAACTGCGTTATTTTGATAAATTTTATTTAAATAAAAAACAAATTTAATTTTTTATTAAAATGTGTGGTCGTACTTTATAAAACAAATTATCTCAAAAACGGAGTGCCTAATCGAAAAAACACAAAGTATGATTTCATTTGCAGAATAGAACAGTGAATCTAAAAATAACATTTCAAAAAAAAAATGCAGTGGCGTACGTTTTATTGTGATTTGAGGGAGTAACTTAAACGATGTTACGCCACTGGATTGAGCCAATTGACTCAAACTCACCTCATTAATTGTATTCAGTAAGACATTCGAGTGTACCAAATCTCAATATAATATCTTATGCAGTTTTTGAAAAAACTTCAAAAAACTACAAAAAAAAATTTTCCCCAAAACCCTGTAGCTCGGTTAGGAAACATTTTCGGAAATACATTTATAACAACTTTCGTTTTATTTTGGATCACAGAATCTCCAGTTTCCGTTTGTCGGTGATTTTAGAATACACCCTGTATATTGGGCTAATATAGGATACACATAGGCAAAATGATATATTGAGCATTTATCTTATGCCAACTAGGGCTAGTATCCCCTAAATAAGTTTTATATTGGCCTAAGGTACAATATGGGGCCCGGGCATAGACAACATATTACCAATATTTTGTGCTACTGGGGTAATGTTGGACTCTTTCAGGTACTGCGTATTAGATCACGGTGCAAAATAATTAATTTTTTAGATTCAAAAATGCAACAAGTTCCAATACATGCATAATGCATAAACAAAGTGTAAACGATCAGTCTTTTTCCACCCAGAATATTATTACGTAGCCAATGATGAATGATCCATTTATTGACTACCTGAACTTATAGACTAATCTGATCGAAGTAGAGTTATCACCTATCGGTTTTCATTGGATAATAATTGGTTCGTATACTAGAATTGCCTTATTGTCTTAAAACTGTTCAACTAATTAAAGTACTTTTGTAATCTATGTTTCTCTGAGGATGAACCTATTAAACGGCGAAATATTGTGGGAATATTGTAGGAAATTCATATGCTGAGTTAAAGGCCCGAGAACAGGACTGTACCAATATAAATCACTCGATGGTGTATTATTGACTTATTTTTTGCCAAACAATCTCCTTGAAAATAACAATTACAAAACACCTACATTACAACGATGTTTTAAAAATGTAAGAGATTGCTCACCAATCCAGTGTCTGAGAAATTGATGGTCTTGTTAAGCGAACAAACTTTATAACCTTGTAAAAGTAGTTGCAACTTTAACTTAATATATTTTTTTCTATTCAGGTTCTTTCAGCCTTAGACATACTTCAACCACCTCATCTAGACTTCTTCCAGGAAATGTATCCTTTTATCAAAACAATCATAACTTAAGAAAAAAAAATATATCTTAAGTGATTACTTAAGTGCATCGAGTTGTAGAGATATAAAATCAAAATATCTACATTTTTGCCAGTGATTGACAACAGTCTTTTATTTAAATGGTGCGAATTTGCGTAATATTTAACCCTATTAAAATGTTAACTTTTGGGGTCAAAATCAATTAAATGCTAGAGTTTTTAATTTACAACTTCCGCTGCCATCTAATTGCCTATTAAACTGACTTGAATTCAGTGGTTCATTCACTGCTGGTAACACTCAAGATACATAATTAAGATATATACTCCCATATAAACATGCTGCCTGCTAACAATACTGGGCAACCACATTTAATTACAAGTTGAAACGACACTTCAACAGGACCCAGAGTGTGCATATTTTTTTATATTTTATCAATTTAATATGTAGATTCTTAGGTTTCTCGGTCATATGATTAAATAAAGAACTGTTTTTTATTACTGACGTTTCGGTTTTAATAACCATCTTCAGAGAACTTTTATTTAATCGTATGACCGAGAAACCTAAGAATCCACATATCAAATTAATTTATATCAACCAAGAAACAGAAAATTACTGTAATATATTTATATTTATTGGGATTGTCCAAGGGTAAATTACTACCCGGGCGAGGTGGTCTTTTGGCGCATACCACAGCGCAACGATATCCCGTCAAACACTGCAATCACTACTTTTTGCCCTTAGTTTGTCGCCCCTTTGAGCAGGCGTCCTGGGCGACCGCTTGGCTCGCTCGTTCCTAGAGCCGCCCCTGGGTTTGCTTATCATAATTCGCATAATACAATATGTGCAAAATTGAGTCTTTGATGATCGAAACCGTTGTAACGGTCCTTATATTATCTTTATTTACGCACTTACCATTCTTCTAAATTGAATAAATAGGTATAAAATTAAAGACAAATCTAATGGTGGATCTCTTGTCAGTTATGTCATGCGTAAGCTTATATTCATATTATATCAACTAACGGTATTTCGTAATAAGAAGTTCTATTGACAAAACGGAAAAATTAAATATTTAATTAAATTCGCTAAAATTACGGGCTAATGGAAAATTTTTTGTTATCAAACTAACCGTTATTAATGTACATATTAATATTAAAATTAAAAGTAGTATGAAGTGTGTATTGTGATGAAAAAGATTTCTAACAAATCATAAATGGAGTAGCAAATGTTAAAATATGAAATTGTATTTTTTTTATCAAGATATAAAAAATGCAGTTATTATCTTTCCTTATGCATACGTATACTTATATCTGATTACAAAATATAATATTGTGATGAACTTACACTCACTTATAGTGTGTAGTATGCCTTCTCACAGTCGGTTCCAAGTCACACTATAGGTGGTGGTTCAGCAATCGTCCTAGAGATGGCCTCAATGGTACTGAAACGAATTAGGAAACTAGAGAATCATGAAATGATCTAGAGGAGCATCTGATTATGCTAGAGGATATATCTGCAGATATATATAAGGACTAAGAGGGTCCACTGCGACTGCGGGTAGTAACACATTGGAAAGTGAACTGAACACAACAGAAATGGAACAGTGATAATTAGTGTTATAGTTTAAGTGACTAATTATTGTAAGATTTGTAAGTAATTAGCGAGTTAATAAATCAGTGGTTTAGTGTTAGTCTTGTTGCAATTATTGAATCCACGTTTGGAGTGTTTACTAAGGAGTGTAAACAGTTGACATTATAATTTAACATTAGTGATCGACTCAAGTTTCGTCACAATATGTAACCGAATCATTTATTAGAAATAAGATACGAAAGGTGCGGAAAAGATGACGGGTAGGTATATTGTGATAAAAATGATTATATACATAACAAATGCCGAAATGTATATAATTATTATCTTATTTAATCAAGACATACTGTGCAACCCACTAATAACGAGAACATCGCGTAAAAATTGTTTATCGCTGGATTTAAGCAGGATTTTTTTGGAAAATAATAGTATATTGTGCATTGTGTACCTAGTAGGAAAAGCCCAACATTCCCAGCCGAGACAAGCAACACAGAGTCCGGGAATGTGCTTTTCCTACTAGTTACACATACTATTTTTTCTGAAATCGCAATTAACATTATTATAAATTAAGAAATTTTTAAAAATACATAACATTTTTTCATTACCATCTAATTGCTTATGAAATGTTTCCTTAGCAATCACTGTTTATTTATTGATGTGAGTGCTTATTTCGTTTTAATACGTGCTGCAAATTAAAATGGACAATGATGAGTTTGATGATGACACCCAGGTGTCTGGGACACCACCAGAGTTAGTAACAGCTGCTAATAATGTGACTTTAAAAAGACATGACCTCCCGATCCGAAAATGTCATGATTTTCAATTTATCTTCAGTCGAAGGCATCTCTACGTTATAGTCAAATTACTCCCATGCTAAGATCAACTACAAAGGAAGACATTGATATATCAAAATATTCGAAATTACGTGTTTTCCTGAAACGTCAAAGTGACAGCTATAAACCAAAGAAACCAAAAGTCCTGTCAAATGAACAACTTGAAATATTTATTACTCAAGCATCAGATCATATTATGTACTTAATAATGAATAAGGTACGTTTACAATGTGAGAATTTTAAAATTATCTAGATATTTATGTAGTTTTACTTTTTAGTTTGCCTTAAAATATTTGGTGTGGCCGGTGCATGTCGCCGTAATGAACTGTGTCAATAATTAAATTTGTCTGCGTATATATTTACTGTCTAAATTGTAGATAAAATACGACTCCGGGACACTTACTTTCCCGGCCTAGGCCGGGAAAATACTTTCCCGGACTCGTTTTTTGATGGTTGCTTAGCAATGGACTAAAATACTAGAATACGCTATTTTGGGGTCTGATATTGCGCCGAGAAAGTAGACATTCCTGAGCGATTTCAGAAAAAATAAATATTGATAGTACAATTTAGTATACTCGTATTATATACTTTTTTTTAAAATCGGCATTAAAGTAGGTATCTCAAAATCGTCATTAAAGTGATAGAAATAGTCATTAAAGTAATCCATTATTGTACGATTTTTGTAGTTGGCCGAGGTGACAGATAACGTAAACATTAATTTTGTATTGCTTGTGATAATTATTGTGTTGTAACAAAAGGTAAATAAATACAGTTTTTTAAATTCAGAATTGTATTATTACTATTATAATTGCTAAAAATAATTGTTTTCTTATAAAAAATTATTCCGACTTGACATTTAAAAATAATTATGACATTTCCTAAGGTCACTTAAAATTTTAAATAATTATGACATTTCTTAATGTCACTGAAAATTATTTAAAAAATAGAGTTAATTAATCTTAATTTCTTATTTTTTGGATTTAAAAAAAAAATGTAATATGCACCTCGGCATTAAAGTTCCTTTTTATCACTCATGTGGTTTATTTGCCTCGGCCCTACGGGCCTCGCCATCTAAACTCCACATTCATGATAAAAAGATTAACTTTAATGCCTTGATACATAAATAACTATTTATAATTTTTCCCGTTCGCCTTTTCACCTCTTTCTCGCAGACTGTCCATTATCTCTCACTACACAAAAATTAAAATAAATCAAGTTATGTGTCTCATATTAAAGATGTAAAAATTATAGTGTGCCATGTGGACATTTTTTCACGAAATGTTACAAATCCACTTGAGCGGCTTCCAAATCAATGACAGTCAGATTTTTTTATATAAAATTCGCTAATCAAATTTGGTCCATTTATACGGTAGGCTTTGAGAATTAAAACTAAATCCATGTTTCAAAAAAAATCTAAATTAAAATAAACTCATTTTTAACCCTGGATCATGATTGGCATGTTACCTATATTGTTTGGATAAAGGACCTCTGGTCTGAAAAAATAAAAAAATAAATAATATTCCATTACTGCGTACCTATTTAATTGTCTGGTAGAATGGTAGAATAATTCATTAGTTATAAGAATTTATATAAAAAAATAATTGGAAGATTAATTATATTATTGTTGTAGGATGAAAGTTTGTTTTAAAAATAAATATCATCTCAATTTATACGAATAATTCGTGGGATATATGAGGTAGGTATTAAACTTGGGGTGGTATAAATTTATCTGATAAGTTAATAAACTTTAACTTAAACCGATTGCTGTACCATATTATCGGTCTGCCGAAAACATGTCTGTTTTTCGTCCCACACTTTCATCAGTACGGTACGACGCGACGTGTATATCAGTAATAAATAACCTTATAAGTTTTACGATAAACGTAAACAGTTTCAAATTTATCGAGGTAATGTGTGAATATCGTCATTAAAGTAAGATAATTTAGGGAAGCCCAACAAATATGGGCATTTTTATTTATTGTTTTCCACAAGCACAAAATCACTATATTATATGTACAGGGTCATCACGCGAAAATGTCCTTTTTTGAAATAACTCAGCCATTTTTCATGTTATGACATAGATGTAAAGACATTCTGAACTAGTTTTTTCCACAGAATCTAAATTTTCAGTCAAAAAACAATAACGAATCGCATTTCAGAAATACGACGTAATACTTTTTCTTTTAAATAGAATACTCTGTATATTTTGAAATATTTCAATTCTGCTTCTCTTTCTGAATTCAAAAATGTCAACATATCTTATGTTATCTCAAATGGTTTTTGAGATATTTAGATTTGATGATATTAAATTAAAATCTGACGATATTAAAATAACGTGACCGATTTTGTTAAGTAAATTTTGAAAACAAAGAAAAACATTAACCATAATGAGAAAATTATCTCTGAGAAGCATAGAATGTTGATTTCATACATTTATTTAACAAAGAAAATATTAACAAACATTAAAAAAATAAAAAAATATTAACAAAGAATTAACAATGTTAAATATTACAAGGTTAAATATAATAAATAATTTTAGATACATTAATGCATTTATTCAATTTAGTAATTGCTCAATTTTCATAAAGTCTATACCGCCGTTTTAAATTGTTTAGAGAATTCCTGATCATATAATTGTGATTGTTTAGGTGATTTATCGACGGCGGTTTAGACTTTGTTATGAAAATAGAGGTAGACATATTGAGCAATTACTAAATTGAATATATGCATTAATGTATCTAAAATTATTTATTATATTTAACCTTGTAATATTTAACATTGTTAATTCTTTGTTAATATTTTTTAATTTTTTTTAATGTTTATTAATATTTTCTTTGTTAATTAAATGTATGAAATCCACATTCTATGTTTCTCAGAGATCATTTTCTCATTATGGTTAATGTTTTCTTTGTTTTCAAAATGTATTTAACAAAATCGGTCACGTTATTTTAATATCGTCAGATTTATATATCAGATTTTAATATCATCAAATCTAAATATCTCAAAAACCATTTGAGATAACATAAGATATGTTAACATTTTTGAATTCTGAAAGAGAAGCAGAAGCGAAATATTTCAAAATATACAGAGTGTTCTATTTAAAAGAGAAATTATGTCGTATTTCTGAAATGCGATTCGTTATTGTTTTTTTGGCTGAAAATTTAGATTCTGTGGAAAAAACTAGTTCAGAATGTCTCTACATCTATGTCATAACATGAAAAATGGCTGAGTTATTTTAAAAAAGGACATTTTCGCGTGATGACCCTGTACACAAACGGCAAGCGTGTTAATTAAATGTCTTCTGATGATATCAACTTAGTTTTCAAATAGCATATCACTTACAGCACATATACAAACAATATCGGGCTACTTTTGCTTGGACTTTAAGGGGATAATAGCACCCATCATATTTTTGAAAATTCAAATTTTCGTTACCATCGGAATCGTTTCAAATTTTTATGAATGATTTGGAATTATATAATCTAGGGCTGTGTGCATGCATATTTGAATAAGTATCAGGAAACCGGAAAAATTTAAAAAAACGCATCTAGTAAATGAAATTCTTAATACGGTGCTAAAATTATAAAATCCTTTATCTGCTGTCGTTTGCCTATAATAAATTTTCAAAATTCATAATTCATTGCATTTTGTACCTGAAAAACGCTGCCATCTATTGGTGCTACTATGAACTACGAGTTTTATGAGCAGGTACAATCCCTTCCGCAAGTATAATATCGAATAATGTCTTATATTCGCATAGTTGATATCGAGGCGAAATAGTAGTTTATGTCATAAGGACGAAAAATCTAGTTTTTCGGGCGACTACGAAATATAATAATAATTCGTAGGAGTCCGAAAAACTGTTTTTCGTCCGTGTGTCATACAATATTTTTTATTCGAATGTGCTTATGGATATTAAAATGATAGGGAAAATTAAAATATTATGTTCTTAAGATTTACTTGCTACCCCGCAAATGATACAATTTTCAAGTTTTTTTGTAACAGACGGCTGTGAACTAAGGCCAGATATAATAAATAACAACTGCACAACTGCTGTCATATGAGTTTGCTTGAAATTAGTATCGAATTCAATTTATATATTATAATATTGAATTTAATCGAAAATATACTACATAAAATAAATACAATTATTTACATGTGCATTACCATTTTACAGTAGAAAAAAAGGGGCCAGCATTTTAAAAAGTAGGTAACTGAAAATGCTTAATCTTCTTGTCTGTCACTTTTCAGGCCAAGGCCTGAAAAGTCTTTTCAGGTCGTTTACATGAAGTAGCTAGAAAAGTTCTTCCTTTCGTTTTTCTTTTCTGACCGAGAAACGTCATTTTTTGACACATTCGAATAAAAAAGACTTTACTGTATTCACAGCGAGTCAGGTGGTATTATCTTCTTAAGGTTGCGATTTACTCCTCTGATATTAACCGCGATTTCTTTAGGAGTAAATTTTGCAGAAACTAATACACGGATTTTGAAAATTAATGTATCTAATTTTGCAGAAAAAAGTGTAAATGACCGTGAGGTATTGAAATTACCATTCTTATCTATAATTGAGAAGGAAAAAATAAGACTGTACAGGGTGTCCCAAATTGCTTGATTTTGGCTGGTTTTCCTATTTCCAGACCAGGTAGAGAAAATCTGACATATGAGTCTAGAGCTCGATTTTTGTGAAACGCCGATTGGTGAAAACCACATTTCGATATCTCTAACCGTTTCCAAGTTATCGGCAAAAATTGACATTTTACAGATTCCGAAAAACTGTCAACTTTTTTATTTGTGGATATTTTTTCAAAAGGTAAAAACTTCTACATGCACTTTTTGACGTAGAATAAGATGCATTTGTCAAAAAAAATATATCGCTTTTCGATTGTTTGATATCAAAGCTAACTTTGTGGAAACCATAGTTGGCTTTAACTTTAGAAAATAGGAAAAAGAAATAAGCTTTCCAAAAATATATATGTCAAGATATGTCTAGTCATCCTTGCTGCCAATATAACACATTTCTCTTTAAAAATGACATTTTTTAACATTAAAAAAAGTTTTTCGGAATCTGTAAAATGTCAATTTTTGCCGATATCTCGGAAACGGTTAGAGATATCGAAATGTGGTTTTCACCAATCGGCGTTTCACAAAAATCGAGCTCTAGACTCATATGTCAGTTTTTCTCTACCTGGTCTGGAAATAGGAAAACCAGCCAAAATCAAGCAATTTGGGACACCCTGTACATATTGGCAATACGTAGGCAACTCATTCAATCGCTTGTATTTACAATTTTGTATTTTTTTTGTAAAAATAAATTAGCTTACGGCCGAGTACAAAGTGTTACTTAAAAGCTCACCAAATATTGTCGCTCAAATTAACGTATCTTTCGTGAAATTGACCCTCAAAGGAGAATTTTCACATTTTTAGGTCAAGTCTTCGCTTTGAGAGCACACCACTTCATTATAATAAAAATGTATACATATTTAGAAATTGGTATTATTAAAATCTTTAGGACAATACTAAAAACCTAAAACTATTATAAATACAAAAGTGATGTTTAGCAGGGTTCGATAATAAAAATAAATGAATAAATGAGTAGTGCCATATATCATATTAAATTAACATACCGGTACCGAGGACGACACATAATCTTGAATTGCAAGAATTGTTTGAAAAATTAAGTTTTACAAACAGGTAAGCAAATATAGTTTGTTTTTAATTATCGTGTAAGTGTAAATCGAGTGGTTTTTTAAATGAGCAAAAATACATATCTCCAAGGCGAAAAGTTGCCAATTGCTAATGCTATAATTATAATTATTACTATTAATTATTTTGCAAATAAACACTTATATCATTTTGGAAAATCTAGTTTATGCTTCGACTATATAGGAATAGACTCCGTTTATTTACGTTTTCGATGATTGGAAGAATAAAGGTGGGGAACGGAGGGTAGTAAGCGATGCATTTGTGCCAAATTGTATCATTTAATGGCAATTTTAGGGAAAGTTAGAATAAGAATTTTCTAATTATCATTAAATTAGCTGTTGTCTTTTAAGACTTCACGCTATATAATTAGCACTAAAAAGAAAAAAAATTCTTAGTTTATGTCGTGAAAAGTCATCATGATTTGCCTGTCTATACAGGGTGTCCCGAAATTAGCTAGAAAGATTTTGCCATCAGTTTCTACGTCCAAAAATAGTAAAAAAAGTTCCTATAAACATGGCCCCGAAAATGCTTCCTAAGGGAGCTACAGCCCTTTAAAGGTGCATCCTTGAAGACGGTTTTTATTTATTAACTCCGAAACTGTTCAAGTTAAAGTAATGAAATTTTGCACATCCACTAAACTTTCTAAGCCTAACAAAATGAGGTAAATATCATCTCAAATTTTTTACCAAGGATGGGTCAAGCTGTAGGGGTGGGGGGTAAAAATTACCGCAACTTTTTTATTTGTAAATTTTTTTGAGTTTTGACTTCAAATTATGAATTGTCAGAGTTTTTCACAAAGAAAATGCCCTCTTATGCAACTTCGATCGGAGGCACCGTTTTCGAGATAAATTCATTTTAATATTCAAATGCATGCTCTAAAATGATTAGGGAAGTGAACAAATTTTTTGCTTTTCGCGTCGAAACAAAATTTAAGCATTTTGAGCAGTTGTTAAAATAAATAAGAAAATCTTGATTTGATTCTTAAATTTTGTTTTGACGAGAAAAGAAAAAAATTAGTCCACTTACTCCACTTTCTAGCTAATTTCGGGACACCCTGTATACTTTTATGAAGTATTTTTAGTTAATTTCTAAGAACATATTGGCAACCCTGTTGTACAAGCTTCTGACATTTCTGACAATAATTATTATGACATGCTTGTTCGCGTATTGCTATTTGATCACTTTGTTTCTGTAAATTGTTTGTATTTGAGTTGTTAAAGCGTATTTATTGTTCAGAATGGTGAATAAATGTGTTATTTGTAGAAAATATTGTGATAAAGGATGTGGTCGACCATTCCACAGGTAAGTAAACATAATTCATGAGCGTAGAAAAGGGATAGTAAAATGTTTCTGTTAAATGTTTGTTGTGTTTCTTAAAGAGTCTCATGCGAGAAAAAAATTGGTTAGATGTTTTGGGATTGAAAGTAGAGGACGTACAATTGAAAACAGCAACTGCTTATTCTACAATTCATATACAAAATTCATTTGCCGATATATAAAAGATACACACCCATGGAATCGAACTCTACTCGTCTCCCCGTTAACATATAGGATATTTTCCAAATAGATTAAAACGATTTTTAACCTTACAGTGAATTTAACGATATTAAGGAAATGGAGTAGATTATATAAGCACACTGTGTTTGGTATAATAACCTCGAAGAATTTTGCTCTATATGCAGGGTGTCCCAGAAATAAGCGCTCAAGGAGAAACCACATATTCCCGACGTCAAAATAAATCGATTGGACCAAACTCTCGAAAACGGTGCCTCCGATCGAAGTTACACAAGAGGGCATTTCCTTTGTGAAAAACTCTGACAATTCATAATTTGAAGTCAAAACTCAAAAAAATTTACAAATAAAAAAGTTGCGGTAATTTTTACCCCCCACCCCTACAGCTTGACCCACCCTTGGTAAAAATTTTGAGATGATATTTACCTCATTTTGTTAGGCTTAGAAAGTTTAGTGGATGTGCAAAATTTCATTACTTTAACTTAAACAGTTTCGGAGATAATAAATAAAAACAGTCTTCAGGGGCCCACATTTAGGGGCCTGCAGCTCTCTTAGGAAGCACTTTCGTATATAGGTAAGTTTGGTACAATCGATTTATTTTGACCTCGGGAATATGTGGTTTCTTTTTGAGCGCTTATTCTGGGACACCCTGTATACTAACGATAAATACAATTTAAGAAAAGAATGGTTATATTTAATAATCGCTTGATAAATTTAAATATACATTTCATTCAACCATGCCGAGCCTGTCGAAAGTGGCCTATTTTGCTTCGTTATCGGCCAGCTGGTGTGTGGAAACGACACCTACGACCTAGGAGGGTGGAGCGCTAGGGTAGGGTAGTCATGTATTTCACGAAGGGTGTGACGTCATTAAACACGTGTGAAACACGTTGTTGAAATCTTACAATCCCCTCACCGAATGAACTATGTAATCGGTCAAAAAAATGCTTGAACATTATTACTTTGAGATATATCTTGCGTTTAGCCATCAAATGGAAAATTCCATCAAAATGGAAAAATTTGATACAATTGTTAAGCCGTCTAATTAACAACCCAATCTTCGGATATGTTGTAAGTATAGAAAAAGTAATGTTTCTAAAAAGTTGCATTACATCTTTTATTGTTATGAATGTGATCCGAAAACATTTTCGGGTCATATTCATAACAATAGAAGATACAGAGTGTACGATTTAAGACCGGAACACCCTATTATTTCGGAACTCGTTGACCGATTTTAATATATTTTTTTTTCGGACATAGTGTTCGATGAGCTCTATTTGCCCATGTGGAAAAATTTAAAATTTTTAATCTTTCAAGGCCTGCTAAGACCCGCTAAATGGGTCGAAATTTAGAGATCGACCATTAGGCAATTTTTTTTTCGAAAAAATGGATAGCGCATTCGATTCAGACGTGCCTCAAATACCTTTATACAAAGTTTGAGCTCAATACCTTATATAGGGTGTTTGTCACAGCGTAGCGAATTTTCACATTCAAAATGTAATTAATAAAATAGGGTCATCCGCCATATTTTTCTTATTTTAAATTGTAAAATTTCATAAAAAAATACAACACTGTTTTTTTTTTATTTTCTTATAGTGCATCGTTTTGCATAAGAAAAAAAAGTTAAATGAAACATAAATCAAAACTCGCGCTCCTCGTGACGTAGTAAATAATAATAATAATAATAATACGTCTTTATTGATTTCCCAAAAAACAGAAATGGAGAAACACATTCGGGCGAAGTTTTGCCATTAGAGGCTACTCTTACACTTAACCCTACTACTTATTTAATATTGTAGACAAAAGTGTAATATGTAAAACAAAATAATAGATAATAAAATAATAACATGATTTATGTGCAAAATGTTATCATAAAGATTCTAATGTAACCTAATCTACTTATTTACTAACCTAACCTAAGTTTACTTAAAGTAAATTATTACGACAAAAATATAGCCATATTATACATATACAGCGTGTGTAAAAAGTATTGAAACATGACCATAACTTTTAAAATATTGATTTTATAAAAAAACCCTTGGATAGGTCGATTTTTATTTTCAATTACGCAACTTTTGGTGCGATTTATAATTTGGGTGTGTAGAAGTAACACCCCCTCTCCCAGCCACCCCAACTTTTTTTTTCAAATAGCAACCTACCCTCTGTGTTACCCCAAAAGAAAGGTATTTTAATAGACTATTCAACGCTGTAAAGAAATACGAAATCCGTCGATGCAATTGGCTTCCCAAACGCATGAAATACATTTTTTTTTATTTAAAAATTTTAAGAATGTCATGCATGTAAGACTACCTGAATGAGGTGTTTCCGGGCCGATGGATAGGTAGAAGAGGGTCAATCGAATGGCCAGCCAGATCTCCGGACCTGACACCCCTCGACTTTTTTTATGGGGTCATTTAAAGGGTTGCGTCTATAACAATAGACCAAATAATTTGGAGGATCTAAAGGATAGAATACGGGCGGAGATTGGTCGAATACCCCAAACGGCATTCGAAAACTGTTTACAAAACTTTGAACAGCGACTTGTACAGTGCCTAGCTGTTAACGGAGCTCAGTTTGAACATCTATTAGATAATTTGTTAATTTTTTTCAGTAATAAAGTTTTACTAATCTTTCCTTTTTCTTAGAAAAAAATATATTTCATGCGTTTGGGAAGCCAATTGCATCGACGGATATCGGATTTCTTTACAGCGTTGAATAGTCTATTAAAATACCTTTCTTTTGGGGTATCACAAAGGGTAGGTTGCTAGTTGAAAAAAAAAAGTTGGGGTGGCTGGGGGAGTGGGTGTGTAGAACTAGAAATTATAAATCGCACCAAAAGTTGCGTAATTGAAAATAAAAATCGACCTATCCAAGGGTTTTTTTATTCAATCAATATTTTAAAAGTTATGGTCATGTTTCAATACTTTTTACACACGCTGTATATAAAATTACTGAGTGAAAAGGTATTGTTTTAATTTTTTCCTAAATAAGGTAACAGATGAGTTCTTAATGTCTATGCTTAAATAATTATGTAACTTTATAAATCCCGAGTCGTTCGCATTGGTTATCGTTTGTCGATAAGGGAGATACTGCGGACCTTCGTTGTGATTGGCTAACATAAATTCTTATTTAAAAATACACCAATCACGAGGTAAGCCGGAGTTAGTGGTTTGATACGTACAAAAATGCTTTTTGTTTGTCAACAGTGTTTTAGGTTATGTAGTATGTTTTCGAATTTTGACAAGTGATTTATATCGGTAACAGCAGATAAAACTCAGCGACAGTCGTGGTGCGATTTTACATTTTTCAACTCCGCACTTAAAAAGTCTAAATTGTCCATTAAAATTCGTCTATCATGCATGAATCCACTTTTGGCAAGTTGTCCGATGTATTTACCTTTCACAAAACCTCGTTCAATATTTCCACAAAATTAAAAAAAAAACGGGCAAAAGAAATGAAAATAAACATCCGTCGTGATCCGCCATTAATATCATTGAATGTCAATTGTCAGCTAGCCTAATCGGAACCGTGCGCGTGCGCTGGAAACTGGGATTTAAGACATCACTGAGCGCGGGAATTCAAAATATGATATGAGGGTTGACCCTATTAAATAGCAATAGCATCACAAAAAAATTGTAATAATCTGAAATATTTGGAAATTGTATTGATGTTCAAAAATTTTAAGAATTGTAAAATTTTGTGATTAATGTTCAATTCCAAGACACAGGGTTGATGAAGAGAAAATTAGATTTTTCGAAGATTTATTGCAGTTTGTAGTGGAATGTATTTTGGACATTTTAATACTAATTACTAAGTCTCGTACTAAGTTTTCAATTAACCTCTACGGCATCTTGGCTCTATATTCAAATTTCATTTGTATTCATCAATGTCTTCGTACCGTGATACCCTAGACTGATCCTTACTGAAACACAAATCAACTCAGCGACCGACTTTATTTACCGCTTATGACGTATTTTCCATATACAACAATGACCTCTTGTCACTGAAACTACCATGGGCATGAGAGATGATCCTGGAAAGTTTTTGTGCTGTATTAATTGCTCTCCTAATGATCACTGATACACAGAACTATTCCACTATGTCTACAAAAATCGATTTTCTACTAGAGAAGTACCCAGAAGACGAAGTAGTAATCTTAGAAGGCTTTAATGGTCACAACTCAAATTGGCTAATACCGAGGCTAATACATTCCAATAAAACCGACAATGCAGTTGGAAAAACTGAAGCTTTCGTAATTAGTAATAATTTGACTCAATTAAGAAGCCCACTCGAATATCTGACATCGACACCCATGTTTGCGAATATCCTGAACTTCTTTCTAACAAGCAAGTTTGATATCTATGATATTCCGTTATCTTCACTTATTGGTAATTCAAATCATAACATTATTTCAGTTACCTGTCCTTTTGCTATTGCACTGATCGAAAA